>JBCNJP010000018.1:19810584-19955570 GCA_039602395.1 Deinandra increscens subsp. villosa
GTTCTTTTCTTATGAGTAGATGTTAGATAAGTGAAAGAATAAGTTGTGGTGGCCTTTATTAACTTCCGATATATATTTCATACTAACCACTTCACCCCAAGCTGTGACAACAAGCTATATCGCTCACCTTCCGAAAAGAAGGAGCATGCTATTTTGCTCAGCCTTTTGCTTTTAGAAACCATTTGGTCATTCCCATGAAATTTTTACAAGTTACTTGTACCTCACTGTACAAGTAAAACTCGAATGTTAAATCTAATGTGTATCTAGGATTCTTTTATCTTACTCTACACACTATGGAAAAAATATATATTGTCAATAGGAGCATGTATTAGTTATTCCTTTGAATCCAATATGCAGGAACGAGTCAAAGTGTATAAAAGAAATTGTTGACATAATATCACAAAGGTTATATCCATTTATTTCAAGTGCTAGTGCAAACCTTATTGGAGTGGAAGCTCGAGTCAAGGATTTGAAATCAAAGTTACAAGTTGGATTAGGTGGTGTGCTTATGATAGGGATATGGGGGGTTGGGGGTGGTGGCAAGACTACTCTTGCATCTTCTGTTTATGATGAAGTTTGTGGCAGTTTTCATAAGTGTTGCTTTGTAGAAAATATCCGGGAGGAATCAAGTAAGAACGGATTGAAAAGATTGAAAGAAAAAGTTATCTCTGTGGGTGTAAAGAGAGTTGGGGATGGAAGATGCAAGATAAAGAGTGGAAAGGTTTTGATTGTTCTTGATGATGTCGATCACCTTGACCAGCTAAATGCGCTAGCCGGATCGCACGATTGGTTTGGGGAAGGAAGCAGAATTATAATTACAACAAGGGATAAACATTTACTAAATGCTCACAGAGTAAATGTGATACATCATATTAGCTTGTTAGATGACGATGAGGCTATGAAGCTCTTTTTCAAGCATGCACCCCGAGGCTCTATAGATGATTATGAGACGCTTTCAAAAGATGTGGTTTCTTATGCTAGTGGTCTTCCGCTAGCACTTAAAGTTCTAGGTTGTTTTCTATGTGATAAAAATTTGAAAGAGTGGAGGAGTGCTTTGGCAAGATTGAAAAAGATACCAGAAAATGACATTGTAGAAAAGCTAAGAATCAGCTATGATGGACTTATAAGCATGGAGAAAGATGTTTTCCTTGATATTGCATGTTTTTTAAGGGGAGAAAAGAAAGAGAAGGCAATGGAGATCCTTGATGCTTGTAAACTTGAACCTGTTATATGTATAAAAGTGTTGTTACAAAAGGCTCTCATAACTATTTTGGATGGTAAGTTTCATATGCATGATTTGATACAAGAAATGGGACACTACATTGTTAGAGGGAAACACTTTAAGAATCCTGAAAAACATAGTAGAGTTTGGCAAGTGGAAGATGTTACAAGCATATGCGCTATGGATGCTACGGATGCAACAACGGTAATGTTCAAACTAACTTTTCATATATATGTACACACTCCTATCTTTTTCCTTCTTCCCTATTCCCTATCTTTTTCACCGTAATAACCGTTTTACTTAAATCATTCCCTTTGTAATTTTGTTAAGAACTGCGATGTAAATCCATCATGCATCATTTTTAATCATCACTTGCTTCAGTTCTTGAATCATTGCAACATGTTTCTTAGATTCTTAAAGTTCTTAATGAAAATATGGTTCCCAACTGAACTATCTCGAGTCTATGCATAAAAACACTCTTAACTCTCTCTTGACACCATTTTGTACCTCTTTTCACGAGCAGGAATTTCACCAGATTGAAGCAATAAGAATTATCTCTGATATGCATGATCCATTACCACGACACAATCATCATGTTGTTTCACGCATGAAGAAACTTCGATGGATTGATTGGAGAGGTCATCATGCGAGTTCGTTACCAACAAATTTTCCACCAATAGAGCTTTGTTGTCTAATGTTGAGTTGTGGCCACCATAGACAACTTTGGAATGATCACAAGGTAACTCTTAATGTTTAATTACAAGTGGATGAAAGCAAAGTAGATGGTTAATCATAAAGCCAAGACATGCATATTAGCATATTAGATTTTTTTTTTCATATGTTTTTTGACTTTTGACTTATCTACACTTGCATGCAACAGTATCTACCGAATTTGAAAATGATCAAACTTCATGATATGAAGAATCTTGTCATGACACCAGATTTTGATGGACTTCCCAATCTTGAAAGGTTCATTCTCAATAGATGTCCGCGTTTAGAAAAGATTCATTCATCAATCGAACACCTGCAAAGTCTTGCTTTCTTACTTATAACAGGCTGTGACAATCTTAAGATGGTTCCATCCATTAAAGGGATAAAGAAACTAGACACTCTTTCACTCTCAAGCTGCAACAAACTTTCCAATAGTTGGAAACAAGATGCTTCCCATAAACATTATTCTACCAACTTTTTCGTTACTTGTTTGCCTTGTTGTTGGGGCAATCTTGACGGTGACCCGGAGGATGTAGAGTATTATTTAGAACAGCCTTTCTTACTTTACAAAGACATGAACCATAGAGGGTTACAACTCAATAGTGTAGGTTTAAGAAAGTTATTTCTTAGCAACTGCCATTTAGGAGATGGAGACATAGACTTTGATGGTTGGAAGTTACTCAACTTGGAAGAACTCGATCTTTCACGTAACTTATTTTCACAGTTGAACTTCAGCCTCTTGCAACTTGCTCGACTGAAATGGCTTGACGTATCTTCTTGCAACAACCTTCGAGAGCTGTCAGATCTCCCATCAAGTATAGCCGTTCTTAGAGCGGATTACTGTTACAAACTTGAAACTGTTGGAGATATCTCAAGCTGCAAGTGGTTATGGAAAGTTTCGTTTTTGGGGAAAAACAAACTAGGCCATGTTGGTGATAAGATGCTGCTAAGTTCCATGTGCCAGTTTGGACAGGCTATCGAATATCATGTTTTGAGTCTCGCTCTTGAACATGAGGTACGAATGTTTTACGTGTCTAGCCTCGTTCCTAGGAGTAGTTTCATATTGCGTCTTCCAGATAACTGGTACAATGACTTCTGTGGGTTCTTAATATACTGCGTTATTGAGTACCAGGAACCATATGTAACAATAACGATCGAGGAGGTTTTGGACAACGTTGAGGAGTGTAATTATTCGAATGAGTTATTCGTGCATCACCATAATCCAACATATATAGGATATGTTTCCTTTAGTTTATTGAGTAAAACCACCAGGTTGAATAGGACTTGTAATATGATTTCCTTCGAATTAGGCGGTAAGTTTGATGTAGAACTTGTTCCTCGAAAAAGTTAAAGGTGATCATGATCAGGTTCGACCGACAGAATTTTGGGACGATGAACGCGAAGATAGAAAGACATTTACAATCCAATGTATTTCAGAATCTTCTATCAAGATCATATGGTGTCCATGCTGATACACTTGTTCTAACACTCTATTTTCCGGATGGTGATTTTTATTGATCCTTTCAATAACTTCTTTTACCTTAAATGTTCTTTGCAGCCATTATGTTAGGCTAAATTTCTTATGATGGCAATCAAGAGTAGGGTTTGATTGTTTAATATTATTTATAAATAGTTGAATTATGATTTTGATCTAATGACATGATTTGTTCCTGGCCCTTGCATCCGGCTGTCTAATTGCTAAAATATAAAAATTTAACCGTTTGACAACGTTTAAAAGTAAATATTATATGTTTAAAAAAATCCACTATAAAACCAACCCAAATTCAACCAACCGAGTATCTCACTGAAGCGTGAAACGATCATTTACACAGTCGAATTGTTAAGATATCATCATACAATATGACTTGACATATTCTTAATGTTTATTAAGTATTCTTCGGTTTCATTATGATTTTTTTATTAGCATGGAATGCTTTTATAATTAGTACCGATACTGGTAATGTATCTTATGTTTTGATTCTATACATAATTCTATATTTCTAATTATATGTTTTATTTTAAAATAAGAGGGTTACTGAATTTAATACGGGTTGGGTTCTATAGATAACCGATATTTTATAAAGAACCATCAAAACCAAGGTAAAAAATTATTTTGTTTAAACTTTTTTTATATGTTTCTTCATGAGTTATTATAGAATATTGAACAACAAAAAATTTAACAACTTATTTGAGTTTTTTACTTAAATAAATAAAAGTTCGAGTTATTATTGAAACTAAATCATTGATTATGCTAACAACATTATAACATTGGTTCTAAATGTGAATTCTCATGATCTATACATTATCGCATAAACCACATTAATATCTAAGTTAACTATGTTTTAAGTAGTTTTAATTATAATGCATATGTAATCTATTGGTACTATGCATAGATGAATATAGAAAATCACTAATACTTTTTAGTTAAAAAATAAATTTTTCGATAATAAGCTGAAAAATTATAGTAATTTTTGTAAATTATCGTTAAAAAATATTAATATATGAAGAAGTTAAGAAAAAGTCGGTTTATTTGTGTTCTGAATAATTATTAGATTTCTATAGATCCCAATATAATATACACTAACGTGACTGGATAATGTGACCACGTAGACTATAGACAATTACAAGTCCAAATTACTATATATTACAATTAAGAACATTTTTGATTATTTTATTAGGTAATGATTATTTTAATATTTTAGTTGGATTATTTTAATAGTTTTTATATATAAAATTAGTCTAATGTTTTTTATATATTTAATTAATCAAACAAATTCAATATTGTTTTTAATAAATGATATTACGATCAGTCTAATGGTTTTGTGTGTTCGCATTATCCAGCGGTAACCTCCATTGACGACTAATTTTGTGTGTTTGCATTATCACAACGGTAACCTCCATTGATTACTAACAATTTATATTATGCTTCCATATTACAAATGCAATATTCACGTTATCACGGCGGTAACCTCTATTGTAATGGTTTTGGGTGTTCGCGTTATCCCACGGTAACCTCCATTTACATTATTTGATTTTATAATTTTTTTTACTTTTTATATTTTTGTTTTGTTTGTGTAATACATAAACTTTTAAATGGTAAATATGATTTGGTCATAATTTTATAAGTGATTTTGGTCGTTCATGTTTTCTTTTTTTCGTTTTCCTCCGCATATCTTTAAAACAATGCAATGGTTAGCCTCCATTGATCACCAATCATTTATGTTGTTGTTGGTGTAGCAGTTTAACTGTTGTATCTACCCGTGTTATCCCAACGATTAAAACAAGAACACAACCAAACGAGACCGCGTTGAAATGAACGAAGCCATGATCTTTTGTGAAGCTCACTCTATGTAAAACAAACAACATGCTAAGCTAATAAAAATAACGTAACAACGATGCAGATTTTGATAATATCATGACGTAATTCTAGCACACTGCGCAATGCGGGAGGGTTGAAAATCTAGTAATAAGTAATTGCATATGCACACATATGATGAAAATAATAACAAAAACGGATGGACATGTAATTAAGTTAAAGATAAGGGGGGTATTTTCATCATCTTCCCAAAACTACCAACATTCTTCAGGGGGCAAAATCATAACAGCCAGACTGAGCACCAGACGAAACGAGAATGGAGACGAAGCAAACTGATATCAAACTCAAATCACCAGTTCGTTGCATCGTCAAACTCGGTCAAAATCCTCTTTTTCTCTCCATAACTTTCTAATTTCGTTACTTTTTCACCTAATTCCCTAATTTAGTTAACGAATCTGCTTAACTGTATCCCCGTCGATTTGTTTATCACTTTTCCGTTGATTGTTTCATGTTTCGATCGTATAGTATTTTGGTAGTTGTTTAGTAGCTTTTTTTGCTATGAAATTGTTCTTCCGTACAATCACCATTCATAAATTTACAAATTTGAATCTATATTTGAGGTGTTATTATACAATGAAGTTAATTAGGATTCAAATATGCTCATGTTAAATCTAGTAATGATGGTAGGTTATTATTAGGATCTTAAGTAAACTAATTACTTTTAGCACAAAAGGCCCTAATTTTAAGGTTTACTTTAGCTCCGATAAAGTTGAGCCGGCCCTGGCCCTGACAATGGTTGGTGATAATATGTGAATTTGTAGGAGGTTTCGCAATCACATGCAAAAATAAATTTGAAAAGGCCCCAATTTTAAGATTTACTTTAGGCTCCGAAAAAGTTGAGCCGGCCCTGATACTTGATACTGATTGGTGATAATATGTGAACTTATAGGAGGTGCTGCAATCACATGCAAGAATGAAATTGAAAAGGCCCCAATTTTAAGATTTACTTTAGGCTTCGAAAAAGTTGAGCCGGCCCTGATGATACTGATTGGTGATAGTATGTGAATTTATAGGAGGTGCCGCGATCACATGCAAGAATGAGTTTGAAAAGATAAATGAAGCCAATCTTATTACAGTTTCATCACAATTGCGGGAAGCAATGATGTATGGAACTTCATCTGGATCAGTTCTCGAAATGGATTGGAGCAAACGCCCTGGAAATTTCAGAACCTCCGAACAGAGTTGATGATTTTAAGGAACAACAGGTTTTAGACTACAATAGTTTTGTTGTTATTCATGGAGCAGGTCAGTTAAGTAGTATGTTTGCTAGTTACTAATTCTCTGTGAATTATGTTTTGGGTTTTCAATTCGTGTTCGTGTGTTTCAGGTTCTTTTGGTCACTTTCAAGCTAGCAAATCAGGTGTTCATAGAGGAGGATTGAATCAGCCTCTTGTGAAAGCTGGGTTTGTTGCTACTCGTATTTCTGTAAGCTCTACTATGATTGAAACTTGATCTTCACTGACTTCATATTATGTTCTCTTATATGTGTTTCTCAATTTCATTAGGTGACTTCTCTCAATCTTGAAATAGTTAGAGCACTTGCAAGAGGTAGAATTGTACTTAATAAATTTTCCATTCAGCTCCTTCAAGACCTGATGTTATTAATTTATTATTATTTATTTTTGTTTGTTGCAGAGGGTATCCCATCAGTTGCAATGTCTCCATTCTCATGTGGATGGTCAACCCGTGAAAGAAATGTCAGGATGCATATAAAAACCTTTATCAACTTGTTTGAAATTTTGTGACACCTTTTACACATGAACAATTAAACATGAAAAGTCTACTTTTTTTACAGATAGCTTCTGCTGACGTGTCAACAGTGGTTGAAGCCCTTGACTCTGGTTTTGTTCCAGTAAGTTTCACATATATTGAAAGATTTAACGGAGATTATTTTGAAAAATTGAATCAGTACTTGTCATTAGGTTTTGCACGGTGATGCGGTTCTTGATGAGTCACTGGTATGTAGTATCTAACAAGAGGGTTCTTCTAAGTTCTATGCTAACAATGAATAGCATTTAATAACATGGTATTTCATATTGTTTCAGGGCTGCACTATATTAAGTGGAGATGTGATCATAAGTCATCTAGCAGCACATTTAAAGCCTCAATTTGTAGTTTTCCTTGTATCCTCATAAGTCATCTAGCAACACTATATTTACAACGGACTTTTATTTCAGAACCAAAAATATGTTGAGAACTGCATGATACACTTGTACATGGTGCTTTGGATGTGACACATTAGACGGTTTTCTAGGCACTGTGTACAAGTTTATAATGTGGTTCACACATTTCTCAATATACTATTCGTTCTGAAAAGGTGTGTATAGTTTTAAACAAATGCAATATGGAGTATGATGAATATTATTTTCTATAAGTTCCTATACGATAAGCAATGAAGACTGATGTTTTTGGGGTATATGATCGCCCTCCTGCAGAACCCAATGCTGTACTCCTCAGGGAGATTGGTGAGCACGAGCTTTATTCCTTGGTTTTTTATGCAATCATTAATATTATAATTGACAGTTATATCGTTGTTTAACTTGATAATTTTGACGGCCATGACAGCTGTACGTGAAGATGGCAGCTGGTCTGTTGTGAACCCGACATTTGAAGACTCTGATAAGCAAGGTTAGTTGTATTTAACCATCTAAAAAAGTAAAAAGGGAGGTATCTCAGAATATAAACCAGGTTAATACCATAAAAAACCAACACACTTGGTATATCAAAGCCCAAAAAGTCACATACAAAAACTGGTCTTGTGATTTTATTGTGTATGTTCTTTAGGTTCATATGATATTTAACCCTATAAACTATTGTAGTTTTTGTGAAATGAAGGGATTGAAAAGTTTATAAATGATTTTCCATTGAACAGTTGAGATTAGTGTAGCATCGCACGATACAACAGGAGGGATGCTGACCAAAATATCAGAAGCTGCGATGATTGCAAAACTTGGCATTGATGTGTATATTGTGAAGGTATATATATCTTCCATTTATAACCTGATTTTTTATTCGAAGTTACTTCACTATGAAAATGTTCCTCTTTACAGGCAGCAACCGAACACTCATTGACGGCCTTAAGTGGTAAATTGAGAGATGAGATACCTGAAGACTGGCTCGGGACAGTTATCCGTTATGTTTCGTAAAACATGTTTTGTTGTGTTTCCTGCAACTTCATTCTTTCATGAGCCCATGAGGCTCTTTGTTGTTGTATCATGCAATTTGACCTGTTCAGATTCTTGACAGATGTTTTGAGATAATTTTCTACCTCTTTCTTTTATTTAACCCATGTATAATAAATAGGTTTTCTAACCTAGCTATATAAAGTCGGTACTAATTTTTGTATCATGTAATTTGATCAATAGTCATTGGTTTGATCTAGACTAACAAAATGACCAGATTAATTTTCGATCTTGTTTTAAAAACATTGATTTTTAGCTCAAAATAGGGGTGCAAACAAATTCAGCCAAGCCTAAACTTGTCTATGTTTATGCTCGGCTCGTTTAAAATTAAAAGGGCTTAAGCTTGAGCAAAACTAGGCTCGAATCAAGTTTTATTTCGGAAACTCGAGCTCGTTCTTGAAGAATTATTTAAGATAGAACTCGATTCAAATTTTTATTTGTTCATTATAATTACATTATTTACTTACTATACTTTTTATATAAAAAATAATACATATTATTTACTTATTTTATCATATCTCTCATCCTAATAAAGAACTAAAGTGGTCTCCACATGTCATTTTTCTAGGGCCTCCACATCCTCATCCACGTCACCAATCCACTTGTCATCACAAAATTAAATTCAAAAAATTACTCTTTCAACTTTCCACATATACAAATAACCATCACATTTAATAAAATTTAAATTTGTATTTAAATCTTATGTGATTTTTAACTCCTTCCTTACTTATCAATTTTTTTATAAAAAACATTATATTGTATTTAAATCTTATGTGATTTTCAACTCCTTCCTTACTTATCAATTTACCATAAAAAACATTATATTCACTAAGCTTCAACTTTTCTAATTAAATGCAATAAAATTGATAAATCTTTAAAATTTTCATAATTGTTTTTAGGAATTAGTGTTTAAAATTTTCAAAATTGTATATAGGAATAATTGTTTAAATTTTTCAAAAATGTATTTAGGAATTAGTGTAAAAAGCCGACGTACTATCTAATCTAAACCGCAACATAAACAAATAAACATTAGATCGGTCAACATGATTACTATGATTACTGGATCTATTACTTGATAAACAAAACTCATATTGCCATAACATTTAAATTTGAACGAACTCAATCTATTTTAACATAGCAAAAATTAATAATGAATTATGTCATTCATAATTTTCAAACCTCTCATCATTTTTTTTCTTTGTATTTATCTCACATTATGAACTTAAATTCAAGCCGTGTATCACACGGGTTACTAACCTAGTTTATATATATAATAATAATTATTCTTAAATATAAATTATATAAATAAAAATCTTTTTAAGACTCACGAGGTGTCTCGAGATCGCTACATCAAACTCCGGCTCGTTAAGGATCAGCTTGTTTCAAGCTTTTTATCAATTCAATCTCGAATGAGATCTCGAGTAGCTTACGAGCGGTTTTTATCGATTCGATCTTCTTCTAAAAACATTAATTTTTAGCCCAACACAACTCCAATAGCCAATTGGATAAACAAACAATATTGGTTTGTATTAGAAACAGAATTGATATGCAAAATAGGCATTTCATAAGTTCACAAGCTTCCCAACATAACAAACACATCAAAAGAAACCAGATGAGATCAAAATTAATTAAAAAAAAAAGACCAGGAACCTAAAAAAAATCTTAAAATACCCACTACCACAATTCCAGCAACCGGTTCTAAATCAGCCATTAAACTGCATAAAAACCTTTATATAATAGCCAATAATAAGTCTCCATCTCAATTCAAGCAAGCACCACTTCCAAAAACTTCCAGAAGTTACTTGGGACCAATATCCTTGAGGGCACAGATCTGCTCTTCTCCCATGGCAGACATGACTGTCACAACAAGGTCCTTCCCTTCAGCAAAACCATCCTTAATCTACACACATATGGTACACTACAGTTAATATAAATCAAAGACAACATGCACATATGCAAGTGAACTTTTCGGTGTTGCCAGAAATTTTATAATTACAATCAAACTGATGGTATCGGATTGGGTAGACAAGATCTGGTTTTAGCATCTTGGGACTAAAACACCTCAGAGAATCTTGTGTTTTTTTACAAGATTAGCATATTTAACAAATAATTAAACTCACTAAAACAAAATGGTTTTCCACAAACCTGTGTAAGCAGAGTATCATCGGTTGGAAGCTTGAGGTCATCCTTGGTGCCACCACTTTCAGTCAGCAAACTCACCTGTACAAACATCAAGCAAAAGGTCAGACCACACATAATTTATATCAAACAAAGTGAAAAAATAAAAAAGAATTAATAAAAAACACGTACAAATCCATCCTCAGATATATCAATGAGCTGGTAGTCGGTACGGTTAACATGTGGAACCTGCAATCAGGGAGAACATCATATAAAATATATATAAATGTTAAAGGAAAAAGTATAAACACAAGAAATTTTCATGAAATACAGACGGGAGCATATGAATTGCTAAAACATACATCACAATTGTGAGAAGAAGGAACAATATCTTCAAGTTTCTTTCCATTGAAGATATCAATTGCAACAAAGTGACATTTCGCATGACCATGCTTGCCGGTCTTCGAAGTTGAAACTTCCACAACCTGCACTTTTTTAAAACAGTTAACACATAAAATAGAGAATATTAACACTAAATCATGACAAAAACACCAAAAGCAAAAAACATATTACATAACTTGATTTCATCTCCCACGATTGGTATATATTTTGATACATACAATTCAATCAGAATACTATGTCCAGTCAAAACAACCACTGACTCATGGTCACAAGAAGCTTAAAATTTACAGCAGATTAAATAACTTTTTTTCGTTATCTTTGATGTAACTCTAGCACCTTGCTAGCCTTTATTTTAATTAATTTGCTTGCTGTTTAAAAAAATAATAATAAACAAAAATTTAACTGTAACAGACCAATGATGATGATGATTATGATCAATCTATAACTGTTCCAGTTTGATCACACCAATCAGTAAACAATTTGACCTAGAAATTCAAATACAAATTCTAGTCCATAACCTAACTCGATTAAACAGAAATCTTATATTCATGAGTTCACCGATACTAACAATTTACATCAACGATCTGTAACAGCAACTCGAAGGAGTTAAACAAAAGGTAAATCAGATCTATAATTCGAGCAACAATCAACAATAACAACAACAAAAACAACAAATCGATACCTTGCAAGCACGATTCTTTATGACAATATAACCGTTTTTCCTGATAGTACCAGCTTGCTGAGGGAAGGTCTTTGATGCTCCGGCGTCGGCCTTTGACTCGAACTGATGCTCTTCGTCGGACATATTTGAAACTTGAAACGGAGAAAGTGACGAAGATTTGCAGGATTTTGGTAGAATTTGGTGGAATTTGGTGGAACTTGGTGAGTTAGGGTTTTTTAAAGCTGCCGTACGAAACAGAAACTACATGGTTTATGGAGATTGAATCGTGGCCGTTGGATTAGAGTAGTTTTGTTTTAATAATGATATTAAAGCCCCTGTGCTTTTTGTTTACTGTTGAAAGCTCCGTCACTTTATGATTCTTTGTCATAATACACTCATTTACTTTTGAATTTGACATAATTGTGTTTTTACTTTTTTAGGCTTTAGTTTTCAGTTGGTTTATGGAAAAGCTGAAAATGACAAGACTTGGAATTTTAAGCATACTCACAATAACCAAATTCATGATTGACATAATTAGGGGTGATCATATGATAAGACTGCCTGTATTGGGCGTTATTGGGAGAATCTGGGCCCTATAACGCCCCTCATAACGCCCACCCCCACTAGGGTGAGGTGTTATAAGGGGTAAATTGGCGAGGGGCGTGAGGGTTTTAATGCCGAGAAAGTGAGATGTTGGTGGGGATATAGCCGTTCAACGGCTATATCAACGGCCACGGCTATATCAACGGCAATATATATATATTTTTTTTTTCAATTTTTTTAAAAATCTTACACAATATATATCACACATAATTTATAAAACTCACCCAATTGATGAGAAGCGGCGATATTTCAAGAACGTTCAAGAGGCGGCTAAGAAGGATGTCGAGTGTTGTTTTAGAAATCTTAAAAAAATGGCATTTTCTTAAAAATCCTTGTCGATTGTGGACGAAGGATAAGATGGAGGATTGTATGCGCGCAATTATCCTCATGCATAACATGAACAAAGAGGATAAGGGTGATGCGATATGTGCCGACTTTCGCCCCGAACAAATCCAAGTGATGCCACCTGCGACGAATGAGAAGCGACTTCAAAACTACGCGATGTTGCGTTCTAGAGAGATACACAACTCTCTAAAAGCGGATTTGGTTGAACACACTTGGACCTTTAGGGCATTTGATTACGTGCCCGAACCGGTTGTGCAACAAGAAGAAGAGAGTGACGGTGAAGAAAACGAAGAAGACTACGACGATGTCCAATCTGATGATTAGTTTTTTTTTAATCGTCTTTTGTTTTGGTTGTATCGTGTTTTTATTTTTATTTGTAACCTTTTATTTTTTTTAATGAAAGTAGTTTGTTTAAAAAAAAATAAAAAAAAATAATAATTAAGTAATGATGGTGGGGCTTTATGGGGGCTTTATCCACTACACCATAAAGCCCCATAAAGCCCCATAAAGCCCCTTGCCCAGTCAGCTGCCACGTGTCAGTTAATGCCCCATTTGGGGCTTTATGAGGCCTTAACCACTACACATAGCCTAAGGAGAAAATCAAATTGGTTGGAGATTAATATTGAGTAAGGTGAAAAACAAGGATCGAGGACCAAGCCGATTTTATGTGTTTTAGGTCAGTCTCGGGCGGATCCGATTCGATACATCGACTTTTAATGAGTCGGCTTATAAAATGCTCTTCCTTAATTATAATTAATATGCCTGAGTTATAATAGTTACAAGATATTTCAATGGCTGTCTAATACACATTACATTGACAGATTGACTTGTTTCAACATAAATATGATATGCCATTTACAACAATTATGACTACATTAGTATTATTAAGCAAGAGATTTACCAAGCAATCGGAGAACTTCATGGTGATGCTAGAGAAACATATAAGGAAGTTAGGCTTGTAGCCTAAAGTTACTAAGGTGTTAAAGAGTAATCTCTCATTTCAAATGATTGATGGTTTAAGTCTTATAAACAAATACGTAGATTTACAATAGGATTAAAATACGTGTTAGCTAAGAAAAAGTAGTACCCTTTGAATTCTATAAGGGGTCATGTAGGGGGGAAAATAAAGTCTACAATACAAAATCAAAACGTATACACACTACCCACAAAATAACACGAAAAAACACACTGTCATGTGTCGTGTTTTTTCAAATTTGTATTACACAGATAGTAAATTGGCAAGTTAAACAAGTCACTATTTAGATTGTTACTTTTTGTCGTTGAGATCTCGTACAACAAATAACAAGTCAAAGGTTGTGCACAACAAGATGTCATTCCTTTATCAAAAGTGAGTGAACAAGAACCTGCAACAATAAAAACTAGTCACTCAGAAGTCGGAACAATCTATATCGTGTCGTTCAATGCAGTGTAAAATATTGGAATAACTTAATTACGTTCGATTTAATAGGTGATTAATATATAGAGATGAAAGAAACTTTAGATACTTAACTAGATCGGGTTCATCCCTAATAATAACCAATAATAGATTCCTATTCTAGTAGAGGGAACAATTTTAAGTTCAAGAACCACATTACATATTGATTTTGCTGTGATACATAATTCTCCCTCCCACTAAATCCAATATGCACTACATACAAGTGCTTATGTGGTTCTTGTGCTTTTCTAGTTAAAAATTAGTTATGCATTGACATCCTGCAAGTCTCTTTTATCAAACAAAAAGATAATATAAAATCAAAGGCTTTCAAGTCTTAAAGCTTTGACCTTGGTGTTTATGTAAAACCCGCCTATTTTGAACTTCCATCTGAAAAGGAACTGCTGTATTGGTCATCCATTTCAAGTATGTATATGCTTGGAGGTATTTCCCTGTAAATATTTTTAACAATGATATACTTTAAGTTCAAAGCTTCGGTATTAGTTGACAAAAATCGATGAAAATTAGTAACAGAAAACTATCAAGATGAGCCAAGAAATACTAACAATTCATTTGCTTCTTGGTATGTGTAGCTTGAAGCAACAGCCAGAAGTTGTCCTTCAAAGTTGCATGATAATGAGGCAACACTGTTTTCAAACTTTGGCATCTGAGATGATCACAAGGTCAAAAGGGTGTTAAATTCCATTACTACTTTACTTCTGAGAGAAAAAAGATCATGCTAAAATTTAGTCTTTATACTGGAAATTACTTCAAATACTCTTTTTTTACTTTGAGCATTCCATATGGTGACATAACCATCATTATCACCGGTGATAAAGTCACCATAAGTCCTGAACACAAAAAGATTTATTAGTAGTGTAAAGTTTAGTGAATTTTCATGATTAATGAGTAGTTAAAGTGCGTACGATGGACTAAAAACAATATCATTCACAGCAGCCATATTGTGCTGTTTGTCCTTTGCCATTGGAGTGCATCGAAAAGCATATCTGCAACATAAAGTTGCAATTGATATATTCAATTATTCAAATAATAATAATACTAAAGATGGAAACTTGTTTGTTATTTTAGAGCTTCAGTAGAGTACGATCATGATACATAAACATACCCATCCTTGTTTTGGTTAGATGGATTAAAATATTTCAGTGCTACACGTCCTTCATACGATCCAGCTGCAAATCCTGCATGAAAATAGAAAAATTAATGGGATGCGGCAAGCTTGACCGAGTTACATATGAAGTTTTGTGTTTCTATCAAAACGGGTAAAAAATAAAAAAGAAATACAGCTACAATGTAAAGTTGGAAACAGGTCAAATGAATTAGCATCCAGCCTTCTGAATTGTTTATTGAAAGATTTAAATTATCATTGTACTAATATTGTTTTTTATCCTAGTTAACACATTAGTTATTTAAAAAAAACAAAATGGACAAAAAGAGAGTGCCGATAAACCTAGCCCAGCTTGTTTTAACCCGTACTAAAAAGGGCATGTTTCAACCCGCCCGCCCATCATGCCACCTCTATAATACTTTTGGCTAAAACTATTCATATACAGAGAGCGAACGGTACATAAAACATCAATGAACCAGTTTCCTGATAAGTTTCCACCATGTTGATGATAACAAAAAGGCTAATATTCAGTCCATGGACTAAATTTAGTAAATAAAACGGGTTCTGTACATAGTTACTACAAGAGTTATGAAAATTTATTACCGAATTACCTTGATCTAGATAGGGTCGAACACACTTAATTTGGATGTCCACTCGTTTGCTATAGTATGAACTGCTGAACTTGCGTAAATCGTACATATTAACTGATGTTCCAACAGCAACCATTGCAATAAACCCATTTAGGGACATAGATTCTACTGCCACATTAACTGTATTTACAAAGGTAAGAGGCTTTGTTGAACGCGAGTCCCAACACTTTATCTTTTTATCAAAACCACCAGTAATGACTTGACCTGCAAAAAGGAAAACCGAATTCAAGAAATCTTGATGCAAAAGGCAGAAAAGAGGCAAGTATATAAACAGGTCAAATATGACTGTTTTTGGGGCGGTACCCATATTTCAAATATGTGATACAGAAATGCTAAATTGCAAGTAAAACCTGTTTAAGGTTTACCTGTTTCTTCAGAATATTCAACACAAGTTGCCAAATCATCATGATTTCCAAAATTCTTGCTGGTTCCTATATCCAAATTATACCTAAAAAGTTCATAAATTAAAATTGGAATGAAGTAAAATGGATATGGGATTGAATGAAAGTGTATAGTGTAACAAGAGAATACTTAATCACTAAAACTATGCAAGTTAACACCTAAAACACAGGTTCAATATGCACCAAGTATATAAAGAAAATAACAACTTCAAACCAATCATATCTTATTAGTGAAAAGATGATATCAATATATCCATAGAAACTTGCATGATATAGATATGGATGCCTTGATCCAAAATATGTCATTAAAAAGGAATGTCTTAGTAAATCTTGACAAATCAACAAACATACCCGGTAGAATCCACTCAAGAAGTAGGGTCTGGGGAGGGTGGGAAGAGGGCAAGCCTTACCTCTATCTATAGGACAGAGAGACTGCTCCGAAGGAGACCCCTGGCTTAGAGACGAAACACAGAAACCACATGTGTCTAGTAACAAGTAGCATGTAGCAAGTACCGGCACCATAATACACAGGCAAAAGACAAAACATTCCATATCAAGCATGGGTATACCAACAACATAATATGTAAGTCTGTATGTATAATGTGTGAAACAAGTAGAACACATACAAATAGACAGCCAGAGCAGCCACGGACGAGATCAGTAAGGCATAAAAGTGTGTAGCAACAATACACTAATTCTACATTGATAAGTAATAACAGAAATACAACTTGGCTGCATTCAAGACAGCTATAAGATATATGATTGTCACCGTCAGCATTATGAATTTTCCTAAAGCATGTAGAATCAGAACCCAAGAACACTTTTATATCTAGATTTGAGCATTAGATTTGACTTGTGAACCCAATTATAGCCAAGCAGTGTAAACCTGAAAACAAACCTAGTTATGGAACAATCAGAACCAGTACTAAATGCAGCCGTCTTTCCTTGGAAACAACAATCCAGAAGCGCAGCGTCCCCAGAAGCTTCAAAAGTCAGCTTAGATCCATCGACATCATATAATCTAAGATTCTGTTTAATATATTCCAAATTCAATAGTAGTATGTAGAATAAAAAGTTGCATGTGTGCGTGTATGCACAGACACAAACTTGGAATACAAATAATTACGTACAGTATCCCATGACGAGATGAGCAGATTGTTGGATGCTGGAGCGAAACGAATTCTGGAAATGGCATCTTGAATTGGGTTTTTTTCGAACTCCAAACACCTTTTATTCTCCATCTTAACTGAAAACAGGTGAATTGGGTACACAATGGTTTAAACTTACTAAAAGCACATACAATCACACAAAACAAATGCTAAAAGTTCCACAACAAAATCAACCCTAAATTTAGAAACAAATCCAACAATCTTTGTTAAAATGTTGTACAGCTTGAATGGCGTAGCACTGGGGGGAAATTTGCCAGATCTTATCGGTTCCTTCTAAATCCTAAGTAACTTAATTGATTAAACAAGCATGTAGTACACTTGATCGGTGAAGATCAAACTAAATCGGCGGAGTTAGGGTTTCCGCCAGTGGACCTGATTTCGATTTCGTAAACTTCGTTGCTCAAGCGTTTTTCAAACTCCAAAATCAAATCAAAGACCTAAACTAAAATTAGAAAAGCTAAATCGATGTGAAGATGAGCTAGTTATGGACGAATTCACAGAAACGATAGAATTTTACACTGATAAAAAGAGCTCCAGATCTGTTGATATTTTATACGGTTTGAAGCTCCAGTTGTAACTGAATCAGCTGCTTCGCTAAGCTTGGTCAGGTCGGTAGTGTACGGTGCCGGAGATAGATAGGTAGCGCGGTGGTGAGACGAGAGGAGGAAGGGGACGACTGGAGTTTTGAAAGTGTGTTTTTCCCGCTACCTGTTCGAGGACTCCGGTGTAATTTTATTGAAGATGAAGGGTTGAATGTGTAAACCAGCAGTATTTGTAATTTGTATGGGTTTTCTATACGGTATCCCGTTTCGCGATCGACACAAATGATGAAATATAAAGTTGTTAAAAAAAAATTCCGTAGAATCTTCATAACATTTTATTCCATCATCTCAACGTCACGTCATTACCTTTTACTTTCATATTGTACTTTACCTACCGACTACCACATGCCACATACCACAATTTATTTTTTAATAATATTTTAATTTAAGAAGTTAGAGAAATACTATAAAGGTAGAAAGAGAAAGGAAAGAAAGGTGTTGAAATACGATGAATGGTGAAAGGCTACATGAAGTAACAAAAATGCGGTGAAGAAGAGGCCGTCATGGTGTAGACACACCTCGTCGTGGTCCAAGACACCATGGTCGCACACTACGGTAGGTGTACTGCATTTAGCCTGAGGACCTTCGATTTTAATCATGTTTTTATCGCTCTTATTTAAAAAGGGGTATGTAAGTTAAACTTTCTAAATTATAATCTCACACACTATACGAATGTTTGTTTGGATGGTTATCCAGGCTATGGATTATCAGAAAAAATATTCTACCTTAGGTGGCGTTTGGTTCACGGAATGTAATGTAATTGGAATTATAAAGTTTTCATATTAAAGATGTGCTTAAATTGGGTAAGGAAGGGGTTTGAAATACAATTAATTTATTTAATCAATGGAATTTAGAAATTCTTCACTTTAATGAAGAAAAATTACATCACCTCAAATTTTATTTATTAGAGGAATTCATT
Source organism: Deinandra increscens subsp. villosa (assembly GCA_039602395.1). Taxonomy (NCBI): domain Eukaryota; kingdom Viridiplantae; phylum Streptophyta; class Magnoliopsida; order Asterales; family Asteraceae; genus Deinandra; species Deinandra increscens. Next base: position 19,829,504 of record JBCNJP010000018.1, read on the forward strand.
GTATTTTAAACTCCTTCCTTACCCAACTTAAGCACAACTTTAGAAGGAAAACTTTATAATTCCAATTACATTACATTTCGTGAACCAAACGTCACCTTAACGAGCTAGAAGAATTTTGTCATTTGTGAGTGAAGGAAGGAGGGAGAGAGATATTGTTGTTAACTAGTTTTAATGGTTATGAGATGGGTAACTTGGATCGGTTTATACGTAATCATGTGTCTAAGGTGTGTATGCTCCTTTCTCTTGAGGTGTCTTTTTTACACATTGTTACAACTTTTACAACTTGTTTATTTATATCTATATTTCGATGAATCATATATAAATCAAACAAAAACTAAGTTATTTCCAATATAAATACTATATTTGATATGTTTTTATTTTTTATAAAGTCTATTTCAAAACGTAAATGAAAACCAAACGCACAACATTATATTCTAGTTTATATGGGGATAAAGGGTATGATCAATAGAAACCGCCTACGGTACCTCGAACGATTGTTCTCATCTTCGATACTACAATAGTGGTATGTAAAGACGTCTTATAAAAAATAAGATGAACAATATATATTTTTATATTCATCTTCCTTGTTTTTTCTTGTGACCTTCAAGATTATATATTCAAGGATTTCAAAGGGCGTGAGATTGCAAAGATTATGAGGGGTGTGTAATGACGTCTTATAAAAAGTAAGACCCTATTTCAAAATCATGAAATAAAGTAACTATCTATTAATAGACAATTTGTGAGTGGAAAAATAAGGAGAATATATATCAACGGGAAGTATAGAGTTAAAACTAAAGCATTATATACCAAAATTGGGTGCACTCATTTATCTTTAGAAACTAAGACAATCAAATTTAAAAGATCTAACAAGAAATAAAAAAATATATATACATGGTCCGCTATAAATTATAACAAATTTCAAGCATCTCCAACCCACTTGACCCAGCAAATTTCATGATTTTCTTTTTCCAAATTACAATCTCAGACCAATCATTCACTTGGAACATAAAAATCAAACTTCACATCCATCGAACCAGAAGTTACCCCATTGTCCTTATATTCCACATTCATAATCGTCCCATCGCCATCTTCTTCTTGATACTCAGCTTTTACACGTCTCACAGGCACAGTAACCGAGTAAATTGTCCCGAGTGCAGGGTCCGTCGAGACATTGAGCTGGACTTTATCTTGAGATTCAATCACCACAAAGTCAGAAAGAGCATTGACTACATTGCTGACTATTTTCTGTTTCGCCTCTTCACTCACTGCACAGCGGTCAGAAAAAAGAATCATTTTCAACCGTTGTTTAGCAACACTTGCGTTTGAGTTCCTTATCATTGATGAAGATGGGAACATTATCTTCCATGCTAAACTGAAACGCTCGAGGAAATTCATGTTTATGGCATTCAACAGGAAGCTTTCTGCATCTTGGTTGATGGAGCTTGTGGATACTTCATAGTCACTAGTGATCCTCAGAGGTCGTTTAGCATAGCACCGTGTGCTCAGCACACGTGATATTGAAGTCGACCATCTAGGCGTATTTTCAGAAACACTTGATCCCCCATTTAGGAAACTTACAGAATCCACCTGTATTCAAGGACATATATGTATGAGAAATACTAGAGATAGCCATTTACTTACTAAAAAAATCAAAACTGGACAGAAAGATGCTTACGGGTCAACATAACCCGACCCGGCACCTTTTGACTTGTCATCACCCACCCATCTCACCACCTCTAAAATATACACATCACTTCACCGAGGTAGGATCATACACGAAAAATGTTCTAAATGTATCGAAAGAGATACTTATATAGGGCATATAAATGATTTAAATTGAAATGTAGAGAAAGATAAGTTTTATAGGCTTATTATTGAGCACAACATATAGCTAAAGTTAAACTGTAAAGGAAGGTTTCAAATGCTATGTCACATAAAGGTTTTTAGAGCTGGATGTCTCATCAAGTGCAACCTTTCTATCTTCCAAGATAGAGGAAAGGTTTGTCCCATCCTACCCTTCCCAGACCCTACCAATAGCTCTGTTATACGTGAGATTTTACTAAGAATGTTTATTTGTTTGTTTCGAGTATTGAATATCCAATTGACATCAAATACATACAAAAACAAAAGGACCAAAACCCGTAGTGACAACTAGAAGATTAACTGCAAAAAAGATGGGCGATTGATTCATGTTTAGGTGTGATAGAAGAAGTCCAACCTATGGTCAAGTTTATCTTTTAAGCAACAAAAGTTGCACTACTTCCAATCATTATGGCACTCAAGGTGCAACCCACTAGTCCCAAAAAGTTACTCGACCCCGATGAAGGGAGGCGAATAGGTGATGTTACTGCTGTCAAGCTCCTCTCCTTCCCGCCTCTAGTCCCTCATATGGCTCTTCTCCTTCACAATCTTCATTTCTCTTCAGTGATGTACCCCCGGATCAGGCTTCAGATTTGGGGTCACCTCTTTGGGGACATGGGCCAACCAAATTTCCCCTCCCCACCCTTTCCCCCCAATGCACTCTGTGACTCTGGTCTCTTATAGCAAGTTTAGCTAACAATATATTTGGCTAAACTAAGATTAAAATCACCACCAGTCCAATTATATGGCGAAGATGATTCAGAATTTATCTTTAGTTTCTTTTTTTCAAGTTCACCTATTTAAGTACATTTTTATTTCTCAAATATTGTTAAATTTTATATTTTAAATTTTAAACCATAAAACCAATTTGAAATGATGTTGACCAGTTCACTGTGCTTCAATTCCAAAATAAAAAATTGAGAATAAACAAGCATTGCATGATTTATACACAACAAAAGTAAACCAATTCACTTGCATTACTCTAGAAAAACCACCATCTAAGAGGTGTTTCTCATTGACTTCCATAAAAAAGTGTAACAAAAACCAGGTGCTCACCGGAAGTATTAATGGATCAAAACAACGATACCTACAAAACCTTCACACTCTACACAATACCGAGTTCAGATTTACATGATATAGCACACACTCTCAAATCCTGAAAGAAGCCCTAATTTTGGCAGGATTAATAGATACACCAAACCATGTTTATACTTCAATTGCTTCATATATGTCCCAAATTCACGCGATAAAGTACCAAAAGCAATAGTGAGATTAACAATAAAAGAAACGTGGATGCAAATTATGAGATCGGGTTGAAAACACAGACCTTAGGTGGTGGATTGATGCGGAGGGGGGTCGTAGGAGGAGCTAATGCAGCATAAACCCTAAAATCACCAGAAATCGCCATTTTTCGATCTCAATTTCTTCGATTGGGGGGTATTCGTGTGTTTGGTGTTGGTTTAGGGTTTGTTAGCGATAGGAGTTGATACTGTCAGGTACTCTCGTCAACAGTTATGTGCTAAAAGCGTGGCACCGTTAACTGTTTACATCTACTTGCACAAGTACCGGCAACGACGTCGTATGCCTCAAGCAAGAAGTTTAACTGAATATTTGTAGTGTACTGGATCTTAATAAAAGGCTGGTTTCGATTTCTAACGAAATTATAAAAACGTGGAGATTCACTCGTCTATGCCTTTTTCTCGTGGGTTCGATAACCCTAGTAGAAGATAAAAAGGAGAAGCAAGTTTTTACCCTATAACGCCTCTAGGGCTGGTGTTGGGACGCTATAAGGGCGTCATATAGGCTCCTTTGCGCCCACTACGTTTATCCTCAAGATAAGCGTGCTGCCAATTCATATGTAGTAGTACTGAAGACGTATAACTCTAATCTCGTAAAATATGCATCAAGTGGATTATAATGGTATCTGTAATGGTTTGTGGGTGGATGGAGGCGGGTGTGAATTGGTGGATTAAAATGTGTGAGTGTTATTAAAGGAGTTGATATGGAGATGATGGTCAAATGATGGTCATGTGATTGGGACTCTTGAAGTCTCTAATTCGGAACCTGACTGAAAGATGTTTTTTCAAATGATGAATTTCCTCCTTAATGGTGTTCCTGAGTGAGTTAAGTCTAGAGTGTCAAATGCAGTATGGACGATTACAATCTCGCTTCAAAGAAACTTACTCGGGTATTGAAGATTCGAATATAGACTCAAACGCCATAAAAAAACAAAGAGTGTCGGGCTATTATTTTTTTAACCAATCAAAAGATTACACACATTTACTTTTAATTAAACAGTAAGGCGGCGTTTGTTCATGGAATTCAATGAGATTGGAATTGCAAAGTTTTCTTATGAAAGTTGTGCTTAGTTGGATAAATTTAAATTTAAATGAATTTATTTACTCAATGGAATTTGAGGTTATGTAACTTTCCTTCGTTAAAATGATGGATTTCTAAAAAAAATTGAAATAGTATTAAATTTTATTTATTAAAATAATTTATTACATTTTAAATTTCTTTGTTACACAATAAAAAACAATTTTAAAAAATATATATTAAATCAATTTTCTAATAAATTTCACAAACAAAACGTCACCTAAAAATTTACATTTCCAGTTACTCATCGCCATTTTACATTTCTAGTTACTCGTCGCCATGTATACATCCGTATACTATACCGACACTTTTTCACTCGTACTCCAATAAACATTACATAATCAGTTTATGATATAAATATTACATATAGCCAAAAACTAATATGTTTATCGAAAAAAAGGGGCTTGGACAATGCAATAAAATTACAGATAATAAATTATAAAACTGTCAAAATTATAGCTGCAAAAATGATAAAAATAAGAAAACCATGGCCGACAAAGCCAAAATCAAATTAAAACTTCCATTACCCTCATCTTTACCCGCTTCATCCACAACCTCCCCGTCGGTATCATTCACAACCACCCTAACATACTCGCCGGAAACCTCCCCTTTCTCCGTCGTCATCGCAATCTCCTCCCCAATCGCCGCCTTGTACTGCACATACAGCACCGTGTTCGCCACCACATAATGCAAAATCGCCAACGACGACAGCAAATACAACGCTCCGAATCGCAAAATCAACATCCAGTTCGCTACCGGTCTCGATTTAGGAGAAGTTGCCGACGATGACAGAGCTGAGACGATTACGAATCCCGAGAGAAACAATATGGAGAACGATCTTCGTCGAAACTCGCTCGATTGATCCGCGCTTTGCCGTAGGGTTTCGAATCCAGATTTCGATTCCAAAACCGTAATCGCGGATGCCGATCCCCAAATTACTATGAAGAATAGTATAGCGAATGCAAACACGTACGAAACGATCGTGTTTACGAAAGTTGAAGCGATGAATAACAGATCGGAATCAAACCCTAGCGATTTGATAGCTTCGGTGACGGCGATTGGGGAAAGTGTGAGTGCGAGGATTGTTATCAGTTTCATTGATGCGGCGGTTACTGTGTGAAGAAGAGGCGTGTATGAATTGGATAGCGATTTGAGAGTGGAGGAGAAGGTGAGAGGTTTCCGGTGGATCGCCTGATTTGCGCTGTAGGTGATTAGCGCTACGCCGGCGACGGTGGGGAGGACGACGGAGCAGGTGACGGCGAGGGCGGTAGTTAGGGTTTTGACAGTGAGTAGGGTTTGAGAAGAGGAGATTATGGTTTTGATGAGGAAGAGGATGAATGGATCAAACATGGTGGCGACATCTGGTGGTGCCGGAGGAGAAGTAGAATTGGACGGCGGCGGCGGCGGAGAAGGTGAAGGGGAGGAAGAGGAGGGAGAGGGTGATGAAATGGAGGGAATGGGCGTTGAGGATTTGGACTGTGAGACGGTAGACGGTTGTTTGGGTGGCGGAGGAGGAAGACATTGTTAATTTTGACCTGAACATTTTTGACTTGAACAATTTTGACTTTTGATGATGAAGATGAAGGAGGGGGTGATGTTATATATACCATAAAAAGGTTAAGATCAAATGTTGACAAATTCAGCCATGTCCACACGGGTTCAAGTTTAAATGCATTTATGGGACCAAAGGTTTTGTAATTCTATGCATTTATACGAAAATCCATACGAGTGGGTGTAAGTGTAAATGCATTTATATGAAAATCAGACTTTCATGAGACCAGAGGTTTAAAACATGTAAAGGTATGTTGCGGCAGGGAGAAGCAAGAAGCTGTTGTGCACCGCTGTATTGCCTCTTGATGGTGGTAAAATCTTTGCATGTAGCAGCTGAATTCAAACACCAATTTTTTTAACAACTTGAATAAATTTTATCACCGACAAGGAAGGAGGGCGGAAGAGACCACCCACCACACACCAAAGATATATACAAGTAAATTAAAACAGCCACCTACACAAAAGCCTACAATTGGCCATTACGTTAAGAAATTTGAGGAAATTCAGCTTTTCCAATCAAATTTTACCAAATTGGAAGTTTGATTAGTTGAACCTTTTAGTTTTCTTGGAAATAAACGGATTTTCTTTAGATTGAAATGAGTATATGAAGAGTTAATGCCGTTCAAACATTCAGTTTTAAAAAATATAACAAGGTAAGCTTCATTGATGGAGACTAATTAAGTTGAAATGTCATAAATGCGTGGATGTAAGGAAATGAACTCGATCAAATTATGACCAACTGATCCATGGTCGACATGCATTTATAAGACTTATCTTAAGGTCAAATCTTGACTTAGCAATGTTTTTGTTTTTAGTCAGAGTTATTAATTACACTGATTTTTTTTATTAATTTTTTTAACTGTAAACATCTGGTTACCTGGGAGTCTTATCATGACAAATGATGTACACTAATGATCCTTCTTTTCTTTTCGTATTTTTTATTTTTACTTTTAACGGCTAAATTTATTATACTTCTAAGCTAACTCCATATATCCCCCAAAAACCGTCTACGCCACTGGCGCAGCTTAGTGGAGACCGCCCCCCCCCCCCCCCCGTGTGTTTTTTTTGCCGTAGTGCTAATTTCTATGATTTTTTGAATTTTTTTTATATATATTAATGACCGCCCCCGGGATTAGGATCCGTGACTTTTCGTCCCGCAAACTTTTCGCCCAAGCTTCGCTAGTGGTCTACGCCAACCCAGGACCTTCAGGTAAGGCAAACCTTACCACCTCCCCTTGACCACTAGAACAAGGGCTCATTGGCTGATGATCCTTTTGATATTTTAATATTGCATGACCATCTTGTTGGTATATTAATATTGCAAGTTTGGTCTTTAATTTTCTAAACTTGATGGTAAAGTAGTGGAACATGATAATCATCCAAAATAAAATATACGTGTGGTGGTAATTTTGTTGTTTCAAAAAAATTACTTGGATGTAATTTTTGCAGGTAAAGTAATTTTTCTGGAGCCTCCTTCAATTGACGGCATCAACCGTCGCACCATCAATGTCTTCAGCTCAGGAAGTCAATCGCTAAAGGTCTCAGTTGTATTTTGCGACATTTACTCTCCATTCCTCTCCCACATCTCTCCTTGGTCGGGCTCTTCAATTGGATTTTGCCAACTTTTCTGTGTGTGGTTCTACTTCAGGTCAGAGGCGTAGCTTTTAAGGGGCCGACCCTCCGATTTTTTTTTGCGATGTAAGGGTATATAATTTTCGTGTAGAAAATTTCAATATACTTCGGTTTCGACCCCTCATTTACCCAAAAATTGGCGTTAGGAAAAAAAATATAGATCTCGACCCCCACTTAATATTTTCAAGCTTCGTCACTGCTTCAGGTTAGTTCTTATTTCTACCATAATTCGTTAATTGTGAGTTAATTGCCTCTTGCATTAGAATATGATGTTTGGCAAACTTGGATTTGCTATTTGTATGAAAGCTATGTTTGCTTAATTTGTGCTATTTAGGACTCTCCTGGAAGCTTGAGTTTGCTCTTCATTTGATCCACTATTATCACTCTTGCTTAGAAATTGAGATAGCAATCAAATTGTGTGATGTTTCATGAACCAAAGTCAAAGTATTAGGTTTTGATTGATTCATAATCTGCTAAAGGCTATGCTTTCACGTTTGATAACAACATTTATGTTTTTGAACAAGGAAGGAAACCAGGTGTTGTGTTACTGAGAGATGTCAGAACTCAGTTTTATTAAAACGTGATAAAAGCAAATGTTGTTTTCTATTATTTGGTATTAATGAGCATATCTAAACTTGTATTGCTCTCGCTGCTTACACCTGCTATCCATGTGTGAATACTCATATACTATTTGGTATTAATGAGCGTAACTAAACTTTTGAGGTTAATTATCAGAGGTTATTCTAAGTTATTATATGGTCTTTCTCAAGTTGAGAATTGTGTGAATACTCATATACTATTTGGTATCCTCTTTTATAATATGGGGATATAACACACCTTCAAATTTGTAGGAAACAAGATAAGTGGTTTACAGGTTTAGAACCTCATTAGCCGAAGGTTGGATTTCAGCAACGGGTCGGATGAAGTTTTACCTGTTCTGTTTGACCCGTCAAAAGATGGATCGGGCTAGAAAAATTCCCAGATAGTCAAACTGGGTAAGTTTCTTCACCAAGAGAACTGGAGAAAAATCATGCTAGCTTATGTGTGTGTGTTTTTCTAAGATTTTGTGTTTTAGGTTATTCAAACTTTAAACTGGGCTAGACCCCACAACAACATCATGAAGTCTTAACTTCTTTGCACCTTATAATCGGTGCATAGATTGTTGATTTCTTATCGCAAAGAGACCTTCAATCCTTGGGTCTCAATCACAGGACGGTAGGTGAGACGTTGCAGAGCAGAGGAGAAAGGAGATTTAATACCAACGTTATTGAAGATGAGGGAGAAAAACAAATTAAAGAAAGAAAACAAAGGAGCTTCCTAAGCTGGATTTTTTAGGGAAATTTAATATTAGTTAGGGAGGAGGAAGTGGTGAAACTTTCTCTTCGGCAAAGTTGCTTTTTTGCTCGACGCCGACGGCGACCGTCGCTGGTCATGCGGCATCGGCGAGAAGCATTCAAACGCGGCTACTTCTAGCTAATCGGCAAAAGAGCTGTTGTGTGTGTGTTTGTAGGCCCTCCCACATAATAAACTCTACCTTCTTAATCCTCACAAGTCACAACTCCTTCTCAAAATCTTTCAAAATCTTTTAAAATTCTACTTTTTTCTCTCTCCTACGTGACACACTCCTATTAGTTAATACCAATCTTCATAATCTTCAAAATTCTTCCACTCCCCCCTCCCTTATAAGAATTGACGGATGTATAGTGAATGAAAATTATAGACAGCTGGATATTAATTTTGTTTGGGTAAATGAAAACCAAGCAAATGAAAATTTTGTTACCTGAACAAGAGTGGCAGTCTGGCAGATGTAGGGGTGTTCATTGGTTCGGTTTACGGTTTGAGATTGACTTTCTAAGAGGTTTAATGTAATTAGTTGAAAATTTAACTGGTATTTAATATTTGATCATGTTTTCCTAAGGAGTATTATATGGATGATATTGCTTTCTTTTGTATATTTATTTGGGTTTATAATACTTCCTTTTAATATAAATCAATTTATTTATATCTTTCATTTCTTTTCATCCTAATAAAGCATTAAAGTGGTATCCAAATGTCACATTTCTAAGGTCTCCAAGTCATCATCCATGTCATCATTCCACTTGTCAATACCACAATTAATATAAAAAATAAAGAATGTCAATTATTACTACATTCAAAAAATACAATTCAACATTATATTTAGGCTGTGTGTAATCATAAAGCCTCACCATGAGGCATTACGCGACACGTGTCGCTGACATGGCAAAGAGGGTTATGTTAATTTGGGTGTGTAGTCATGAAGCCCCTTCCATTTATATATAAAGTATAAGATGGATTTAAAAAAGAAAAAAAAAGAAAATAGCTTGGTCATGGGGCGCCATGCCCATCACACCGGAGGACGAAAATGGGCAACATAGCGCCCTGGGGGGTGCCCAGGGGCGCTATGAGGGACGTTATGCTGGTGGATTTTGGGCTATAACGCTCGATTACACACAACCTTAATACAACAAATTTCCAAATGTAGAATTCAAAGTTACATTTAATACAAAATTAAATACTTTATTTCATGTTAACAAATTAATATTTATACAAAATCAATAAAAATAATTATCGTTCATGTGAATAATAATCGTTATAACAATTTACTTTTGGATATTGTTATGTTGTTTATTTTTATTTTGATTATGTTTTCTTGATTTCTTTACAATGTTCCTTTTGCTTTATATATATATATATATATATATATATATATATATATATATATATATATATATAGGGGCGGTTTCGGTGCGGACATGCAAGTTACCTACGAACAGTGCGAACATGCATAAAAATCCGTTTTTTTTGTCCTACGATGTAGTTTTAGTGCTAGTATATTATCAGAAATGGTGCTAGGTAGATGTATAATGTACCAGCATCCATTCCTTGATTTTTTTTTTGAACTTATACATATACCAGCACAGAAAATTATACGAGCACAATATATAATTATACCAGCACAAAAAAAAAATTAGTGCATGAGCCAACACCACTTTTGATAATTCACCAGCACCATTTTTGATCGTATATATGTACCACCACACATTCCTGATTCTATACCAGCATTAAACTAGATTGTATGACCGAGAAAATGTATTTTTAGACGTGTTCGCACTGATCTTAGGTAAAACACATGTTTGTATTTGAACATCCATCTATATATATATATATATATATATATATATATATATATATATATATATATATATATATATATATATATGGGAAAGAGTAAATTGGAACCCATGTTGAGTTGAGGAATCTTTGGAACCCACTTCTTAGCCCTTGATCATGTCCATCCTATGGCTCATATTAATTCAACATTTCTTATTTATTTTTAACCCCAAAAAGTTATCACATATATGCTAAAAGGGTATTTGTGTCTCAAATTATTTTGTTATTCCCAACCCACATATACTTTTGCAGACACACAGTTATCTCTTTACCCAACATCTATCTCTTTCGTTAAACCCCAAAATATCAGATCTTCACTTTTTAAAAGATTTCAAATGCTCAATCTTGTCTGTTCATTGTTAACACATTTTCAAAACCCACTTTAAAATTTCTAAGATCCACCACCATATACTTTTGTCATCACCCACCTCCACCTCCACCCCCACCTACCACATCCACCACCATTCGATCACTGTCACACCATCATCCATCGACCACCACCCGACCCACCTCCTCCACACTACCTCCTTTGTTCACCTCCCAGTGTTGCTCGGAATCGTATGCGTGTTGTTCAAACCACCGCCGGATCTACAATCCATTGACCCTCTGGCCGGCGAAATCTTCTCTTGAATTGTGTACTCCAGGGAATATATTTTGAATGTTTTGACCCTCTTGTTTATCTCTGTAGATCCTTAAAAGGTAAAAGAAAAAAAGTAGAGAGTGTTTTTAAAATTTTCCGTGCATAAATCGATAGTCCGGCGGCGCTGTTATCAACTCCGGCGACTGAATCATAAGTGAAATCGGTAAGTACGATGAAAACTTTTATTCTGATAAGGGCTTTTTAGTAATTTAGACAATAGCATGTGGGTATGTTCCTGTACCTTCCGATAAGCCTTTTGAATTTTTTTCAGCTTTAAAAATATAAATATAAAAACAAAAAATAAAATTTCTAGAAAGTTTTTGAAACTAGACATACGTATTAATTTAATTTTAATTTTTGTTTGTTGACTTTATTTTGTGATATTACTAACTTTATTTTTATTTTTTCATTTATGATCCATTTTTATTATTTTTTTAGTTTGGATGTTTCTTATTTTTATTTAAATTTTGGTTAAACTTTGAACTCAAACAAACATGGAGACGTTATCAAATCCTTTGAATACCGGTGTAAGTAATAAATCGGCTCGTTAAGGTATCGTGTATCATTTTTTTTTAGCTTTGGTTGTGTTTTTGCTTTTTTTACTATTATTATTTTTAATGTATAGGTTTTTATGAATACTTTATGACATGTAACAATAATGTTGCATTAATTGTTGTTCTAGAAGCAAAATTCAGTAATCATGGTGTTGATAATCTAGGGAAGCGGCAACTCGTTTGTGTGGTATGAAATAGCATTTTTTTTTCAAATATTTAATTGTTTAGGGGACAAACAATTAGTTTCATGCTATCCAAAAAAAAATATTGATTATTAATTGCTTCTACATCTAACCTACTTTGAGTTACGTTTACTCCCATCTCTCATTTTATGTGAATAGTTAGATTTTGTATCAATTTCTTCTTTACACCGAACCAAAAAAAGTTACGTATGTAGTTATAAGACACGGATAAGATATAAAAATTTATTTTGAGATGATACTTACATGACATCATAAGTAGTGTAACATTACACTACATATGTAACTTTTTTGATAATGCTATATATGTAACTTGTTTGATAATGCTACAAATGTAACTTGTTTTGATAATGCTACATTATCAACTAAACTTGTTTCCTGAATTTTTTTTCTAATAAAAAATGCTAAAGTGTCTAATGGATATGTTTAGTATTGTTCGTACAAGTTACATATGTAATTTGTTTGATAATGCTCCATATGTAACTTTTTTGATGTTGAATATGTAACTTGTTTGATATTACATACGTACCTTGTTTGATGTAAAGTGTCAGTATTAATATAGTTATAAGACATGGATGTTACATATAAAAGATATAAAAATGTTTTTTGAGATAACCACTTACATGACATCATAAGTAGTGTAACATAATACTACATATGTAACTTTTTTGATAATGTTACATATGTAACTTTTACTTTTGTCTATATACCATATGTTAAAACTAATGAATTATTTTTTTCTTCATAGGTGAATGTATTCTTCTTGTGTCAAATATGAAGATAATTATCAAGAACGGAAGCACAAATAGTTTTATATGTTTTTGTTATCATGTTATATTTTTTTGTCAGATTTTCTATTTTTTATGATTTTTTTTAAATTGTATGAAATATTTGTTATATTTAGTGTTAATGGTAATGTTTTCTTTTATTAATTAGATATATATATATATATATATTTTTTACATCAATTTCTTCTTTACACCGAACCAAAAAAAGTTACGTATGTAACATTTCCCATTTGAGAAAATAGTTACACTTGTACCATGAAAGTTGTCATTTTTTACACCAGCCTAGATAAGTTACATATGTAACATTTCGTATCTGACAAAATAATTACACTCCTACCGTGAAAAAGAATTTATAAATTATTTTTCAGAAGTTTAAAAAAATCATTTTTATAAGTATTATTAATAAAGTTTAATATGTTTTTTTAAATGTTTAAGCACTTTTTTTTATTAAAAACGTCTTTAAATAATAGATTTTTTTTTAATAAAATTAAAAAATTAAAAGTAAAAGAATCTGGATAGATAAAAATTAGAAGAGAGAGAAAAGAGAGAGAGAGGAGAGAGGAGAGAGGAGAGAGGAGAGAGGAGAGAGAAGAGAGGAGAGAGGAAAGCAAAATTATAGTAAATGTCTTCTTTACCCCTTAGGGTATAAGACAAAATATATTAAAATAGATGGTGTGGATGATTGAGGGCCACCCATTTGGGTTCCAAAGTTTCCTCAACTCATTAAGGTTTCCAATATACCCCAACCCATATATATATATATATATATATATATATATATATATTAATCCATTTATGATTAATATTTTAATTATCTAAGAAAGTGTCATTTTTAAAGGTCATAATATTGTATTTTTGTTTATTGTATTATAAAATATTCTCCAATATTCATCATACAAATATTTATTATAATAGTCAACAAATCCTTTATTTTAATTAGCAACCATAAGATAACTATTTGGTATGTTATAACAATTAAAATGATCGTGTCGGCGATGCTACTGCTTTATAAAGCCAGATTTAAAAATGGCAACATTGGTCGATAAAATGTCGACTATCTAACCTACAATGCAACGTCAAAATTAAAATATTAAATCGGTCAAACATGATAATATAATTACTGAATCTATTACTTGATAGACAAAATTCATATTGTCATAGCTCATAAATTTGAAGGAACTCAACATTGTTTTAGCTTAGCCAAAATTGATAATGAATTATGTAATTCATAATTTTCAAACTTTTCATGGGTTTTTTTTTCTTTTTGTATTGATCTCATCTTACAAACCTAATATTCGACCCGTGTATTACACAGGTTAATAACTTAGTATGTATATTTATATATATATATATATATATATATATATATATATATATATATATATATATATATAGGGAAAAGATTAATTGGAACCCACCTTGTGTTGGAGAATCGTTGGAACCCGGTCAAAAACGCGGTAAAAAAAATGTTTTTTTTTCTGAATTTTTTTATGGTGGTTCTTTATGTTATAAACTACTCTTAAATGAGAAAAAAAAAACGCCTAGTAGATTTTCAGTTACGAAAAAAGTTACATCTGTAACTTTTATGCATATATTTGCAGTTACGCAAAAGTTACATGTGTAACCTAGACATTTTTGATATATATTTTTTTAAAAATCTAGTAGGCGATTTTTTGATTTTTTTTCATTTAAGAGTAGTTTATAACATAAAGAACCACCATAAAAAAATTAAGAGAAAAAATATTTTTTTAACCGCGTTTTTCACCGGGTTCCAACGATTCTCCAACTCAAAGTGGGTTCCAAAATACCCCAACCCTATATATATATATATATATATATTATGGAGTTATATATAGTTTAATGGGTGTATTGTGTGTGGATTCACCTCCACGGTTACTATGAAGAACGATATGGTAAGTACTATCATCACTTCTACCAATCCCGAATTACTATGAAGAACCACACGTCAAGTGCTAAAACAAATGAAGAGACACGTCAAGTAATATATAAAGAAGAATTTTTTATTCTTATGCCCTCTTTCAAACATATGATATGTTTTCGGTCACCCACCCTGTACACCGTTAAAGACACCCTTGCATTTATATTACTTGAGCTTTAAGCATTAACGGTCAAAGAGATTGCAAACGGAATGAAAGATATAGTCTATCACACCAATTGATAGACGGTGACTATCATGTTCACAAATAAAATCACCCAAACTATAAATAACAAGTTAAATATAAATATATAACTGAAACCTCCATTAGCCTCTTTCTTACCCTCACCCTCGTTATCATCCCCAACCACCCTAACAAACTCGCCGGAAACCTCCCCTTTTTCAACCTCTTCCCCAATTCCTAACTTGCACTGCCCATACAACACCGTGTTCGCCACCACATAGTACGAAATCATCAACGGCGTCTGCAAATACACCGCCGCGACTTGCAAAATCAACATCGATCCAGCAGTGGATCCGAAGTTTTGTGAAACGGCCAGCCATATCAGTCCGGGGACGATTACGAATCCGGTGAAGAACAATATGTTAAACGGATTGGCCTCGAAACTCCTTCGATTGATTCGCGCTTTGTCGTAGAGCCTCGAATCCTGATTTTGATTCCAGTACCGTAATCGCTGCCGCCGATCCCCAAATTACTACGAGTTTTGATATGGCATACGCTAAAGCACATGAAGCGATCGAGTTAACGAGGGCGGAAAGTATTAGAAGATCGAAATCAAACCCTAACGCTTTGATAACTTCGATGATAGCTCCGATGACGGCGATAGGAGAAAGCGTAAACGCGAGGAAAATGATTATAAGTGTTATAGATCCGACGGTTACTGTGTGAAGAAGAGGTATGTATGAATTCGTTAGCGATTTGAGAGCGGAGGAGAAGGCGAGAGGTTTCCGGTGGATCGCCTGGTTCGCGGTGTAGGTGGTTAACGCTACGCCGGCGACGGCGGGGAGAACAACGGCGAGGAGTGTAGTTAGGGTTTTGAAAGTGAGAAGGTTGTGAGAAGAGGCGAATATGGTTTTGATGAGGAAGAGATTGAACGGATAGGTGGCGGAGGAGGAGGAGTAGTAGAATTGGACGGCGGTGGAGGCGGAGAAGGTGAAGGGGAGGAAGAGGAGGGAGATGGTGATGAAATGGGAGGAATGGGCGTCGAGGATTTTGTTTGTTAGACGGTAGAGGTGGTGGCCGTTAACGACGGTTGTAACTGTTTGGGTGGTGGAGGTGGAGGAAGACATGATTGTTGAAGGTTCAATTTAGTTTTGTTAAGATGGAGAGGGTGATATTATATCATGGATTAGTGGATGTTTGACTATTTCAACAAGATTAAACTATTAAAGTCTGCGTAAGCTTCATTGATAAGGTCAAATCTTGACTTAGCTATGATTTTGTTTTTAGTTAGAGTTTTGTTAATTACAGTGATGATCCTTTTGATATTTTAATATTGTAAGATGGAGGAGAGCTACGTCACCAATTCCTTCCATTTCATCACGAGTGTCATTGTGATTATAAGTTTATAACCGTTATACTTTTATATTTTAATCACAAAACTTTGAGACTTTTAAGTTTTATACTCCTTAATTTATTAATTTTGACGAGAAAATGGGTGACCCGTCGCGAAGCGCGGACGGGTCACTATCTTGTTACTCTATATACACTTTCAACACAACATAAGCATATGAGAATTAATCTCCACACGTCAATAGGTGTGGGTAGACTTTGAATATAAAGAATACTAGTTACAAAGAAGTACATGAAAGAATAATAATAAAATTACAAACAAGCCTACACAAGTAAACTAAATATGTTTAATTAAACAGTAAAGCATGGGAAATCACAATAAGTGGGTTAGATTGTGACATTCAGTCCCGTTGTTAAACTACTATCACTATAAGGACAGTTCTTAATTAGCCTTGCCATTTCTAAATCATGGCCTATACATCAACTTGATTTTAGAAATGCTTTTTTTTGAATGAGGATATTCACCAAACAGTTTATATGCACCAACCCCCCTCCCCCGCGCGCGCGTATTTTGAGATGCTTCTAATCCTTCTCGTGTATGCAGGCTTCGCAGATCTTTATATGGGTTAAAGCAGGCATCCAGTGCCTAGTACCACCGCTTTGCTAATTTTAGCATCTCTCGTGGTTTCAAAATTGCCTTTAGCGACACTTTCCTATTTATTTACAGACAGGGTTCTCAGATGGCATACTTACTTCTCTATGTCAATGACATAATTTTGACTACATTCGACACTAAACTCCTTTAGTTGATTATAACTTTTCTTTACAAGGAGTTCGCCACCGACGGTATATCAATCGGGTAATCCAGTTCAAAACTAGCGAACTAAACATGTTGAAATATATATTCATTTTGTCTGTGACAAAGTTCACATTGGTTCCATCCGTGTTCTTCACATTCCTGCAGACTATCAATCTGCCAGACGTCTTTACCAAAGGTCTACCTAGAGCTTTATTTCAGAGGTTCAGAGATAGTCTTCGTATTCTCCCGATGCTCGAACTGCGAGGCGTATTAGTTAATATATTATTTTGTTGTATCTTTATGATCTGTATATCTTTCGTATACATTTAGCTCTAGGTTAGTTAGACAATTTCTCTTATATTGTAAAGGTTCATTGTGAATAAGATCATCGAATTATACATTCCTATAGACTCAACTCCTATTTAAACTAATTCAAAACTTGAAAGCCAAGAAATGAATTAACAAACCGACTAACATCAATAACAATAAAAAAACAAACTTAAATTATTATTGACACTTTAGACAAATAGACTAATGATCTCCTTCATAATCTCTCCTTAAGACCAACCTAACCTCTCTCTCGCTGCTTTAGTCGCCCACAATCTACTAAAACGGCATTTCTATTGAATAATCAAAATTCTTTGACAATGAAAACCTTCAAAAATAAAAACTTATTTTATTTATTAACGTAATGTAATAAGTAATTCCAGCAATAACAATAAAAATAATATAAATAAATTATCAATTCCATTTTGTAATAATTCAACCCACCCGTAGTCTAATACACGATATAGTATATATTCCTACCCATATTCCTACATAACAAAATGATCCAAATTACAAGTAACAAATAAAACATATAAGTAAAACCCCCTTTACCGGACCCCTTAGCCAGGTCATCATGGACACCATCACCCTCGTTATCATTCACAACCACCAGCCTAACATACTCGCCGGAAACCTCCCCTTTCTCCGTCGTCATTGCAACCTCCTCCCCAATCGCCGCCTTATACTGCACATACAACACCGTGTTCGCCACCACATAGAACGCCATCATCAACGACGACTGCAAATATACAGCTCCCACGTGCAAAATCAACATCCATTTTGCCGTAGACCCCCATTTTTGTGACCATAGAAGCGACGGGACGATTAAGAACCCTGTGAGATATACTATGGAAAACGAGTGACGCCGAAACTCATTCGACTGATTCGCGCTTTGCCTTAGCGTCTCGAATCCTGATTTCGATTCCAATACCGTAATCGCGGATGCCGATCCCCAGATTACTATGAGGAATACTATAGCGAATGCTAAAGCATACGAAACGACCGTGTTTACGAAGATTGAAACGTGGAATAATCGACCAGAATCAAACCCTAGCCTAACGGTTTGATAGCTTCGATGAAGGCGGTCGGGGAAAGCGTAAACGCGAGGAAAACGATTACGAGTGTGATGGATCCCGCGATGAATGTGTAAAGAGTAGGGACGAATGAACTCGAGAGCGATTTGAGAGCGGAGGAGAAGGTGAGAGGTTTACGGTGGATGGCCTGGTTTGCGCTGTAGGTGATTAGCGCTATGCCAGCAACCGTGGGAAGGACGATGAAGCAGAAGAAGGCGAGGAGTGTAGTTAGGGATTTGAGGGTGAGTATGGTTTGAGAAGAGGAGATTATGGTTTTGATGAGGAGGAGATTGAATGGATCGAACATGGCGGTGACATCGGTGGTGGTGGCGGAGGAGGAGTAGAATTGAGCGGCAGATGGAGGCGGCGAAGGTGAAGGGGAGGAAGAGGAGGGAGAGGGTGATGAAATGGAAGGAATGGGCGTCGAGGATTCCGTTTGTTAGACGGTAGAGTTGACGGCGGTTGAGGGTTGTTTGGGTGGTGGAGGAGGAGGAGGAAGACATTGTTGAAGTTTCAAGTTTTTAGTTGTTTAATTTGTTACGAAGACAATTAAATTAAATAAGGTGTTATATTATATATTATGGACCAGTGGAAGTTGATGAGAACGATTTTGACTATTTCAAGTTTTGAACACGCACGGTCAAAGCTTGAGGTGGTTTGCATGGAACTTTCATTCTTGTTGCGTGTTCTCCAAGCTTCACTAATTCTTATTCTTACTTTGAAAGAAATGTTGTGCATCTGCTTCTTTCGTGATTCTTATTTTTTAACAGCAAACTTTTCACTCCAACTACGGGAAAGTACACCATGGAATTTTTCCCAACCTCCCAATCTAACTCCTCAACTTTGGCCCTATGTTTAATCCAAAACAAACAAAAACTTTTAACTTTAACAAGAAGACTAGGAAGGGAGACCGACTGCACTTTGAAAAGAACCTTATTCCTTTCTTTTCAATTTTCAAATGCACCAACAAACCGTATATATCATTGCTCATTTGCTTGCACAAAGGCCTTTCTTCTCGTATTCCGATTGACCCGGTCATAAATGAGGAGCAAGTCGCAAGTCCTACACCTTGAAAGCAAAAATGTTAAGGATATTGCATCAAGAGGAAACCGCTTGTCAAACCACCATCGCCACCATTAAGCATCCCGTGAGAATGTGATACGCGGACTCAACATGCTCATGACACAACATACACAACTTAGAGGAAATCGGAATCCTCCTCATCTCAAGGGCATCGCAATCAAGGGCATCGCAAGTGGCAATTCTTTCCACTCTTGGCTCTCCACATAAAAATATTGACTTTAAGTGGAACCAACCGGCACCACTCCTCGTCCGCCTTAGCTTCGACAGTCATTAGGTGATGACCGTCATCAAGTCATGTAAAAACCTAATCAACCTAGATAGCCAGGATAAGTAGGGTATCATATATATCCACGGGTAGCATGTGGTCAGTATTAATATATCGTTTTGGTTGATTATGAAAACCAAAATCAATACGTGTTGATTGATTTGAACTAGAATAGTGCAAATTAATTTGCGAGTAAACTAAGAAACTAAAACACAAAGAACATGTAAACATGAAATTCATAAAAGACACTACCACTTCTGAGTTTAGAGTTCAAACGATATCTTGGAAGACTTGCAATTTGTTTGTTACATTGATAGATTACATAGACATAATCCAAAGAGAAAATTATTAAAATGTTCATTTTAACAATTTATTCCTTCATTTTGTCCATTGAAAAGTCAATGCCCCATAATATCCATGTTTTATGGTCTAATCAACCATAAACAAATGATTGGTTCGACCACATATTTAAAGTCAAATGCATAGTTTTTAAAACCAGTCAGAAAATGATATATAATAAAGAATTTTTTTTTGACTATATGTTGGGGTCGATTTGACCCTTAATTTGTTTCTCAGAATTTTAAATTTTAAATAGTATTATATTCTTTTAATTAGTTTTGGTTAAATATTGTTTATCTTTTATAACTTTAAAAATATAATATATTATAAAATTCCGATTATGACGTTGTGACGTGCTCATTTGTATCTACATACCGACATATATTTTTTTTAAACGGAGTCGGGTGAAACTTATGCCAAATGATTCGGTACAAATTTGAACAAACTCCGTTTTGAAAAAGAAATATGTCGGCATGTAGAAAAAAATGAGCACGTCGCAACGTCATAATCGGAAAATTTGTAAAACATTATATTTTTAAAGTTATAAAAGATAAACAAGATTTAAATAAAACTAATTAAAAGAATATAATATTATTTAAATTTCAAAGTTTTGAAATGGATAACATAGTCGAACGCAGTAACCGACCGTATAACGATTCCGACTGTAAAATATAGGTGGCGAGATTTTATAGGTTGGTTTATGGTAGGTCGAACCTAAAATTAGTGGGAGGGGAGGGACGTAAAAGGTGGACATTTTGGAGGAACTACTTTTCAAATGGACAAAATGAGAAAATATTTATTCAAAATGACCAATATGAGAATTTTCCCTAATCCAAATCACATCAGCATCAATTGTATAATGAAATACAACTACATCTATAGCACATATATACTCAACTCTAGAGTCTCTCTAGGTGGAATGATACTAACGTGCAACCTTAAGCATTTCACTATAACTCATGAAATTCTCAAGACTATGGTGACAACTTACTACACATCTAGAGTCTCTCTAGGGTGTAATGACATCAGCGGAGAACTCTATACGTGAATTAACATCGAATATGATTATGCTAACACAATTATAAACATTCACGTCTAAATGATTAAAACGTGTTAAACATCGATGCAACAAATAAAAAAAATAATCTTACAAATATGATAAAACCCTAATCCGCTTGTGATTACAATGAAACGATCAACTAGCCATAAGAAACACGACCTCGTTGAACTCCCTCTATCCTCTCCAAAAACTTGAACCAGTGGAACTGCCGAATTATTCTTCTTCTATTTTTCAACCCGTCAATCTTTTCTTCCTCACATGCTTACAAAAATGTAAATTTCCATTTGTCACTTTTCTTTAAAGTTAAGCCCAAGCCCAAATGATAGTGGTCCCTTGCAACCCACGTAGCCCAAGTAGATGCAAATCATGTTATACTGCACTAATTCAACAAGAAGAATATTATGTAATTTTGATTCAAAGTTCAATCAATTCATCAAAGTTAAGTCCTCATATTTAACTTCAACAGAAATCATGACCCTTGTATATTTTAGAAATGCTTTGATCATTCAGTAGTCTCAAGTTTTAGGCTAATTAAACTCTTTTATTACATTAATTCTTTTCATACCAAACTAAAATATTAAAACCGCTTCAAATAGTATGTGTTATCCTCAAATTGATGCATTTTCAATATAAGTAATATGCAATACCGTATATCTAAAATGCATCGATCATTAGGCGACAGAGAAGCACCGACTCGAATCCCCCATCCAATGCCATCTACCACCTATATCCAAAATGAGAACCTCCATAAAACCTCTGTTTTCTCTAGCCGACCCACAACCTTCACCAATGAGTTCCAAACCCCCGTTAGGGTCCTATTAGACGGCGCCAAACTCCATTGATTCCTGCCCTCATGAATAGTCCTATTAGACGGCGCCAAACTCCATTGATTCCTGCCCTCATGAATATCTGTAACCACTTTCCTCCGTACTCTATTTCTTTGTGTTTCTTATTTTATTGGGAAGAACCATTCTCTTCTAGTTGGTCAAGCTCAAACAACTGCATCGCGAGCTCTTCAACATCATCCGATAGCAAAGTTTGAAATTCTTGAGTGATGAATGACAAACGGGTTTGTGGGATCCACGGAATCGAAAGACATGAGAATGAGAAAGTGTGAAGAAGACGATGAGTTAGATGTGAAAATGGTTGAAATATGTAGTTGTATTTATACTTGGTAAAAAAAGTAGTCGTTAAAAAAAATACAAAAAACTAGCCATTATAGATTTAATATAAATAAAAGGTTAATTAAAATTCAAAATTTTGAAGTTCATACTCTTGGCTTCAAATTATAAAACTCAAGTGGGGCCCATTGATAGATGCTCATGGCGACATGCGGAGAATGACAGGGGTGCGCTCATCAACGCCACGCAGCATGTGGCTGCCACGTTGGTAAAGGTGATCGACGGGCAAAGTGTTAAGAGATTAATATGCTGAAAATTGTTACAACTATAAACAAAAAAAATACTATAATAAATCGTCTAATTTTACATAGTTATTGAGCTCTTTCTAGAACTAATATGTTTGTAAGTTTTATATACATGGTAATCGACACATAGTTTCTAAATGATGAAGAAATTTTTTTGACTCATTGTAAGAATGAGTCTTGTTTGTGCAATCGTTTATCCTACACGATGAATCGCAAAAATACAATTATGACTATAATTTTTATTTTAAAGGATTTACTTGATTAGAATGTAAACCAATATTGGAAGTTTGTCCGTTGGTTAGAGCCGTCCTCTTTAACCTACAAGGCGCAAAATTTGAGTGCTTATCTAAACTCACACTTACACAAGTAATTAAAGTATCTTCTAACACTACCCGTGTTAGTCCTTCAACACTAGGATCGTGTTTGGTCCGTAGATTCTAATGGAAGTGAAATAGAAATCTTATTGTTCAATATGTTTGATTCATAGAATTTGAATTCTAGAATAAGAAGCAAAATCTATGAAACGATGAAAAAATTTCTCTTCTTTAACTAGTTTTGTATGATAGCTAATTTGAGGACGAATTTATTTTAGGAGGATAGAGTTATAATGTTCGTAATTTATTTTTTATTCTAAGTATTTAAGTTAATTATTATAAAAAATGTCCTATAATTTTTAGTATATCATTAATAATTTTGTAACCTTTATTGTTATTGTGAGGGTCATTTAATATTCAAATTAAACTACAGGGGGGTAAAATGTTCAATAGTGATACTTGAGGGCAATGAAACAGAAATTCTATTTCTCCTTGTTTGCTGTTTCGAATCGAAACATTCACTGGTTTTCTCCATTTTAATTCTCCTCTGTTTCCGGCGATCTTGACTGTCGCCGTCGCCGCCGCCGCCGCTACTTTTTGCTCCATCTCCGCCGCCGCTACGGCCTTCATCACCACCGCTCCGCGTTCTTGTTCTCTTCGATTTAAGGTATGATCTACAGTTGATTTTCGAATTTGAAGTCGTGTGAGGTCTTTTTTTTTTTGTTAGAACCCGTAATGGGTTTTGAGTTTTGTTGGGGATGGCGGCTTTTGTAGATCTAGGTTCAAACTAAGAAGAAGATCAGTACATGTAACTTTTTTTTCTTTCAAACATTGTATGCAGACAAAAAATTGGTAATAAAAGACAAGTTTTTCAAAAGAATCAAATTAAAAAAGTCAAAAATCTCACCAAACTTTTTAATCAGCATACCAAAACACGTCGCCATTGATTGAAAACAGATCTCAATAATTCATCGCAGGACGCCGGCCATATTAGAAAATAATAATTCGCAGGAGCTTTAAATAAACCCAGAGCTTTATTGTACTTTTCGCCCAAACCCTAACTCCACTCTCATTCTCCTTCATCAGGTAATTTTGTGATCTAATATCCCTTGGGGTTTCTCAATCATGATTTACTTCGAAAATGCTATCAAATATGTGTTTAATTTGTTTTTGTGTACTTCATACGGTTCGTTGTGATTAAATTACGTGAGCTTTTTTGTGTAGACAATGGAAATTGATGTATGATATATTGTTTTTTTTTGTCTTTGAAAGGGTGGTTATGTTCTTTTCTAACTTACAGTTTGACTTTATTGGGATCCTTGGTTGAAAATTGACATATGATAGATCTTCATGGAATGTGGCATATTTGTCTAAACTAGAATTTAGTGTCCTTTTATCAGTTTTTGTGTGTTGTGATTATAATGGAAACTGAAAAGAGATCAATGTTGTGCTAGTTTTGGTATTGAACTTTGAGGCTTCCATTGTAAATAGATGGGTGATCCCTTTGAATTTGGATGTGAATTGACTGTATAAGTTTCCTGTTTTTTTACACTAATAAAATGTTTTGTTTTCATTCTAGTATGCAGACAAAAACTTGTTAGCTGATTCACTAAATGTTCTTGAATGCCTCAGACCTCAGTGGTTATGCCTCCTCAAGTCATAAGTTTATAACTCCAACACAACAGGTATTTTTTTTTATTTTTTTTGTTGCTTAAACCTACAGAAATTTTGCAATAATTATGAATAGTTTTATTGTTTGATTGATTTTTTATTTTATTGTTACTTGTTAGTTTATTACATAGATTATTGCATCTTAACTTGTTAATTTTAGAGAATATGAAAGTATTAAAACTGGTATCACCTACAAAATCACCTTAACAAAATTGAAATTATCTTGACGGCAGTACAAACCAAATGGAATAATCTAAACTTCTAAAGTGAACTTTTTGATGACCCCACCCAATCCGACATAAAAACATTTCGTTGACTCAACCCGATAAAAAGTACCTTTATATAAACAAGCATAGACCGAAAAATTGCAACCCCAGTGAAAAAAATTCTTGGGTCTGCCATCGAACTGTCTGTTTCATTCTCATAGGTAGAAAGAAACATGCATGTTGATGACCCCCCTGTGAATTGGTGGTTAATTTTACCCTCATGCTATTCACTGTTTTATTATTTTGATGCACGTTTAGTTATTATCCATTGACCATTTTCTTCATCTCGTTTAGAATCGTACTCACTCTTTGGCTATATTGATTGTGTATTTGACTGTCAAATCTGAATATGATCATTTCGTAAGGTTCTTGTTTAATTCTGTATTTTTCATAAATTTTGATGGATTTACTGATTTTTCTTTTTAATGTGCTGCAAATTGCCATCAGGTATAAACCCAAGAATTTTGACTTTTATGTTAGTTTCTTATTCGCTGGGTCAATTAGTCATCTTTGATTCTTGACAACTTTAGTTGGAACATTTTTTCCTGAATTTGCTTGTTTTGCTGCTAATGTGAATAAAATAAAATAACCCTATGTGTTTAGTTATAAAACTGCAATAGTTTTGTTTATTCTTATATCGTTGTTTGATTTTTGTTTCTCTTATGTTTTGGTTTAAACTAAAACCTATTTATCTTAACCAGCAGGTCCAATAGGCTAAAGAGTGAAATTTAATATGGATATTAAACAAAGAACTCAAATATACAAGAATCTTGGTAGTTTGGTGAGAAAATGTATTTTTGGGATTCTTTCTGTGGCTACATTACCTAATCACATTGCTTTCATAATGGATGGTAATAGAAGATACTCAAAACAGCACAATCTAGTTGATGGGGAAGGACATAAATTTGGATATTCGTCATTAATGTCGATGCTTAGATATTGCTACGAGCTAGGGGTTAAGTATGTGACAGTTTATGCTTTTAGCATAGAAAATTTCAAAAGAAGCCCGGAAGAAGTGCAATCTTTAATGGACCTAATGCAGGAAAAAATTGAAGGATTAATAAAAGAAGAGAGCATAGTTAACCAATATGGAGTTCGGGTTTACTTCATAGGAAACCTTAAACTGTTAACTAAACCTGTGAGGTTAGCAGCCGAACGGGCTATGGATGCAACTGCTAAAAACTCGAAAGCAGTATTATCAATCTGTATTGCGTACACTTCCACCGATGAAATTTTGCATTCGGTTGAAGAATCGTGTGAAGAAAAACGGGTTAAAGTTGGAGTTTTGAATGGTAAAAGGCATGAAAAAGATGTCATTGATGTTTCGGATATTGAACGGCATATGTACATGGCAGTTGCACCTGACCCGGATATAATAATCCGGACATCTGGTGAGACCCGTTTGAGTAATTTTCTTTTGTGGCAGAGCAGCAACTGCCTCTTGTATTCGCCGTCTGTTTTGTGGCCTGAAATCGGTTTTCGGCATCTGGTTCGGGCCGTTTTGGACTTCCAGCATAAATTACATTATCTAAACAAACAGAAGCAGGCATGAAGTAAGGACTTCTAGCTTTAGTTGTGTTATGGTTCTCGAGTTCCATGCCCCGACTCTAAACCGATGATCGGTTTGTTGAGGGTGAGGTGAACCGAGAGGAAGACAGTGCATGAAACTGGTAAGAAAAGTTTGGAACTAGACGTTTAATGTTCATCCTGTTCTTCCTGTTTGTAACAGAAAACTGTGTTTAAGGTTATAGTATTTTATAAGTGATTGTTATTTTATGATTCACTAAATAGAAAAATATACATGGTTTGTGTACATGGTTACTGTCAGCATCACTTGTTAATCTTTCTGTTGATTTTGATTAGGAATCAAAAGCATAGGTGGTCTGATTTATATTTTGGTTTGGAAAATCAAAGCTGTTTGATCTTCGTACTCCTTGGGTCGAACCGGGCAGTTTTAGAAACTGGCCATTTAAAAGAAATGGTCAGTTTGGTTCATATTCTCATACCAGGTCTGGGTCGAACCGGGGGCTGTTTTAGATAATGGTCATTTTATCTCAGTCAAAACAGGGTGTTTTAACTTTCAAGGGAAATGGTCAGTTTGGTTATGTTAGAACGGGTCAAAACGGGTCGTTTTAAAATTAAATTGTCAATGTGGTTGAATAGTGATTTGGAAAAATCAACAGTAAGTAAGAAATTAGCCTGTAAATGCCAGATTACTAGGTACAAATTCTTCTTCAAGTACATTAACAAGATGCTGGAATAGTAGCATAAAGTTCCACCACTCATATGATCCATAATACTCTGTCAAAAACAAACTACTAACTCACATTTTGAAACGTTAGCGTGTTTAGTTGTGGAAAATGTTTTTTAGTTTTTCATTTTTATTTTCTAGAAAATGGAAGAGGTTTTCCATCTCTAGAAGTACATGAAATTTTTTGAAAACGCGTTCAAAACTGAAAGATGGAATTTCCATGTTTCATATTAAGAAACCAGAAAACAATAAAATGTAGCTTTCTATTTGAATTTAAAAAATGAGAGAACATTGTTTTCTATTTTCTTGGAAAACTTTTCTGGAAAATTGCAATCAGATCAGGTTTTCTGTTTTTCATGTTTTCTTGAAAAACATGGGGCGTTTTCCACAACTGAACGCGCCCTAAAAGTTTTTAGCTTTTACTATTCTAAGTCGAAACCAAAACCGTTATATCTTCTACAAATCATTTCTTCACCTCGTCCTCGGCAAGATTTGTAAAAATAGCAAATCACTTGAGATAATTTTTATACTTCAAAATCCAAGTTTTTATGTCACTAATGATATGATATATAACATCAGATGTAGCTGGTAAAGTTCCCTAAAACAGAAAAAAATCAACAGAGAAGCCTACAAAAAAATCAACTAGTATAATTTTGATAAGCAACACAACAAATAAAGGTTTAATGACAAAAGCAAAATAAGAAATTAAGAACCCTAACCAAAAAAATAAAAAGAGAAACTTGCTTATGAGATAGTTGAAAGATGATCGACAATGATGTCGTGTTGAAGAAATCTGTTATTCAATGTCTAATTTCAAAAGCAAAGTTGACGACAAAAAGAGCTTTGATAATATAGTCAATAATCGATCATGTTTTCTGTGTTACCCATTCTGCCACTCCTCTCTTTAGTGCAGCAGCTCATATAGACCCATCAGAATTAGTTATTTGTGGTCCAAAACAATTTATCATGTAATTATTCAAGTTTGGTGTATAATGTAATGCAATTTGATGCACATAAATTTAGTAATAAGAAGTTCAAATTGTATGACAATTGTGCATCATAAGTATTGAAGGCAGTTCAAAAAAAAAATGTATTGCACCATGGTAATATAGTATAACGGGTCATAAAATCACATCACTATAACATTTAAAAAAGGGAAAAAGACGAAAATGGCCCTGTTGACCACGGTTGGACGAGAATGTCCCCTCTTTTCAAAAAATGGACCAGAATAGCCACCCCCACGGTCGGCTGGGACATCCCTCCAACGGTCGGCCGACCGTGATTCTAAACCAATAATAAGGTGACACCTCATCGAGTCCACGGTCGGATATACACGTACTCAAGGTCGTCCGACCGTACGCTACCAGAGACGACCGTATTTCAAATATGTCTGCAACGGTCGTGCCGACCGTCTGACAACCTTGTCGGAGTCGCCACGACCGTTGTTTAAAAAAATAAAAATAAATCAAAAATATACGGTCGTTTTAGTCCACGGTCGCAGTCGACCGTTGTTATAGTCGCACGACCGTATATATTTTGTTTTAAAAAAACCTAAATTAGACGGTCGCCCGACCGTTCTGGAGAGGGTCGTCGGCGACTGTGTTTAAAGTCGACCGACCGTGGTCATGAAATTGATCTTCTAAATTTGTAGAGAGTTTTTTAGTCGCTGTTAGTTTAAATGATGTGGTAAATAGTGTGATAATTTGTGTTGTCACTTTATACGCGTGTAAATCCTCAAATCCAAGATAAGATTATGTTATTATATTTTGAATTATTGAAAAATAAATGAATCTTCTCAATTCGTTTAAAAATTTCGAAATTCACTCTTACAAATTCATTTGCGATCGGTCGTTCGACCGTGGGTTTGCAGTAAGCGACCGTACTATACCTACGGTCGGGACGAACGTTTATTATTATTTTTTTTAAATTTATAAATTAAATTTAATTATACGGTCGGGACGACCGTATGGTTAAGGTGAGCGACCGTGCATACACACGGTCGGACGTACGTCCACTTATTTATTTTGAATTAAATAATAAAAACAATTACACGGTCGTGGCGACTTAAACAATTGTGGCAGTCAGTCGCCACGACCGTTGCAGAAGGAATGTAAGACGGTCGTCGTTTTTGTGCGCACGGTCGTCCCGCTCGTGAAGATTCGCTTACGTGGCACGCTTTAATTGGAGACGGTGAGACAGTCGTCCGACCGTGTGTGCTCGGCCAAGGCGACCGTGGAGGGTGGACATTCTCGTCCAACCGTGGTCAACAGGGCCATTTTCGTTTTTTCCCTTTAAAAAAACAAAGATTATAAAATAAGCTTATGGATCCAAAAGGGTATAACAGTAGTTCTTAGAAGAATATGAAGGAATCTATATATTTTGAGTTTCGAAATGTATTTGTCAGTATAGAATCAAGAAATTGATGTATGTGACAATTCCTAATCAAATCAAAGAACAACTATTTTTAGGTTGATTGGTAATAGATAACTTTCAATGTATAAAAGAAATTAACTCAAAACTTTTTATTGTAGAAATTGGTACAATAGAAATCCTAGACATGATTTCTTTATAGACATAAATATATACTTGATCCAAGTCATATAATTAGAATCTAATACAAATATCTTCTACTAACCCTAAACTCATTATTAAAATTAATATTAGTCCCTCTACACATTAAGAGTGACCGAACAGTCCCTCGAAATATTAGGATTGGACCGAGCCCATCTACCTACTTGTAGCTTCGAGCTTTTTATATAATAATCTTGGACCAACAACTATCAATCAATCACTCGCTAGAAAGATTTAGAATAATTTATAATGTGTTTTAAATATTCATTTATATATTATTTACTAGGTTAGTCACCCGTGTATTACACGGGTTGAGTTCATAATATTAGATAAAAAAAACGGTTACAAAAGTCAAATTTATTATGTTTGACAAATTGTTGATTAGTTTTCTTAATTTAATCAAATTATTAAGTAATTTTATCAAATTCATATTAAGTTTGTCAAAAAAAATTTAATAAGGAAATTTAGTTTTGACAAATTTGGTAATTATACTTAATTGATAATCTAATAATCTAATAAATTGATACTTAAATGTGGTTTTGAGCAACTTCCATTGTGATGTAGTGGTAGGAGGCATGTGTTCTCTACTTGAGACACAGGTTCGATTCTTACGTGCAACACTTTGGAAGGGCATTGGCGATGAGGGGAGACTTGGGGCTGAAAGGTCACAAGTTCGATCCCTGAGCTCCCAGGTTTTACCACCCGGCTGCTCGCGGAGGTGGATTTTCCCTAGAATGCGCTCAACCGGTGTAAATAGTCCCCGGGTTTTCTGGGGCATTCGTTGGCCGTTAAAAAAATGTGGTTTTGACATGTGGCAATGCTGATGTGGACCTTCTAGAATTGAGACATGTGACACCAATTTTATTGCTTTATTAGGATTAACTAGGTTAGTAACCCGTGTAATACACGGGTTGAATTTAGATTCATAATATTAGCTAAATATAAAAAAAAGATTAAGAAATTTGAAAATTATAAATGACATAACTCATTATAAAATATTAATTGATAATTTAATACATTAAAGATTACAAATTCTTGATTTGTTTCCTTAAAAAGACTCAAATTATTGAGTAATTTATCAAATCTACATTATGTGTACTATTTTTTTTAAATGAAAATTTGTTTTGATAAAATTGATAAGTAGTCTTAATTGATAGTTTACTAAATTGATAATTGAATCTGGTTTTGACATGTGGCAGTGCTGATGTGAACACCTTAAAAAAAAGACATGTGGAAACCATTTTATTGCTTTATTAGGACTATGATTCTCTTTTATACCTTTTAATATTTAACCAACAGGTTAACACCAGTAAAGTTTGACAAGTTTTTTTTCACATCAGTTAAAAATAAAAATTGTTAAGGTATATTCAAAAGTCACAAAAAAAATTATCATTGTAGAAATGAACCTCGATAAACATAAAAGTGAATTTACGAAAACCGTATATAAACTTTGAAAACCATCAGAAAAAGAAGTAAACACGTATCGTTTTTAACCGGATTTGGATTTGAATGAAACAGACATCGACTTATATCATCCAACTTGGTTTTAAACGAAATTTACGTCGAGACGTAGATAAGAAAATAAACATGTTATAACGCCATACTCAAAGTGTAGTAAAACATTACACATTAAAAGCTATGATAGGAAAATAGTACACCTCTAAAATTAAATCACTCATATGGGTCGCAAAATTTTGAAGATGGTCACGTAGATTATGAATTTCACGTAGGTTATCATCAATGATTAGTTTTGCCTTTTGATTTGTCCTGTGATTTTGTGAACCTAATCATTATTATTGGATTGGATTTGGGT
Organism: Deinandra increscens subsp. villosa; assembly: GCA_039602395.1. Taxonomy (NCBI): domain Eukaryota; kingdom Viridiplantae; phylum Streptophyta; class Magnoliopsida; order Asterales; family Asteraceae; genus Deinandra; species Deinandra increscens. Next base: position 19,861,025 of record JBCNJP010000018.1, read on the forward strand.
TATATGGGCTTAGGAAATCTAAAAATGGGTCAAACCAACCCAACCCAACTGTATTTGTAATTATTTTAGAAAATGATGATATCATAGTCCATATAGGTGGGAAAAGAAAAGCAAAACAAAAACAAGCAATGTTTTAAAACCGGATTTTTAAACCGGAACGACCTTATTAAACAACGGTTCAACCGGTTGACCCGGGTTGACCCGGACGGTCGAACCGGATTGACTATTCAAACATGTAAATTACAATATACATTTTATAAACTTTCAAACGCGACAAATGTCGTTAAGAAACTTTAATAAAGTTTAAATTAAGTTACAATTATCCAAAATAACATCAATATAAGTTCTAATCAAGTTACATTTATCAAAAAAAAAAAATATATCAGACTTTCAATTATTCTCGATGGATGGTTTGGTTTAGAATCTCTAGCGGCAAGTGACGAAGTGGCGATTTGTTTTCGCCCGATCAGTAAACATCAATTAAAAAAATAGTAAAAAATCCTACGACCCTACCTTTTTTCATTGTTTTAAGAATGTTTTTTTTAACTTAATTTTAAAAAAAATGGTTTACCCGGTTCAACCGGAAAACCCGATGGTTCAACCGAAAAACCCACCGGTCATTTTTTGTCCGGAACTACAAAAAACCGCCTTCAACCGAACCGGATGCACCCACCGATCACCGGTTCAACCGATTAAACCGGCCGGTTCAATCCGGTTTTTAAAACATTGAAAACAAGTTTACGTTAATAATATGAAAATAATAATGACCAAATTAGTTGACCACTAATAAAACACAATTTATAATATACAAGCTATTGAAGTTTGAGTGTTCAGTCATTTTTATTGGTTTTTTTTTTTTACTTTTAAAGTATAATATTTTAATAAAATTTTAAATGGTATACGTTTATTGTTTTTTTTCACTAAGACAGAGTTGTGTATAATAGTGTAGAAGCTATTGAAGTACAAACGAACGAGTTGTCAAAACTTTTTGAAGGTTGTCTTTTACGTTTTTCCCAATTACACGCAAATATCGTATTATAGTCTTTTTTTTATCAAAAAAAGAAATTACAAATCAATTTGTTGTCCCTAATGAAATAATTTAGTTGTAAAGTGATGACTCTTTTATCAAAAGTTTGTGTCTGCAGAGTGCAGACTGATGACATGATGATTTTTGCCGTTAAAAAATAAATAAATAAAATAAAATCAAATTATTCAAATTGTTTATAGACAAAATGCTTTAAACCAGGGCCGAACCTTAGAATTTAGAGGTCCTGTTCGAGTTAAAGAATTGGGCCCCATTCGAAAAAAATTGTAAATGGAAGAGGTTTTTAAATAAGGCAAAAAATAAGTTATAACGATAAACATAAGAAAATTATGGTTTTAAAATGACATTCTAAATTACCAATAAATTTTATAGATCTCTTAGCATTTTTATAGCAAATTGATTGATTAAGTGTTCATAGTTTATAATATAGATAAATTTTTTTAAAAATATGGGCCCCCAAAAATATAGGCCCTGTTCCGTCACACTCTCGCACATGCTCAGGCCCCCAGTGCTTTAAACTATTATAAAAAAATCGTCAGATTAGTAAAAGTAATTTGAATTTCAACAACAAAACAAGTGTATTCTTTAATATCTATATAATTTTATTTGCGTACTTGTACCTGTTTTTAAATAATATCAAATCTAGTATGCAATAAATATACATTAAAAAAAATAAGTTCTGGAAAAGTGGGTAAACAACTCAAGCCGAGTATGAGCTCTCTAAAATGAGATCAAGGCTAGTGAGCTCAAGCTTGTTTAATTTAATAGGGTTCGAGTTCAGCTTATTTAAAATTTAACCTCGGTTTGTGGATAGTTTTCAACATCCAGCTCGTCTAAGGCTACGGTTTCGTTAATGATTTTGTCGTTCCATAAAAAACTCGTATATTATTATTATTATTATTTATTTAACTATATATTATATTATATATATATATATATATATTTATACTTATATATAAAATTATAATCTTATACATAAAATAATATTTTTTATATTATTATATTTATCATAATTATATATAACGGTAATTAGTATGTAAATATATATTTTAAATACAAAAACGATATAACTAAAAGGCTCATTTAAGTTCGTAAGTTTAATCAAGCTTGTTGGATACCTAATTTCAATAAGTCCCAAAATAACTAAATAAGCTCAATCACTAGCTTGTTTAAGCTGAGTCGATTCGGTTCTGTAATAAGACGTACAACCTCTCAAGTTGTTCGTTTACTTTTAAATAAAAACTTGGTGAGAATTGAGTTTGGTTGTTAGCCCCACATATCACAATTTAAACTCCCAAGTCCCCATGATAGTGACTATAGATTCATAATTTCATAGTAAAGGGACCGCGTGATTTAAGTATTCTGCTCCACATTATTTATATGCTTAATTGAGATTCATAATTCATAGTAAAGGGACCATAGAATTTGTTTTTTATCTATCTTTTAATATAAATTATACATAATAGTCAAATTATATTATATATAATAATAAAAAGATGTTTGACGATGGTGTTGTTCTTTTTCTAATGATTTCTAGGAAGATTGGAAGAGGAGACGATACGTTGTTTTGGTTGGATAATGTGATTCTGGCTGAAAATTTCTGAGATGGTTCCGCGGGGGGGGGGGGGGGGGGGGGGGCGTGAAAGTCTCTCAAGAGCTTATGGAGATAATTGATCAGATTAGCTAAGACATGGATACTTAGATGTGGTGTAATAATAACTCTTAAGACTACCCGTAATGGGGCGTTATGGGGCAAAAAAAGAGCCCATAACGCCCCTGATAACGCCCCGCCCCACTACGCAGGGGCGTTATGGGGCGTTATGAGCCAAAAAAATGAGACGGGCGTGAGGGAGATGACGCCGGAAAGGGGGAAGAATGGGGGCGTTACGGGGGCTTTATCCACTACACCATAAAGCCCCATAAAGCCCCTTGTCCAGTCATCGTCCACATGGCGGATAACGCCCCATTTCGGGCCTTATCCACTACACTTAGCCTAAGAGTTCTTAGTTAAAGATATTAGACTGCCAATTAAAGAGTGTATATATCCTTCCGGTGTTACAAAATTTTACAAGATTGTAGACTTTTCTTCCTATGGAAATTAATTTGTGGGCTTTGACAGTGTTTTTGGATATTTTTATCAAAGTTTCTTTCACTAATAATATCAATATTGCATTTATAAGGAATTGAACTTTATCACTTTTGAAGAGGTTAATATCATACAACTAAGCTACGAGTTCATGAATCGTAGGATAGACTACCTACCCGAGTGAATTTGGAAGAAAAAAGGGCTAGATGTTTCCAAGTGTTTTATGTCCCTTGTGTGAAATTGATGCGGGTCGTCAGATCATGTTTTTGCTTTTGGTTCGGCTGTGAGTCATGTTTTAAATAGATTCCGATTGTAGTTGGGGTGTTTGTTTCTAAAGGGTTGTCCGATTTCACTCATGGAGTGGCTTGATGAATCTACTTAGAAGATAGAGAAAAAACAACTTTTAGGCGCAATTATTTTGGTCACGTTCTGGACTCTTTGACGTCTTAGAAACAAAATAATTCACGATATCAAGTGTCCAATTAACTCCTATTTATTTGATGATGTGGTCCACTCTACTTTCAGTTGGGGTATAGTGCAAGAAAAAAGGCATTATAGTTTAAATCAATCAAAATATTCACATAAACCCCTTGTGTAAGAAATATCATTAAAATAAGAAGGCTAACAAGTCAACGTAACTATTAGATATTCAATTAAATGAAGATCTATGACCGAAAAAGTTTCTTGTATAGAATTAGAGAGAAAAACAAAAGATGAAAGTGTATTTTTAACTTTTTATAAGGTTTCTCCCATTTTTTAAACCTTCATAACTCTTAAATATGATATTATTTTTTTAAAAAAAAATAACACTATAAAACCGAGCGTTTTTTTATCTATAAGTGTTTTATATATATCAGGTCATTGTGTCATATTATATCAAAAATGTTAAGATCATTGTATTAAAATGTTCAGTTTATTATGTCAAGACGTTTCTCATATTGTGTCAATAGTATTCAGATCATTGTGTCAAAATGTTCACATTATTATGTCAACAAAGATAGCTAAGACTATATTGTTCATAATATATTTTTAATTAAATTGAAAATCTAACAGCTAAGATTATTTCTTAGCATTCTTATCTTAATGAAATTTCTTAATGAAATCTTTCTCTGTTCAAGAAAATATAGTAAAAGACTTTAAAGAGTATAGTGGACGTCCATTCAACTGCCGCCACATGCTTGTGTTTTGTTTTATATTTTGTTTTTATTTGAAGACCTTCCTTTTCGTATGTGTTTCATTGGTTTTCCTTTTTATTTTTTAAGTTTTTATTACTATTAAAATTTGGTTATGTGTATAAATTAATTGCTAGTTTTATTATAACGAAAATTGTATAAAATATAATTTTTAAAAAATATCTTAATACAAAGTATAACTAAAATACATTTGATATAATTTATATTAAACTATTAAAGTGGATTATTAGATAGGTAAGGTTTAAGTGAAAACCATTTTTATTGTGAAAACCTAAAACCCCTTTTTATTTTGAAAACTTATGAAAACTTAGAAAACTAATTGGGTAATTTGACATTATTTTTTTCTTTTAATTCCATGTATATAGACATGATAACGTAAAAAAAATAAAAAATAAAAAAACGTTTTTTGTTCATCTTGTATATCCGACTATGTTACATATATGCAACATAATATGTTGCATATATAGAATATGGTATGTTTTATATGTTGTATATATGCAACACAGTCGGACGGATTTAAAATATATATATATATATATATATATATATATATATATATATATATTATATTTTTTACCTTTTTAGGTCGTTAGGTAACCATTAGGTGGATAGACACGAAAATAAAAAAAACATCAAAATTACATAAATAACCTTCATTTAATATATGAAACACGAGAGTGTTGCATATATGCAACACGCATGGGGAGGGGGGGGGGGGGAGTTGTATAAATTCAACACGAGGTTGTTACATATATGAAACATGAGGGTGTGGTAGTAAAAATATTAAAAACTAAATGTAAACTTTCCTTAGTAAGTAGTAACCCTCATTTAAAAGGATTTTTAAGTTTTCATAATGAAATAAGATTTTCACATGATTTTTCTCATAATATACTTCATACATAATCTTATAAGATTGATAGACCGACGCCATATATACACCAAGATTCTTGGCTTTGATAGTGATCTCGATATTATCCTCCAATAAGAGACATAAGACCTTATCAATTGGTGAAGCCCGTTAAGACCTGTGGTCCGATGTAAAAGAAAGACAAACATTTAAAAAATATGGTAATTTTTTTTTATAAAAAGCAATAAAATATATAATATTTACTGATAAAAATATGCATAAACTATCCACGAGAGCATTTCATTATCTGTTAGACCAGGTCTTACAGGATAACCGTAAGGTTTGGCATTGATCATTGGGAGGCCGGGAACAAATCCCCCTCCCGATTCGCTAAAAACCACAAATGTAAAGAATAAATAAAGAAATAATTCTGTCATCTTAAGTGGTCCTCCTGATCTACATTTTCATGAATCATGATGATGAGTTAATAAAAAAGATGCCACATTCCAACTACTTATACAATGTTAGCGAGCTGCCTCAACAATCTGGGCCGACCCATTTGATTAATTGGGTGGTAAACCAATAGCCTTATCCGACCCAGTTATTTGACCCGTTGGATTCATTCACCCCACGTTGTCTTTTGTTTCTTCTGCCATTTGTTTGTTTGAATTTTTATTTTACAAGTTCTTTTAATTTAGCTAAAACATGGGTAGCCACGTAGTCGTAGTAACCGTATTTCCTTTCCTATGTATTCGAATTTTCATTCCAAGAAATGGCAGTGAGTTTGAGTTTATAAAAAAATTGATTTGTGTTTCTCTAGATTGAGAGATCATAGATTTTCCATTGCTAATCCAATTCTTGGCAGTTTAGGATGGTGATCTTTGGAATCCTATATTTGTGATTAGGTGGTGTGACTGTATCGCTATTATCGAGAATTGTGGTATTGCTCTTCGGATTCGATTCGAGGTGGTGAATCTGTATCCCGGTTCGATCCGTTGTCTATCTTTTTCAATTTATTTTTCCGAATCCGTGTCGTTTCCGTCACCGGATATATAACATCTGGTTATCAGAGCTCGGTTCGTTCTATCTCGTTTCATACCGATTCTCTATTCTAAAAAAAAAAAAAAAAAGAAAAAAAAATCCATCTTTTGGTAACTACCGTTTCAAATCACTATAGCAATAAATGGTGGATTCCAAAATGGCTCAAGGCAGAATTGTGGAAGAGCAATTACCGGAGTTAAATTACCAGTTTCAAAATCCTCCATATGTTAAATGGAGTAGAGACAAACCGCATGCAACCGAGTTGGACAATGAACCTCGATACGATGACGACGGCCTTGTTCCCAATGAAGCAGAGTGTTTATTTATCACGCGGGTTCTTTATGGTATCTTCGATCACGAAGTTGAACTGCCCCAGATACAAGATATGGATGTTGAGGATGATATCCCAAATTTGAGAACTAAATTTTTCAAAGGTGAGGAGGATGATATTGGTAAGACTACTCAAAAAATATTCATTGAAAGTTTGCACAATTTAGAAGATTCATGTTTTAAGTCAATACCTTATGAGCCTAAAGAGATTGGCAATTTAATCCATGTTGTCGTGGTGAGACAACAAGCAGTTTATGCAAGAATATTGACTAATTACAATGGAGGTGGCAAATTCGTTTTCACTATCGGGAAGGATTCGAAGCATGCACGTAAGCCAAAGTTTCGAGACGTTGACAAAAGTTTGAGGGCAAACTTCATCCAACCCGGGGAGAATGTTAGCGAGTTACTCACTTTACCTCCGACCCATTGGGTGACCCGCGTGGGGCTTTCTGACCCGTTTCACTTCTCTGGTGCACCGTTAAGTGGCTGACTTTGTCAACCAAAATCCCACGTAATCTAGACTGCCATGATTATTTTAGTTTATTTATGATTATTTTAGTTTATTTGCATTTCCTTTTTTATAGTAGATCATGGGAGTAGTGCCCATAACAGTTTCTAGTTTTCCTATGTATTCGAATTTTCATTCCAAGAAATGGCAGTGAAGTTTGAGTTTATAAAAAATATTGATTGTGTGTTCTCTGGATTGAGAATCATAATTTCTTCCATTGCTAATCCAAATCTTGGCAGTTTTGGATGGTGATCTTTGGATCCTATATTTGTGATAGGTGGTGCGACTGTATCCTATTACAGATTGTGGTTTGCTCTTCGGTTCGATTCGGGTGGTGAATCTGTATCCCGGTTGATCCGTTGTCTATCTTTTTCAATTTATTTTTCCGAATCCGGTCGTTTCCTCACCGGATATATAACATCTGGTATCAGAGCCGAAACGACCCGTTTCGACTCATTATATTTCTTCAAGCAACACTTCTGATCTTTATTTTAACCCACTTCCAGTCCGTTCCACATTATGCGATTTTTTCTCTTCATTTAAATTGAAACCAATGATTATGGAGCAGCAAATCTGGGGAATTGCAACAACTACATGATCTGACGGTTTCCATGAACCAACATAGATACCATGAAAGAGCCGCATCTCGTTACCTGCCCGACAACAAAGAAGACATACATGATCAAGGCAAGAGAATTGGTATGAAGGATGGGGATGTTCCACCACGATATGATGATGATGATGATGGGGTGGTTCCCGATGGATGCGATTGTCTATTTGTGACACGGATTCTTTGCGGTATCTTTGATCAAGATGATGACTCATCCGCGATACAGATGGAGACGAACAACAGCAACCTCAAAGATGGTTGAATGGGAATATGAAGGACCTCCGAGATTTGACGAAGAACTGATATGTTGAGGGTTATGATATCCTTGAAGATTATGTTGAGAAAGGGTCAGGCGAAGATGAATGTTTGATGGTTCAAAGGGCACTAAATCACACTGATCCCAAGGAGGAAAATTTACAACAGGAGGCTATTTTTAATACTAAATGTATGGTGCGCTGGCAAGGTATGTTCTCTGATCATCGATGGTGGTAGTTGTACAAATATTGCTTCCCAAGCTATGATCAATATATTTGGCCATACTAGTATCATCCATCCGGACCCAAATATTATTCAATGCCTTAAGCGACCTTGGTCGTATGATCGTCCGGTGATTTACGACGGGTTTCAAAACACCTACTCCTTCACCAAAGGGCTGCCATCATTACTACAAGTCGACAACTACAACGCAAGATCTTCATTCAAGAAAATACCTCCTGAACCGCCTCCTGATGTTGATGCCATTATACCAAGTTTGAGGTCAAACTTTTTCAAAGATTGGGAGGATGCTCTCAACAATACTGGGCCGACCCATTTGATTAATTGGGTGGTAAACCAATAGCCTTATCCGACCCAGTTATTTGACCCGTTGGATTCATTCACCCCACGTTGTCTTTTGTTTCTTCTGCCATTTGTTTGTTTGAATTTTTATTTTGCAAGTTCCTTTAATTTAGCTAAAACATGGGTAGCCACGTAGTCGTAGTAACCGTATTTCCTTTCCTATGTAATTTGTTTTGATTGTGAAAGAAGGCAGTGAGTTTGAGTTTATAAAAAATGATTTGTGTTCTCTAGTTTGAGAGATCATAGATTTATCCAATGCTATCCTATTCTTGGCTGTTTAGGAGGTGATCTTTGGAATCCTAATTTGGATTACGTGGTGTGTCTGTATCGTAATCGAAGTTTGGAGTGCCCGACGAATTGATTCGAGTGGTGATTTCTGTATCTCGGATCGTCCGTTGCCTATCTTTCGTTTGAATTTTCGATCCTACCCGTTTTCGATACCGAATATATAACATACAACCTAGCGGCTAGTATGTGTATAGTAGTGACCAAGACCACATATTTTATAAGTCAAACAAACTCACATATTTTTCAGATTTGGTATATAACTAGATTTCGTTACCTGTACGGTGATACGAGTATAATACGGGTATACAAAATAGATCTATTGCTAAATTAAGTATAACGTAAAGAAAATAAAAATAAAAAAATATGACACAACAACGTTAAAAAATATGACACAACACGACTATAATTCGGTTTATTCAGTTCGGTTTATACGGTGGTCCATGGCGACCGTGAGCCAGGGGTCATTTTAAGACCATTTTTTGTAAAGGGGCTGTTTTCGTCCAACGGTAGTCAAGAAGTCCATTTTCATTATTTCCCTAAAAAAATATAATCAAGCCATCAAGGTCCCGGGATTTAAACATGGTACCTCAAAATCAAAAAGATTCGTGCATACCACTGCGCTAAATTACCAAATCAAAGATTTTTAGATTCACTCCAACTTCTTTATATATATCTCTAAAAAAAGTTTCAAAACGTGAACCCGATACTTATAAATTTTAAAACGCAGTGGGTTGTCGTGAACCCAATACTTATAAGCTAGATCCGACTTGAAGGTCTGACGTCTTATAACATTTTAACAGATTGTCGTGTAGTTCTTGTGCTCTAGCCTATGTAGGTAAGTTTCGTTTCCTTAATTTGGTTTTAGGTTTACTTATGTTTATTTTTTCGTTTAGGTCATAATGTCATATAATACCGATAAATGGTGCAATGGGTCTTTATATATAAATGTCAAAAAGCAGGGTTGTAAAAAGCGGTCCAGGCGGCCGATTAATCGGCGCCTAGGCGCTATGCGGGCATCGTCCGTAGTGCTTTTTTGCTAGGCGGGCTGTCTAGGCGCCCTGGGTCAAAATCGGTCAAAATCGGTCAAAGTCGGTCGAAGTCGGTCAAAGTCGGTCAAAGTCGGCTAGGCGCTAGGCGGCTAGGCGGGTTCTAGGCGGGTTTTAGGCGGGTTTTAGGCGGCCAGGCGGGGATTAATCGGGTTAAATTAAAAAAAAAAATTAATTTCTTTTTTTCACTTATATATTTATATTAGAAGTCTTTATTACTACTAGTTTTTGAAGTGTTTTTAGTATTTTGACATATTACAATATATAATCTCTAGAAAATCTATAAATCTTTGTAATTTACTAGGACCTATTAATCCCCGATTAATCCCCGCCTAGGCCGATTAATCCTAAATCCCTAGTCGACCGCCTAGGTACCGCCTAGCGTCTTTTGCAACATTGGGTACAGGCATATAAACGAGAAAAAAACTTCTCAATGAGTAAAATGACCCCGAAACTTTTGTTAATTTAGTCATGCTCTGACACAAAGTTAATGGATATCACAGGTAACAACAGGAACAAGAATAAACTCAATATTCAATATAATCGGGACAAATTTACAATAACCCTATCAACCCCTATTTATACTAATTCTATACCTTGAAAAACAAGAAACATACCTAATTCTATACAAACTAGAAAATTAAATAAAATAAGTAAAGAATCAATATCCTAACCAAAATACTAATTAAATAATTCAATCTAATTATTTTAGTCTAATCCTAACTCAATTAAATAATTGATATAAATTTACTAATCTATCCTTAACTATGGACCAATTACAAGATTAGTCCAACACATGTTTCACTAAAATTTGCAGCTTCGAGAGTATCATGCTGCATGGACATGCTTTTGCAATAGAAAATATATCTTTAAGGTATTTTTGTGACGGGTTGTATGCTTGAAGGAGGTATGTGACTTGCTTTTCTATTAGTTATTTATATGGGTCAAAACATTGGTTGACAATTTGACATTAAAAAGTTTATGCAAGGGAGAAGCCTGAATATTGTCTTTCCTTTTTGCTTTAACATTACACTACAAACAGATGCTCTGCAAACATTAAAGGCAAGAACCTCAGTGACAAAAAAAGAAAATTTTTTATTGAACGGCTTTATAAATAAGCAGCATGAGCAGAAAAAAGAAAATGGAACAACCTTTTGAAGACAGACCATAATATTGCAACAACCTTTATTAATTAACTAGCCAAATCTTTAATATCCCTAACATGAACAACACTTTTGTCTATGCAAATTAAAACCACCCGGGCCGAAATAACACGTAATCATTGTGGTCCCTTGCAAATAAAATAAACATATCGAACAACTCACGCAACAACACACGCAAATGTACATCTTGTTAATAATTAACTTATAACCTTTTCATATATGTTAATCTCTAGAAAATATTTGAGTCCTTTTAAAATTAGTCATAGGTGAAGGTTTAACTTTTGTATGATAATTTTATCTAATAGCATAAGATCACCCTCGTTACAGAAGTGTTAAGTTATGGTCTCATTTTAAACATACAAATTGAACAGATTGAAGTGTAACAATTTAGTCATTAATCAAAATAAAAATAAGATAGAATACGTGTCTATCAAAAAATGTGTGTGAGACCCAGCTGTATAAGGAAAAAGCATGAAGCCACGTGTCCGACATCTGCGGATCATTATATAGCTTTAAATGGTATCCTCACAAACACAAATTATAGACTGTACGTGTTGGTGACAGAGTATCAATCCATCCATCAATCAAATGTTGACAAGTACAAAACCCTTTGTTTAAACTTTATTTTTAACGGCAATTAATCATACACAACCAGCCGGCTAACCTCAATCGTTTAAAGGGTACTCAAATCCGAGAGCGAATATTCATATGGGTGCTTGGATGATTAAGACACATCAGTTGAGCTTATTTCAAAAAAAAACATACTTTATAAATAACCGGGTGGTAAGACCTATGGGTTCAAGTATCGAAATAGTAACATCTCAATTCAAATAGTCTTCCATCATTAACAATACTACTAAGACAAGTCATAATTGGTCAAAACCCTTTGTAGTTTGGACTTCCAGGGTAATTCTTTTCTTTTTCTCAATAATATATTTTTTTTAAACGACAAATCTACGATCTATCTACTTCTTAGTTCTATCTATCTGCTCTTAGTTCTATCTATAATTTATATTTATATTTGTCTAAATTTGAATCTGATACCTTTTCAAATTCTCTTTAGGCCATGTGTAATGGGTGTTATGAGGATGGTGGGGTTATGTGACATGTGGTATATGAGTGTTATAAAAATAAGGGGTGTAGTTGGGGGTTATGAGAATGGGGGGTTATATGAGATGGATGACCAATAAAAACACAAAAAAAAAAATCCAAAAAAGAAAACCAAAGAGATGAGGCGTGATATATAAAACGCCCAACCAAATTTTTTGTTATATAGCGCCTCTATATAGTGGGGAGTGAGGCGACGTGCCGGGGCGTTATACCCCCTTATAACCCACGTTATAGAGAGCCTTATAAAATGGTGTTTAGCGTGGGCGGTATGGAGAGTTAAAAAACTCGGCAACCCACATTCGGCATCCATAGTTTTTCGACAAATTCGGCAAATGTATACCATTACCTTCGGCAACTTGATTTCGGCAAAAAAAAAAAATCGGCATTTAGTTGCCGATGGTTGCCGAGGATTTTTGGAACACATTTTCCCACCCAACCCAACTTATCCTACCAAACTTCTCCTACCCAACTTATCTCACCATACCACTTCAAAAAACAAAAAAGACATATACTTTTTTCTCTCTCATGTGTCACTCTCCTATTGGTCCATCAACTTATCCCATTTTACTCATTCTAAAAAATTTATCCTCCATACCGCCACCCTTATAGAGACGAACCATATCTCATTGGGTCACCAACCTCATACGATAAGTGTTTAATTAAAGGGTCCTTAATTAAAGTGTCTCACTATTAAAAAATAAAATCATCACTCTTGCATTAAAAAAGTGGTCAAAGGGTCTCTGACCTAATAGTGTTTTGATTTTAGATAAACTTTGTCAATCAAATGGTGAAAATTCAAATCTGACGGACAAATAAATTACCGTTACAAAAAATGACTAAAACATTTATTATTCAAAGTCAAATAATCAAACCAAACGTTCAAGAAAGAAAAATTAAATCTTTAACAAAAATCAACACTAACCTTTACAATTCTCATCCTCTATTTATCATATTCAACTTATAAGATCTACATTACACAAAAAATATAAAACTAACTAATAGCCGTTACCGAAAGGCGTTTGTCTCAATAGTATGAGTTGATAATAAAGAGACTTGTTAACTAAGAAATCACAAGTTCGATCCCTGGAGCCCCCAGGTTTTACCACAGCAGGCCTTTGGACGGTGGATTTTTCCTGAAATGGACTTAATTGATGTGCTTGGGCTACCTAGCACACGAGAGAGTATGACTATGCCCTCTGTTCTCCCGGGTGTGGGCGCCCTTTCGCCAGTACAGATTACCTTGGCTAAATGGGCGTTAATCGTTTGCCATCAGTTAGGGGCAACTTTATAGAAAAGTAACCAAGTTTCAAAAATGTTTCAATTAGGTCACTCAAGTTTCAAAAATTATACGAGTGACCGAATTGGAACACTTTTTAAACTTTGTTACTTTTCTAGTGAATTTTTCCAAAAAATAAAAATAAAAAAATAACTAATCACCACTTAGGTTGTAGCCTAGTGATAAGGGCAGCTATGCTAGACCTATGTAAAACCTTAGTAATGATGAAATTTGATGAACATAGAAAAGTACCTTAAAAATAGAAATTAAGTAATTCAAAAAGATAACTATAAGTAATTAAATAAACTCTTAAAAAAATAAGAGATAATCTTCAAATTAGTCCTAGACCCAGTTTAAAAATTAAAGTAAACGTAGGAAACTAAAATGAATATATGAAATAGATGCGTGAAAAGCGGAGACGAAAATGAGAAGAGATTATCAAAGAACTTAATAGAATATTAGATATTATCCATCTTCTTTTACAATATTTTAAAGAATTAGGAATTATCAATAAACTTAATAAAACTTTGTGAACTATCGTAATTAAAATTTTCATCACACTCATGGAAAAATCATTAATCTTTGTCATCTTGTAACTATCACGAATTTCAAGGGTATTTGTTGAATTTATTAGTAAAGTACACCATAGTTCTAAAGGGATACCTTTGTAAAGTTTGTAAATGGCACAGTTTGCCCATTATTTTTTTTAGCGGGGTGGTAGAATTTTAAGTTTAAAAAAGTTTGAATATTAATCAATAGAAGAGTGTCACGTATAAGAGAGAAATAATTAAAAATTTTAAAGAATTTTAAGAGGTTATGATAAAATTTAAGTGGTTTAGTTTAATATGGGAATAGACCCACAAACCAACTCACAAAACAATTAGCCGAAGCGGCTAGATGTAGCCGAGAATCACAAAATTTTGAAGTTTGTCGCGGCAAACTAAGTAGCCGGTGGCTACTATCCCCCTGCTCCGCCCAGCCTTATAAACCTCTTAAAGGTTTGTCCTACCACCATTTGAGATGAGTTTCACTTATATGCACTTATGTAATCCATTTTCTCTTTATACATTATTCATCACCTAACTTGGAGCTTTCATATCATATTCATTTTTAAAAGTATTTTAGATATTGTTTGGTCTGCTATGATACTCTCATGAAATAAAACTCAAACTTGAAAACAAAATTTTTTTTGAACGGTAAATTTGGATCACTGACTGGGGCATTACTCACCCACCCGTTCATCTCCATTCCTCATCAAGAGGAAACTCACCATAGGTGAAAAAACCCCGTGGCCCAACCTGGACCTTCATTTATTTTTTGTCACAGATGGGACTTGAACCCAATAGATCCCAATTTTAATGTCTTTGGGTACCTCAACTTAGCAATTGAGCTACAGATCATTGGTATAATTAATTATATAACATATATAATAGTAATTATTTATGTCTTAAATTAGCCCCACAAGACTAATGTGTGGGCATAATTGTCTTTTCACTCTTTCAAGAACAAAAAATATATTAAAACCTAAAATCTCACTCAAGTGAGTTTAATTTTTCTGGATGAACCAGATTTGATGATGAGGGTTTGCTTGCACTGGGGTATTCTTGCCTAGACACTTCCAAACACCTACATATCTCACCATTAAATTGCAACCAACCTTTGTTGGACCATCATAGGTTTAATTTCCAAGCCGTCATGGACCATGCTCTTACAACTAGGATACAAGGTAGGACTGCTTGATATGGTGTGACCCGACATCAAACCCGACCCGTTTCTGTTTGTAGCAACAAATATATATGTGTTGTTGAATATCAAGGTAATAACATGAATGAATAAGCAAATTATAATAAACAAAATTTGAAAAACAAGTAACTTATATTTTTTTAAGCAAGTTATAATAACAAGTTATAATCAATTTAAATACTTACTTCGGAAAATGACTATAGAACATCATGTAACATTATTTGAAATAAATTTTTCGAGGTTTCCTGATGAAAATTGAACCGAAAACCGAATTAACGTGAAAAATTCAAAACGGGTCGGGTTTTGACAAGACAGTAAAAAACAAATGTTACATAACTTTCATTAATTGTGAAGAGAACATAAAGTTGCAAAAATAGGGGGGACGTGAAATTCGTGGATGCTAGAAAAGCTACTTGGATCTAGAAGCAAAGGGTGGAAGATTACAGTCAAGCAGTTGTTTACGTCAACGGGAATGCTAACCATTTCACCCCAAGACTTTAAAGAATTTACAAAAGCCTAAACAAACTCGAACCGTCATGGATTATGTTAAAGAATTTACAACACTTGTCCTTTGGGATTCTAGATTTGTCAGACAAAGACTCTGTTTTTTGAAACCGGATAAAAAAGCCTAAAAACTAGCAACGGTAGTCATTCTGATGTAAAACTCTAAAATCGTCATAAAACGTTAGTAAAATAATAAAAAAACAGCTCACAAAACCGTGATGCGAATAAAGATAGACCAAAGAAAACCATTAAAAATTAATAAAGACACAAACATGATATAAAGGTTTAAATAACACGCTACATTGGAGAAACCATGATTCAAACTCGGGTACCATCTTGTATACACAAACAAACGATTATAACGTTACTCTTATACCCATGCAAATATGCAATTTCAGGTGTTCCAACTCTTTTAATCTTTTTTCTTAAAAAAATATATTTTCAGCTATGTATTATCATTATTCTCATAATTTTTTTTTTCTTTTACCTCTTATTAAATACCAACCGTTCTCCTATTAGATACTAATAATAATAATTTTAAATAATTAATTTATATAATTAAATATAAAAATATAAATATTCTTATTCAAAATAATCTACAAAACTTAATAAATCGTGAATTTTTAATTATATCTCACTTTAAAATATAATTTTATAATTTTTTAACTCTTCCTTTTTTTTGTTATTTATAATTTTTAAGTATTAATTATTTTTTATTTCATAAGGCTGATGACGTCTAACATATGTAAAAACTATTGTTATGTTGCATTTATTTAACTCATATTTTTTTGAATGACAATTTGGTTCAGCGGTGTATTTGAAGTGGTTACTCTGGACTTAGCCACTGTCCCGAATCTGAACCTCATAGCGAAGGAACCTAGGAGTGCCCCCCATTTGCACCATCGGGTGGGTTCAATCCTTCATTGCCCTCTAATATCTCAGAAATTGGTATGAGTGAGACTAGACCTTGAGTTTTTTCAAGTCTTCAACCACAAGGTAAGAGTCTAACCACTTCACCAGCTTTGCTTCATATTTTTTTCAACCCATATAATAGATTTGTTTGTAATGATATATATTATTAAGATTAATAAAGTAAAGCTTAGCTTTAGGAGGTTATTTGTCAAACCAAACTCGATGCTTGCGTATTGTTGCAATAGATCCAGATTGAAAGGGATGTTATGGGGCATTATCTTTTCATGATGATAATAATTTGGAAACCTTTTTGTCTTGTATCATTTATGACATATTGGTTAATGAAAATACTACCGCTAGTTTTTGTTAAATATCTTAATGATAATACATATTTTTAGGTATGTGATCATTATAAATCATTAAAAGAGTATCCTGGAAAAATATGCCAGGCTTCTATACCTACAAAATAATTTCTAAGGTTCTGACACGTAATCAATTCTCTAATGAGTGATACTCAATCAGCATACGTTGAAGGGAGGTTCATTCTTGATAGTTCACTTATACTCAATGAAACGATATCCTGGATCAAACATTTAAAACACAAGGCTTTTGTATTCAAGGTGGACTTCGAAAACGCTTTTGGCAGGCTCAATTGGGGTTTTCTTGATTTTATTATGCAACATATGA
Source organism: Deinandra increscens subsp. villosa (assembly GCA_039602395.1). Taxonomy (NCBI): domain Eukaryota; kingdom Viridiplantae; phylum Streptophyta; class Magnoliopsida; order Asterales; family Asteraceae; genus Deinandra; species Deinandra increscens. The sequence continues at coordinate 19,878,251 of JBCNJP010000018.1, forward strand.
ACTTCCTAGATTTATGGCAGAAATGAATAAGGGGTTGTCTCATTTCGGGACATTCACGATGGTTATTAATGGTTCCCCTACCAAGGAATTTCAACTACACATGGGTGTTCGGTAGGGGATCCTCTATCCCCGCTACTATTTATCATTGCAATGGAGACACTCCACCAATACCTCTCAAAGGGCAGGCTCTAGGGGGTTATTCAAAGGAATTGTCTGCCAAACAATGGCCCCCGTCATCTCACATTTGCTATTGTAGAATATTGAATGATTGTGGAACATCAATATTAACAATCAAGAACTCAAAATTGAAATTGAGAAAGCAATTGAATTCGTTTATTGATTAAGAAAGTATATGAGTTTAGAGAATGAAAAACGATTACAGATCGAGAGAGAATTTTACAAAAGAAAGCTAACAAACTGAGAACCCTAACTGAGCTGATATATTCCCCAAATCGACCGTTGACACCAGTAACAACCAAGTTACCATTTTAGTCCCTGAAGGTTTAAAAGCATTAAACCCGATATAAACCTCAACTTTGGATAACTTGTCAAAATGTACCCAAAGTATTAAGTCAGTAGACTTTAGTCCATTTCATTAACTCTCTCGATTACTTTCTCAAATTATTACAAGCTTGTACACATATCTTTCAGCTATACACAGATGATGTTATTTTTATTGGAGATTGTTCGCCCCTCAACGCAGAGTACCTGACCTGTTTCCTTAGGTGTTTTCACCTATCGGTCGGATTAAAGGTGAACTTTGACAAATGTAGGTTGTTTGGAATTGGCATTGACAATAACACAACACAACAACCGGCTAGGATTCTTAACCATCAAATCGGGTAATGCAATTTCTCCACTCAAGAAAACCATTGGACATTTGGACCTGGTTAGATTCATCGGACATGAAATTCTCAACTTTGAATGTGAGAAAACGGTTTGAAGACCTAGTTGGGGATTTCAATTACAAACATCAGTGGATCAAAATCTTCTCACAAAAGGCAAATGTATTCGCATGGAAAGCTGCTATAAACCGTATCCCGGCTAAAGCGGAACTACAAAAGAGGGGTGTTAATATCCCTTTTTCGGCTTACTCCTGGTGTGCATCCAACGAACAATCGGTGGAACATATATTGCTTCAATGCGAAATGGCATCCAAGACCTGGAAATACGTACACGAATGATGCAAATGTCAACTCTACTTTTTTTTTTGAACGGCCAACGAATATAATAAACCCAGGTACTTCGTACGAGGTGACCCAATGGCTAAAGGCCACCGCCAGCTGGCCCAACCCAGCCGTACAGAACCCTTAAGCGTCCATGTGACTCCAGTTCCGGGGGAAAACCCGCTAACCCGCCCGCCCGTAGGCACGACGGCGAATTAACGGTAAAACCCGGTCGCCTTAAGGATCGAATCCGGGTCTCCCCGGATCTCCTATCATTGGCCTCCATACCAATGGACAAATAATGTCATTAGTGAGGATAGAACTTGGATCCCTAGAAACACAAGCCAAAGCCTCAACCAACTCCACTAGATGCCATTGGTAAATGTCAACTCTACTATTCCGGCTCTCTGGCACAGCTCTTCAACAATTTTGCAACAATTAATGGCGCTACTAATAATTAAAAACAATCCTTCTACTGTCCATATGTTTTGGTTTATTACTTTATCCTATATATAACAAATCAAGATGCTATTTTTTGGTTTTCTAATAGGGTTGGAAGTGCATTTACGTGTCTGTTTTGGTTTTCATTTTTTGCTGTGATTTTTTAATATTGCAAGTTTTTATGTTTTCTTGGTGATTTTTCTTCTAACATTTACTTATTTCATGTAATTTGACTATGCATTTGACATTATGGACATTAAACGAGTTATATAAGATAAATCTATTACATGCATGGACATAAAACATATATGGTGTCACACTCCAACCGACGGCGGAATATGTCGGGGCATGATGATTGTCCAGATGCTCGTGACAACTAATTAAAGTTGAAATATATTTAACATGCCTTTTTATTTCATTTATTGAAATATTTAACAAACAGGAAACAGTCAAAACATAAGAAACATAGGTACTGTAATTAAACATTATTTAACTAGGTCCAGCATCCTATAGTGATCACATACTGGCTAAAACACGATTACCTGCAACATGTATAAGATAAAGCGTCAACTACAAAAGTAGTTGGTGAGTAAACATAGGTTTAATACATAATATCAGTATAAAGCATGCGATCCATGTGTTAGGTGAATGTTCATAGAATATAATAAACAAGTATTGTAATAGTGTAAACATCTGCGTATCAAACCCTTGACAATTAGGCTTCCAATCACTTGAGGCCTCTAGGCAGGCCAAGTGGGTTGTCAAACCAATAGATCTATTATTGTTACCCTGGCTCGGTATTTAATGAGTACGCATGCTAGTGTAATAGAATACAACAACAATGGTTCAAACAAGTTAACACATCAAGAACACACATAACGACCATAGGATTCGCATTTTGTTTTAGGGAAGTAAATATAGAGTTTAGAATTTGAGATAGAGATACATGTTACACCCCAAAGTATTAAAAGAGAATGGGCTATGAATACTCACTTGCTAAGGATATAGGATGTAAAAGATATCGTCGATTTGTGAAAGGTAAGTAACTCAGAGGTTATCCTAGAGAATCAAATAGGGAATATGAATATAGGAAATCAAAATGAATCAAATTCTTAGCCCACAATTGATAAACTTGAACTCCAATTCGATCATTCGTTGAAGAATACTCAAAATTTTGTATCAAAGGATCCATATGCTCAAAACAAATATATAGAATCAAGAATTAATCAAAACCATCAAGATATAAGAAATTCACCATTAAAGGACATCCATGAAGAACACAAGTTGTGAAATTCGAATTCTGCTCAAATCTTCATGAAATTTGATTATGAAACTTACTGTAGGTTCATATTGACATATAAAATCTTCTTGAATCATTAAGATGTATAAACAAACTCGTATTCTTGGCCAATTTAGAATTTGAATTTGACAAAACTGATAAAGGTTTTTGTTAATCATACCTAGAGGGCCTTGACTGCTGAACTTGAGCTTCAAAGTCGAAACGAGTTGGGAGAATTGGACATAACAAACTTCTGCGTTTTCTAGGGTTTTTAGGAGGAAGATTTGCGAAATTGGTGAGGAATTCGATTGAGTTTAGGCCACTATTTATACTAGATGAGGTCGCAGGAGGTTCCTACACGTCGTATGATGACTATTTCGGCCGAAATCGACACCTAACCTAGTCAATTTGGTCAAAACTTGGAGGAGAAGTCGAAAAACGTGTATGATCTCATACCTGTCGCCAGAATTGGGCGGAGGTACGCGCCAGGGGGAGCCCCATGCTCGGCGACCCGCCAAGCACTTTGCTGCTTTGGCAGTTTTGGTCCCCCGAGTTTATATTTACCTTTTAAGCCCCAGATTTCTCCGAAACTGTTATTTTATGCACCAAAATATTATAAAACATGTTTATAAAAGTTCTTAAGGCTTGGGACATACTCGATGATATCCGGATACGTGCATTTTATAACTTTCAAAAATTTGCACAATTAGTCCCTCAACTTTTGTTTTGTGAGTTTTATCTTTATATCTTTCGATGTAATCAATGTTTTAAGTTTAAAATGATATTAGAATACTTTATTAAGATTCATGAGGCTCGGAATACATTTAACGAGGTATAAAATATAAAATTTATATATATTTATTTATATATTATTTGTTAAAAATTATGAAAAATCACCAAAATTCATTAAAATTCATCATAATTCACCATATTGATTTGTGATATAGAATTCATTAAATATAATGTTATGGAATAATATAATGAGAATTTTTGGAATGTAATAACTCCCGGTTAATACCAAAATTGCACGAAAACTCGTATTTTTGCTATCTTTGTTCTAAACTGCGAACTTTTATGAAACCCTATATATATTTACTTGCGTGTATGACTAGTATTACCCACAAGTATTACATATATATTTGGAATGCTAAAGTTTTCCGGAATGTCGAAATCAATGACACAAATAGTTGCAGATCGGTTTGTTTAAAGGTCATGATAAAAAATGAAATGTAATAACGTTCATTCAAATCTCTCAAAATTGGCATACTTTATAATATTACTTCTAAACAGTTGTTTCATAACTGATGAGATCAGAATGTAACTGACAGTAGATCTGTGTTATTTGTGTGTAGAAGTAGGTTTTTAGTGTTTTTTTTGCATCATTCCAGTGGATAACTTTTTTGAAATTTGAATTTCAGGCGTGTACTTGTGATTGTTCAGAGAATGTACTACCAACTCCAAGGTCAAGGCAGGCCGCATCATTTTTCTCTAATCTGGTATGATGATTTATTGACCTTGTAAGTTTGAAATTTCATTTCATTATGTGTTTCAAAGCCTTTTGCTTTGGAAAATATAGTCATGTTGATATGTTGTAGAAGATAAAAAAAAGTTCATGATTATTTTTTTGCACTTGGATTTGGTGCTTTTCTTCTCGCTGATGCGATATGTTTTGTTTGTATGGGGAAATATTCCATTGGTCAAGTTTAATGTAGGTCGAATACACAAGTGGGTCAGTTAGGGATCTTCTTTGATCGATAGTTTTTCTTTGAGTTGCAGGTATTGTTTTATAATCAGATGGATCTTCTAATTTTCTATATAAATTATGCGTGCAACGTGCTTTCTATTTTTTATTTATTAAAGCTCGTTATATTTGAATTAAACACATGAAGTCTGCATTGTTGTTTGTTTCGTTTTAATATCATGTTCTAGATTAGAGAAGAATCACATTTGTTTGAGTGGAGGTGACTTCCATAACTAGGAAAAGATCGTGTGTCATAGTTTAATATGTAGATTATGTGTTTTGATGAAATGTCTCATTGAGTTTGTTGTAGTTCTTTTTTGTTTGTTTGTTTTTGTAAATGTTTAAGTCCAAAAATTTACATGGATGTAGTTATGTAAAGTAGATTTTAGAACTCTAAAGTATGTCTTTCTTTATAAGTTTTTATTAATGGGGCATACAACTTATAGTTTATTCACTTTTGAAGTTTGTGAGAAAGGTAAAAGAAACGTAGACTTTCTTGTTAATAGTTAGAAAAGAAGCTTGATCTTTTACTTCGTATAATTCTTTTTATATCACAGTCTCGGGTATTTACCCGGGTCACTGACTAGTGTGTTACCAAACATGTAATTTTTATTCTGATATAATGACTCATTCCATTTCACCCTTCATTCCTGCATACCAAACGTTACCTTACATTTATATATATAAATGATAAAACATTTAAAAATTAAACAGAGCCCGTGACATCATACATGGTCGGCATGCCTGTTTTATTTACTTTTTTTAATCATATAACATTTTGAAAATACACAATCAAACACTCAATAGTCAATACTCTTCTATATTCTTCTATAAAAAATATATTTAAGTTTTTAATCTATATTCTTCTATAAAAAATATATTTAAGTTTTTAACAGCAAAGAGTATATTTATTTATAACACGGAAAGTTACAGAACCATGATACAATCACATTTAGGACAATGACATCTTAGTCACTTTAAAACTTCCCATGAAGAGCATCACCAATTTGACCAAATAATGGGTTGAATTCCTGATCTATACTTAATCCATGAGAATGCTTGGAATTTATTATTTTCTAATAGTTTTTTATTAAATAAGAACAAGAAATAAAATACTTAGGGCGCGTTTGGTTGTGGAAAACACACCCTGTTTTCCATTTCTGTTTTCAAGAAAATGAAATGGGTTTTCCATTTCTAGAAAACACTTGGAAAATTTTGAAAACGCGATCTAACCAAAAGATGTGTTTTCCATTTTCTGGAAAATAGAAAACGGAAATTGGAAAACAATGCAAAACTATTTTCCAAATTTAGTTAAAAGAATGGAAAACTGTATTTTCTGTTTTCTAGGAAATTTTTTTCAAAAAACTATCACTAGAACGCGTTTTCTGTTTTCCATGTTTTCTTAGAAAACAGAAATGGAAAACACCCCATGTTTTCCACAACCAAACGCGCCCTAGACTTTTATTCCTCGATTACCATCCAAAAGGTGCTTTCACTTCTATCCTCTTTCAAATTATGCGGTTTCCAAGATTTTATTTTGGAATATTGCAATTTAAATCCTTCATTTATAGTATGTATAATATTTATATATTAATATTTTAAATTATTATCGTAAAAATATCTTTATTTAATATTTTAAATTCTTTTGAGGTTTAAGGGGGTGTATGGGGTTGCTTATTTAAGCTCAAAATAGTTTTTTTTTAAATGTTTATTGACTTATAAGTACTTTTTATAAAAATATTTGCTTAGTTTTTATATGTAAAAAGACTAAAAATGGCTTAGGTGAAAGTATAAGATTATGTGAGTATAACTAATGAAAGTATTGTGGTATTTGAACATTCAATAAGTTATAAAGTTGAGTTAATTACACAGTTAGTATATGTGGTTTACCCATAGTAACAACCTGGAGTACTAATTTCTAGATGTAAAAACATAAGGTAGCAACTTTTAATTTTGTTTCATAAAGGGGTATTAAAACTAACACCCCGTTAACTTTTAACGGCAAGCCCCCCTCATGACAAAAAAAGTGAGGGCAATTTTGACAATTTAACATTACCCCACATATTAAAACCCATCGATCCAAATCCAAACCTCAATTCTTCGGCCATTCTCTTCTCCGATCATCTTCGATCTAGGGTTTCCGGCCGTTCTGAGATGATCGGAGAAGAGAACGGCTGGAGACTTGAGGTTTGGATTGGATCGATGAGTTTTAATCTGTGGGGGTAATGTTAATTGTCAAAATTGCCCTCACGTTTTTGTCACGTGGGGGGGGGGGGGGGGGGCTTGCCGTTAAAAGTTAACGGGATGTTAGCTTAATACCCTTTATGAAACACAATTAAAAATTGTTACCTTATGTTGTTACATCCAAATATTAGTATCCCAGGTTATTACTATGGGTAAACCAAAGATACTAACTGTGTAATTAACTCTATTAAGTTATAAAAAATTATAAAAAGTAATAAAATCATGGCTTATATAAAAATAACTTATTAGCTTATAGAGCTAAAAAGCCAAAAGTTTTACGGGACAGTAAGCTAAAAACCAAAAGTCCTCAAGTGTGCAAAAATATGGTAATTATAATGTGAAACATTATTTCTCAAATAGAAGTAAAAAGCTCTTATTGCCACAAGGACAAAGAAAAACCTTTAATTTTAAAATCATAATTTTAATTACTAAGGGAGCAGGGGGTGATGCGGTGGTAATAGAGTAGTAAAGAAAATAGTAAATGCAACTATCAATAGAAGTTTTGACATCTCCAATTTTAAAAAGGTGTCGTAAGAGAATAATAGACAACTAGTAGAATGAGAAGAGGTGAAGATATAATAGTAATTTTTTTTTTGTTAATTCAATGAAATGACCCTTGAGGGGTCTCACCCCAACATTCATCAACACCATCGGCTACTTGTAGTCGTAATTTCTTGCCAGAAAAAGTAGCCGCAACACACAGGGTGGTTTAGCCGAGTAGTCGGACTAGCTGGGAACTAGACGACGTGAGTAGCCGAGGCCACCCCGCCCCCCCCCCCTAAATTTGGATGTAAAAATATATAAGAGTAAACTCTATTTTGTTCCCGTGGTTTGTCGATTTTAAAACATCTATTATAACTTATACGTTTACATTTAAAAGAGGGTAATCCAAATTATTAATTTTTAGAAGATCTTGAAGTTTTAATATTGTTGTAAAATTTTAAATCGATTAAAAGAGGGTAATCCAATAAAACAATTATAAAATTTGGCTATTGTCTAGTACTCTTGAATTTGAAAAAAAAATAATAATAAACCATGACACGTTTAATAAAATGTCACTTTACTCGCCTCCACTTTACCCAATCCAAAGATCAGATAACAATTAAAAAATATTAAAACCAATAAGTTTGTATAAACTTAATTGTTTAAGTAGAATAAAGTTGAGTATTATTATTATTATTAATATAAATTTTCTTTTTATACTATAAAATATTTTGGAGTTTTCTTGTTGAATAATACAACTCATAAAGAAAAGAATAAATACTTTTAAATCATGAATACTTTTATTTATCGGTGATAAGTAACAATCATAACTTTATTTAACTGCAGTTATTCTTAAAAAGAAAAAAAATATACAAATAACCAATACCTATTTGTCCTAAAAGTAGTTTAAGTTAGAGTTTAACTAAATCATTATCACTTATAAAATACGCCTAAACGTTACTACAAACATACATATTTTTAAAACCTCTAAATCGTACCCCCTTAATTCTATTTTAAATCTACATCATTTGTCTTTAGAATAAGAAAACGTAATCACTCTACACAATGATACCAATAAATTATATGTATTTTTGATATAAAAATAGAAAATTTACATATTAATGAATGTTTGACAGTTTTAGTATATGATATTCAATTTACATTAATGTCTGTACCAAAAGCAAGGTAGAGAGAATCTAGAAATGCTGATTTCTTTTCATTTTCTGAAAACCTTCAGAAAATTGTTTATTTAGCAAAAGAAAAGAGTGAGGATTGAGGAAAAAGCAGAGAATAAAAAGGAGACCGGATGTTGACAAATTTCATGTCACTGTTCTTGGAAGCTCGTTTGTTTGTGTGAAGATTTCTTATCTGGGATCTCTCTTTCTCTCTCTTCAAAACCCCCAATTTTCTCTCTCTAAAAAACCTTCCTTTCTTTTCTTTCAGAGAGAGAGAGAGAGGGAGAGGGACACTGGCCCAGCAGATCGAAAATCTTCTTCATCTTTTTTCATGAACTCATGATCTAACCTCCTTCAATGGTGGTTTTTGTATCTTTGTATCTTTCTTTATTGTTGGTTCCAACAGTAATTATTGTTAATTATTAATTATTTCTTTATTATTTGTCATTACCATCGGTCAATTTTGGTTCAAGATTCTTGTGTTCTTGTTAAAGAAACTGTTCAATGATTTGGTCAATCTTGAATTCTTGAAGCAGAGGGCAAATAAGGATGTGGGTCTAAGGTAAATTTCTACATACTTCAAGATTCCTGGTGGGTTTTGGGGTTTGATTTATTACATATTTTTGGGGGTTTTGATTTGGGATTTTAATAATTAAGATTAAGCATTTGATATGAATGATGATTAATATCCCGGATCTGTTCTTTGATCTTTGTTTTTCTAATTCGGATTCTTCTTTTGATTTTAAGTTGCAAAAGGGGGAAAAATCCACAAATTTCACAACTTTCCTTGCTAATTTGTGCTTTAAGATTGTTGAATTTGCAGTAGATTTAACCTGGGATTTGAAGAATAATATCCCTTTTATTCAGAGCTTAATTCACATAATTTATTGTGTATATTTCAAAACTGTGGATCCCTAATTCTTCAGTATTGTAATTCTTGTTCAATCTGATGAGATAAATTTTGATTTTTTATTGTATGTCAATGAGTGCTGCATTTAAAGCAAACTTTATCATAATCTTGTATTTGATTACTTCAGCATAATTATATTTATGTTTATGACTTTATGATAAAGTTTGAAATATGTCTCCTTTTGTTTGTGACAAGAAAGATTGTAAAGTTGACCATGTTTTTTGGGGTAAGAATCATTAGTTTTTGCAGACTGACTTGTTAGATATTGTTCATCTTAGGGAATTTATATGTAATCTGTTTGATTTATATCAATCTTTGTTTGTTACTGTATATTCTTGGGCTTTTATAGTCTGAAATTTGAGAAAATATATCTCACCGAAGTTAAAGTTTTGATTCATTAGTACTTGTTTTAAGTTTAATTGAAAGCAATGAACTTCCTATCGATATTCAACTTATTTTGTTGGTTTGTTTAATTAATTGCACACCTCTTATTAGCTGTGATGATTGTGTACTTGTTTGATGACTATATGCATTAATATTACACAAGACTTGCTGTTTCAAATCATAAATGGGAATGTACTAATTCATTTTTGTGTTCTATTTCGATATATGAGCTCCTGTTTTCGTTTTAAATTATGATTTTTTGCTACACTTGGACCTAAATTACAAAAGATTTGGATAAAGGAAGAGCTTTTGTTGCACTTTTTATGGTAAAATCTAAGAGTAAGGTTCATGTTGCTCTATTTGTTGCTATTTGACGCAAGGAGAAATAAGTGAAATCTTTGAGTAACTTTTAGCCTGATATACCTGTGAAGTATTCTTGGTAATAAGGTTGACTTTTATATAATTGGTCAACAGGAATGGGAACAGAAGTACACTGCAAGAGCTCTTTTGAAGGGTATTATTCCATGAGGGATGTTAATGAGGATTCGAATAGTAGCAATTGGCCACTTGTTTATGGAGAAAAAGGTTTGACTAATGGCCATTATTACAACGGTTTTATACCAAGACCCATTGCAGATGTAGATCCTGGGTGTGAGAAGGATGCATTAAAGCAAAAAATGCTTGAACATGAAGCAATCTTCAAGAATCAGGTAAAACAAAAGTTGAAATTTGGACTTATTAGTGTCAAATATGCAATTTTCATGCACTAAAATATGCAAGGGTTATCTTGTTTGAGTAGACAAAACCGGCAAATACATCTTAGGGGAGTTGTTTTGGTTATTTCACTAACACTTATATACCAATTTTCAAAGCAGAAAAATTGCATAGATAGGAGACTAAAAATGTTGCATCAAATTAAATTTGAAAAGTACTAGGTTATATCTTTTTAGTCAATTTTCTTTTAGGGAGTTTTAATTGATTTGACTTCTATTTTTTTATGTTTCTGTTGGAAAAACCAGGTTTATGAACTTCATCGTCTTTATAGAAGACAAAGAGATATGATGGAAGAACTTAAACGAAATGAGTACCGTAAACATCATATTTCAATAGACACATCATCATCTTCAAGCCTCTTACCATCCCAAAAACCTTATGAAGATGGTCAAAAATGGCAAATACCGAACTTCCCATTGGTCAACTCTTGTGCCAGACCATCAATTTTTGGAGCAGATATAAGCAATTCTCCTTTGAGTTGTTCAAAAGGGAATAATAATAATAACAATAACAGTTCAAAGGATTGTGAAATCATGGAAAGTAGACCTTCAAAAGTTAGAAAAAAGCTGTTTGATCTTGAACTCCTGCCTGATGACAACAGTGACAATGAACATGAGGAAATCCAATGTAAACAAGCATCTGAAGAATCAAGTTATAAAAATACTTCATCTGGTCAATGTTTTAGGGGGTCAAATCGATTGGCTGATCTTAATGAACCCATTAATGTTGATGAACCGATGGCTCATGGATCTGTTGATGGGCTTGGACCCTCGGCTAAACCAAAAGGGTCACCGTTTCTTGGTGCGTCCCGTGAGTTATTTGAGAAGTCTCAAAGTGGTGCATTTAACCCGTTATTGCTCGAGGGAAAAGGCAATGGGAGAGATTGGTTGTCCAATGCTCGTGAAACAGGTAATGTTTATGCAAACTTTTTGAAGTTCTTTGCAACACATACTTTTTATATGATATGAGTTGCATACAAATTGCTCAAAATAGTACATTTTGATTGATAAATTGCTAAACATTATAATGAGTTACATAGTTATCAAATAATAGCTAGTTTGTACCATCTCAACATAAATGAACCTTCTATTTGAGTTTGGAGGCATCTAGTCCAGTATGTTAAATTGTACTCCCTTAGTCCAGTAAAAGCTGGATTTTTTTTTTGATTTTCTGTTATCCTATATAGACTGCAGTATTCTCTTATCATTATCACAATTCTTTTGATGCAATTGTTTTTGGTGCACAAGGTATCTGTAATTTTAACTATTAAGAAGGTTAGCTAACATACCAAAACGGGTTTGCGTTAAAACAAGTAATATTTTATTGCATGGTCAATATGGGCCGGGTTGGCCCGTTAATGTAGTAAACATGAATACAAAAGCTATATTATCAAAATAGCAATATTATTCTTTTTGATAAAACAATTTTGGGAGGTTGCAAGCATTTTTGAAATACTTTGGTCGACTTCCATCCCATTTGATTGGTTTCCTTTTTTATCATTTTATTTTTATGTTATGTGACCCATTAGAGAGAGAACCAAATTGATGAACTAAGAGTTATAAATTCATTATACCATGTGGTGAAGGAGGTATATATCTTGGAAATTTTTTACTTTTTTTAGTTTTGTGTTCTATTGTCGTAAACTTTGTGTTTATTTATACTTTTATACGCTCATTTTGAATTAATGGTATGCTTGTTCTCCTAACAGGTAATAGTAGAAGCAACATGAACTTCATACCTGGAACTTATCCTGAGATTTCTACCAGAGTTCAAGATAATTCCCGTTTTACCCCTCTGCCCTTTCCGAATTCATGTACATCTAGTTCATATCCATATATGAATCCCTCCGATTTTGTTAATCCTTGGGGAAAGTCAAATGGTAGTTTGAGTCAAAAGTTGACTTCATTTCAGAAACAACCGCCTTTTTTATCATCTTCACAGAGCCATGCGGTTTTGGGAGATAGGTGGCGCATGAATGGATGTTATACACCAAATGGATTATATCATGGGTCGTCATCTGGGTCAAGGGATCCATATGTTCGTTTGACTTCTGGCGGGTTTGATCATCGAAACAGCAATAATCTTGATAGGTCACAAAAGATCTTCAAAGGTTCAAACTTTATAGATTTGACTGATACCGCTAAAGGCATTGACTTGAATAATGACTGCAATAGTTCAAAAAAGTGTGACCAAAAGGTGCTGCCATGGCTTCAAGCAAAATCAGATATCTACAAAAATGGTTCTCGCGGTGATGATCATCGGGAAAAAGTTGATTGTTTGGGTACTAATGGAAAGATTCTCGGGTTTCCGGTTTTTGGGAATTCTTGTGTTTCAAAAAACGAATCTTCGTCACTTGTGTCCACCTCAGCATCGCTTCGTTACCCTCATGAAATTGGAAAAGTTAAAACCGAAGTGGAAAACAGAGGATTTGACATTAACATCGCTTGGGATGATCCTGCAAACAAGCAGATTGATGAGGGTGATTGTAACCTCGAGAGAAAAACCGACACAAAAATTGATAAAATCAAGAATCATTTCGACTTGAATTCTTGTTTGACTGAGGTTGAAGACGTTTTAGTACCAGAGTCTGTTAAAGGCTCGAGTGAGAAATTGGAGAAGATAACAATGGAGATAGATTTAGAAGCTGCTGCTGTTCCGGAGGCTGATGAAGAAGAACCCATTGATGAAGTCAAGAAAATTGATGACTGCAACGATGAATTACTTGCCAAGATGGCAGCTGAAGCAATAGTTGAGATGACCGTGATATCCAGTCAGCAAGATGAAGCGGGTTCCACGTCTGAGGTGGCGGTTCGTTCTGATGACAATAACCGCCTCCTATGGTTCGTTCAGGTAATTGAAACCGCAGCTTTTGTCTCTAACGAGTTGGATGAATACGAAGAGTTGACCTTGCAACAAAACTTGACTAAAGAAGAAGATTACATGCCAAAGCCTGTGGCTCTTGATTTCCAGGAGCCGGATGACGCGGGCCCGTCATCAGGCCCAACCCGACCCAGAAGGGGTCAAGCTAGACGAGGTAGGCCCAGGAGGGACTTCCAAAGGGACGTCCTTCCCGGGCTGGTTTCTCTCTCAAGACACGAGGTAACTGAAGATCTTCAGATATTCGGTGGGTTAATGAGAGCGACCGGGCATTCTTGGAATGTTGGACCGACAAGGAGGAACGGGACCAGGGGAAGGCGAAAGTCCGTGGCGGTGGTTGTGGAGTCGCCGCCTCATGCTGCCACCCCACAACCACCACCTCTGCAATCACCACCCCCACCACCATTGTCAGAGGTGGTGGGATTGGGATTGGAGGAAAGGAGTTTAACGGGATGGGGGAAGACGACTAGACGCCCTCGGAGACAACGATGTGCTACGGGTACCTCCGTCGCGGTCCCGCTAACGTGATTTTTGTGCATTTGAATATTATATCTACATGAACTCTGAATTACAGAGGGAGGTACAATCAATTTAGGAAAAGCTTATTTATGGCTTGTTGAGAGTGAAATTGTTGTGGATATTGTCATTGTACATGTCTGTCATATCCCGTAATACGGTGCGGTTCAACCCGACCTAACCTGTGTTTGTCGCCCTTTCGTTCTTTCGTTCTGCTAACTTGGTATTCTTTAAAATATTGAACCGACCTCGTGATTTCATCGTGACATTAGTTCTGCTAATATGGTGTATGAGGTTTGTGGGGGTGTTTGATGTGTGCGTTTTTTTTTTTTTTTTTTTTTTTTTTTGTATAAGATGATGTTTTTGGGGGCTCAAACTAGTGATTCTTAGGTCATATGATAGTAACATTGCTAAGGTACTCCTATGCATATATATGTTGTATATGTCATATGTTTGGGGTGTATTTGAAGGGTAAAGAATCAATAATTGTACTGTACCACATTTAGTTTGTCCTTGGATGGTTTGACAGTGAGTTGAAAGTGAAAGATAGTGGGCTATTTTGGTAGGGATGAATAATTACTATTCTAGTTGTGGTAGGTGCTTGAGTGGTAAGTATTGTTAATCTGTGAGTAAAAATTGACATTTCCTTATATTTACTTTAAAACAATATAGAGAACTAAAATCTCCTATTTTGAAACAGAAGGTTTAGATATTTACACAAGATACACACGATCGTGTGTATCCAAAAAGCCCACTATAATTTTTTTTTTTAATTTTATAAATATTTTAGATTATTTAACTTTAATAAACATTAAAAAGATTTATTCACCATAGCTGATAAAAATTACTTAAAATAACACAATAGTGACTTAAAATAATAAATTTTGCGACTCAGAGTCTTTTTCGGTACCGTCTTGATGACTTCTAGACTAGTCTTTTCTGGTGTTGGGTCCCCAAGGCCCATGGTTTTTTTATTTTTAAAATTTTTCAAAACAATTTTCAAACAAACATTTTGAAAAATTTTGAAAATAAAAAGACCATAGGCCGTGGGGACCCAAAACCGGAAAAGACTTGTCGAGAAGCCATAGAGATGGTACCGGCAAAGACTCTAAGTCTCAAAATTTATTATTTTAAGTCACTATTGTGTTCGTTTAACTACCTTTTATCAGCTATGGTGAATAAACTTTTTTAATGTTTATAAAAGTTAAATAATTTAAAACATTCATAAAAGTAAAAGAAAACAAAAATTATATTGGGCCGTTTGGATACACAAGATCGTATGTATCATATGTACATATGAAAACCTTTTGTGTGTTTATTCTAAGCCTTTTATTAAAAGTTAATAACTTATTTATATATTATTTTTTTTTTAAAGTTGCACCACAAAATCAAGAATTTTGTTATTTTTTATATGATTTTAAAACATTTCTCAATACTACACATATGCAATACTATTGATACTACTAGTACTATATATATGTTGTACATCATATTATATATACTTCATATATTTAGTATACCTTATTATATTTACTACATATATATGCAATACATCATACTACATATGTAGTATAGTATGTAATATGCTATGTATCACTCATTCAGTCATACTAAACATATGAGTTTTTAGTTTTCTTATAAACGTTAACCTATAATATAATACATATATCAATTTATATGCGATAAGATAGCATATAAATATGGCACATAAAAGTGATTATTTATTTATTTTTTATTTTATCTTGGTATTTGGAGGTTTTATCAAGTAACAATTATCGATAAAATCCACCAATTGATCTATTGTTCAAATAACAAATCGATCATTTGTTTAACCTTTAAACGTTTTATCGCTATATCTGCAAATGTATTATTTCTTGAAATAATTAACATGATATTTATTTCATCAAATAATGATTTGCCGTAGTAAATGTTTATCTGTGATCAGTACTATTTAAACGATTAAATATTATAACTTATTCGTTGTCCAAATTGTAACTCTTAGACCATACCTTTATGGCAATGTCAAATAATCGACAGTTGGACATCTCAAATCCAACAAGTATAACATGATTGATTGCAAGAGAGTTAAACACCCCTATGGCTTAACATTTCAAATTATCATCTAAAGGCTCACCAAGTAATGAACTTGATCAAGAATATTATATGGATCAGATACCATATGCTAATGTGATGGGGAGTCTAATGTACCCGATGGTCTCTACCTGACCATACATAGGTTACGGTGTAAGCCTAATTAGCAGGTATCTTTTCAACCATGGTAAACAACACTGGCTTGCAATTTAATGGCTACTTAGGTACCTTAATGGTACTAAATCAATTGGGCTCATATTTGGTAAAGGCACCTATAGCATAGATCAAATTCTTGGCTTTGTAGATGCAGACTATGCCAAAGACATAGATAGAGGCAGGTCCATGACAGGTTACACCTTTAAGGTATTGGGTGGCCGGTTTGGTTAACTGGAAGGCTGCTTTGCAGCATGTGGTTTCACTTAGTACTAGAGGCTGAGTATGTTGCCTTAACTGAAGTAGTCAAAGAGGGTCTAAGGTAAAGGGATTTGTTGCTGATTTGGGTGTTAAAATTGATTGTGTGTGATAATCAAAGGGTTCTTCAGCTATCAAAGAATGGCATCTTTCATGAAAAAACACATTAATATGCTAATAAAGGCTCTCCCTGGTGCAAAATTTTCAAAAGTGTAAAGCTTCTCAATGTTGGTTAACTTGCAGAAATAAAGTGGAGAATTGTGGGATTAATTCAGAAATAAGCTTCTCCCTGGCGGTTTCTCTCGATGCTCTGGTGGTTCTCTTCGATGCTGCTTTTGGCACGGACCAACTAGAAGCATGGATCCAGTCTGTTACATTGGTAACATTATAGACATAAAGCACTTAAGATTGTTAATAGAAAATAGAGAGTATTCAAAGGTTCGATATAATTATTGATAGCATACCAAACTGAGAATGATTACATCAAATAAAAAGGAGCTAAAGTAAAGACTCTAAATGATATAATATCACAGGCATCATGGCTCTAGTCCCCTTATGTAAGAAACCGAGGAAAATAATTTCTAGCTAGTCCATCATCAGGAGTTTCAAACTTCCAGAGAATTTCATCAACTGATCTACCTACTAGTCTATCCAAGATACTCATCCAGTCACTCATGTCTCTGTCATGTAGTAAAGATCCCAAACTTATAAGTGCTGAAGGATGCCCACCAAATTTCGAAACAATATCTCGCGATACCTCCTCGAACCCTTGTGAAGGTTTATTTTTCCCAAATGCGCGCCTACTAAACAGTTCAACAGCCTCTTCATCATCTAGCATCCTGACAGTATGTGCTAGAGAACTGCGTGCATTCACCAGATCTCGGTTTCTAGTGGTGAATATTATTCGACTCCCGTTTCCAAACCAGTTTTCCGATCCGACTAACATCTCTATGTGGTCAGCATGGTCTACATCATCGAGGACGATTAGAACACTATTTTTACATAATCTTGTCTTCATCATGTCTATTCCTTGCTCAAGGCTCGTTAAAGTCACTTCTAACTTTAAAACGTTTGAGAGGATTTCTTCTTGTAACGTTTTCAAGCCATCCCTTCTAGATCTGGCTCTGACATCTTTGACGAAGCAGCAACCTTCGAACTCGTGACTAATTTCGTCGTAAACAGAAGATACGAGTGTAGACTTACCACTGCCCCACACCCCGCTGATTCCAACCTTGTGAACACCACCTGAACCAACATCTAGAAGTAGTTTCAACTCTTGCTTGCGGGGCTCTATTCCGATTAGGCCTGTATCGGCACTTGTTTCACCACTTGTCTTCGGAATGTTGTGTCGAGCCAAGTAATGTATTTAAAACCCTGACAACCAATTTTTGGATGTGTTCTGATTCGTTCCTGCACATTGCATAAATTGGATAATCAGCTCATATATATTCATTAAAAAAGAGGTAGTGAAATGTGTATGAGGTAAGTGAGATGTAATGTAACATCCGAAAACCGTTTCACATTAAATGATTTACTTAGCTGCATGGAGTTAAATAGTTAATTGGGTATGGATGTTTTAAATGATAACCCAATATATAACAGTTGATGTTTTGTTAGTTATCAAATTATTATGTAGCTAATGAGTAATGTATGAAAGTTATGGTGGATTATGTAAATATGGAGTTGTGGTTAGAATTATTAAGTGGGTTGCAATTGAGGGACCAAAGTGGAAGATTTCTAACTAAAAGTTAGAAAAGAAAATAAAAATATGGTCTTCCTCATTTGAAGAAAACACAAAGTGACAGAACACGTTTTTGGGGAGGAGAAAATTAGGGCTTATCAAGATTTCGATTTCAAGGGGAAAATCTAGTGGGTTTGGAGGTGGATTTCGAATTTGAGGAGGATTCTACAATCCCTACATGTTTTCCCTCTAAATATCCCTATTTAAGATGTCAAGTAAGTTTTTTCCAAGTTGTGTAGTCAAGTTGATGTCATCTATTTGGCTAAATTATTATGTGAATTTAATTGTAAGAGCCATGTACATGTGTATGAACCACGAATTTTACTTGCATGGTGGAATACTTGTGAAATTTAGTGGAAGTTGTAGGTTGGGTAAAACCCCATGGATGGGAATCGAATTATTATGATGAATGTGAATTGGGTTTGCTTAATTAGACCCTAAGGATGCTGGATTATATGATAAAGAATGTCATTTTGGCGTAGGGTAATGATTTGGAATGTAAGTAATCAAAGATGGTATGTTATGGTATGTTAATTGCTATCTGATAGTTTAGATGTTTGCAATGCACGCCAAGTGTTTGTTAAAATGTCTAAATGAAATGGGAAACATAGAAGTAGGAAATTTTGATTGTAGATGCAAAGAATGTTACATGATTTTCATGTATGAGCGTGTTGTAGAATGTTGTTCCTAATGTTCAAGTAACTATAGGTGGTTTAGAAGGAAGTTCAAGCCATTATCAAGGGAATCCAAATTTGAAAACTCGAGGTAACATTTATGTTGTATTCAAATTATTACAAAGTATGTATTATGTGGAAATATTTACGAGTAGACGTAATTACCCAAGTTGTAATAATTGTAGTTGATAAAATAGTTGTTCGTGATAAAGAAAGAAAGTAAGTATGGTTATATGATGTTGATCCATATGGGTTTAGTTCGATTAAATGAGATGTGAAACATGTATGCACCTACGGGTGAAGTTGAAAGTAAGGGGTCTTAGAACCCAATAAGCACCTTTGGGTGAAGTTTAATCAATTGGTCATCGACCATTGAACACTTAAGGGTGAAGTGGTGGAACGTGGGGTAGGATCATAATGATCTTATCTAAGCATGTGGTTGGATGTAAATTAGGATTACATGATCCTAGTGGTTAAATGTGGTGGTTACTTTCTTATGTTGTAAATAAGAATGTGGAAGTACGTGTCTACCTACTTAAAATATGATTGAATATGTAATTCTATGTTGGCCTTAGAGATGTAAGAAACTACTTAAATGGGTCAAAGGGTTGAGAAGAGGTAGATGTGTGTTGATGGAAAAAAAATTGAAAGTTGTGTTTCGTACCTACATTGATAAACAAGTGTGGAGGTATAATTACATGATGAATCTTTGTAGAAGTATGTCCTTAACGATAACCGAATGTGGTAGGACGTTGACATAATAAGCAAATGTGGAAGTATGGTTATATGTTAGTGGATTGAAATGTATGTGGTAATGATACCCGAAATAGGGATCAACGTTATGTTGGTAATCAACTGTGGAAGCATATTTATGCATGAAAGTATGTTTATGCATGAAAACCAACATGTGTTTGTTTCCTTCGCGTTTGATACCTTTGGTCATCTTGAAACAGAGGCGGTGACCACGCTGAAGCGGATCCAAAGAGTCATACACGGAAATAGTGCAACCTCTAGAATAAAGAACTTTGTTTTTATACGCCCAGGATTTGCTATTCAAAAAGGGTTGGCGGCGCAACTTGTTGCCCGCCTTCCCGGTATGACGACTTGATGTCGTGTGTATTTCCTTTTTGTGTTAGTACGCTTTTGCTTTTAGTGGAATATGAAATGAAAAGGTGACAGTAAAAAAAAATAATTGATAGGATACAATTGATTATGGGTCACTGGGTTGAAGATTTACAAAGCGAGTGGAAAACCATTTGGATAGAAGCTTAATCTATTGCTTTGGATTTAATGTGCTTCGTAGGTGTTATAAGTTGTTTGGGAAAAACGTTTTGAAGGTTATTGAGGCTTTATTGTGGTGTAAGAACCAAAAGTTGGCAAAAGACCTAAAAATAAGGGAGATTTGGCTAAAGGCAAAGTGCAGTTCACAAGCTTCACAAGCGTCATGCGAAGCACAGGGGTATCATCGCTCGTGACACTCGAGGAACCCTGTGTTCAAATTTGTTGTTTTCTTTTTATGATGTTATAAGTTGTGTTGGGTTCCCCGGTGAATCTTGTTGTTTAAATCATATAAATACTAACGTGTTACTGGTGTTTATGATAGGTCATGATGAGGAACCAAATGGATCACAATCAAGTCAAGGCTAACAAACCGAACACATGTAGTTGATCATTTGAAAGCTTTTTTTTTTCTTTTCTTTTCCTTCTATTAAAATTAATAGTGATGGTTGTTTAACTTATGGTTGTAATTGGTTAACTTTAATAACCTTTTTGGTGGATTAAATTTCTATACGTATGATAGTTGTTTTTCGTAAACAAAATTTTCTGGGACAAAAAGTCGAAATATTTTTCTAAGAACGTAAACAAGGGAATGGGTGTTACATGTAATCACTCTATTGATAAACTATTATTAGTTAATACACTAACATAATAATAAATATAGTATATTTTTTACTTAATCAACTGAAAAGTTTTCTATTTTGAAGTTTGATTATAACCCAATTTTATTATGGTGGAAATAATACAAGCACATAAAATAGTTTTATGAAGAAGGCGAGCATAAAGCGAGCGTCTACGTCTACTACTAGTTATGAAAGAATTAAAGAAAAGTACGTACCCGTTGGCCATGTCGCATCCTGCGTCCAACGGAGAAATAAGGTGAGCTACATTCACAAGTGCCTCTCTCCAAGATTCAACTGTGTCGTGCTTCGACTCATGGATGGCAAGTGCTTCTCCATAGGAGCCTGTTAGTGATATCACTTCTGAGGGTTCCACGCCATAGAATACAGGTATAACGGTTTGCCCTTTCCGATCGTCAATTTGCATAATAAATTCAAGCTCATCCAAGCACCAGGAAGAACAAGCATAATTTGGTGTGAATATGATGATGACTATCCTAGATTCTTCAATGAGCTCCACCCTAGATCTTTTGCGTTTTTCCGGGTAATATCTTTTAGTGTTCCTGTACATGATGACTTGTCGACGTACAAGAGCCAAGTAGAGATTATCTACAAATGTCTTGCAACTATAATCATTTTCTAAACTAAGATAGACATCTACCTTCCATGATGGACGTCGTACCAATGACCTGTCGAGTTGTTTGGAATTAGTACATAGGGGGAATTGCATATATCCCCCCCCCCCTACTTTGGAACAAAATTGCATATTTTCTCAAAACACAACTTTTTAAGGCATAATGTGCAATGCCCTTTAAGCATGATTTGGAGATATATGTAATTTCTCAAGTTTAGAGGGGGAGGTATGCAAATGCCCTTCCAGGAGTTTTAAAAATACCAAAAATTCAATCTTTATGTTAAAAGAAAATTCAATCTTTGTTAGCAAAAACAACATCAATTGTTGAGATTGCCAGTATCAATAAGTTCAGTTAGGATTATTCCCGACAAATAGTCAATAGTTAGTGAGATTATTTAAATCCAATTTTCCTTTTAAAAATACCAAAATTCAATCTTTATGTTAAAAGAAAATTGGGTCTCATTTTTCTTCTAAAAAAACTAGAGTTTTTTTTTTTTTTTTTTTTTTTTTTAATTCTAAAAACTACAATTGAATTGATACTTAATTTAAGAAACTACCATGGAGATCCTGGTGGGTGATGAAGAGCATGATCCGACCATGGATCATTTGGTGCCTATAACAAACAACAACCAAACAAAGGGATTAATGTAGAGATCAGGCAAACGGAATTTTTTTATTTGAAATTGTTAAGAAAGAAATATGCACAACTGGCCTGCAGCAACTTACAAGTTGATTATCAAGAGCTTTCTGCAGTTGTTCCACCACCTTCTTCATTGTTGGACGTTCATTTGCGCTCATTAAACATTGGTAGGCAATGGTGGAAAAGGCAAGTAAGGAAGCTCTGTTTATCTGTTTCTGTGTTTCCAAATAAATGATCTCGTTGAATGTTCTCGACCTTTTCCAATGTATTTTGATCAAATTAGTTAGAAATTGGCGCTCGTCTTTGTACCGTCTATCACGTGCAAGCCTTCCACACAGAACTTCAAACAATACAACCCCAAAAGAGTAAACGTCAGACTTTTGTGTCAAATAACCAGTATTGAAGTAGTCCGGATCAATATATCCAATTGTGCCACAAACATTGGAGATAAGAAAGGTTGACGGCATATTCGCAGGACCAATTTTGGACAACCCAAAATCCGCTATTTTAGCTCTCCAGTTCTCATCCAAAAGAATATTTGCACTTTTAACATCCCGATGGAGGACTCTATGTTCGGCTCCAACATCATCATGTAGATATTGCAACCCACGAGCAGCATCTAGACAGATCTTAAGTCGTTGGATCCAGGTTAAGTTTATGTTCCTAAGATGTTTGTCGAGGCTTCCATTGGTTTCATACCTGTAAACAAGTATCTTCTTCTCACCTTCGTCGCAAAAACCGACGAGTGAGACGATATTTTCATGTTTATAGACCGAGAGTAAAGCGATCTCGGTTCTAAATTCGGGGTCTCCTTGCCCATTCCGAGGATCCAATATCTTTATGGCGATGTTGCCATGTTTTACAGATTTGCCATGATAGACCTCCCCATATCCACCAATTCCAATGAGATTGGATTTTGAAAATCCGTTGGTTGCATCTGATAATTCTTGCAGAGGAATCTGCAAGTGCATCACTTCTTCAATGGAAGACATGATCTTGTTGCCGGAGGGATGAGGCCTGAGGGTGTTGTTGAAGGGAGGCAGGTGGGTGTGAATTGTGAAATGAGGAGTAAGTATTGTTTGAAAGTTGAAAATAAGTAATAATAGACTTATATAATAGTACATATTTAAAGACTTTTGATGTTTTTGATATATCTTATATATATTTAAAGATTTTTTTTGACAGCGTTTCATATATTTAAAAGACTTTTTGACTTCTTAATATATTTAATTTTAGAGGATACTAAGATATTGCCAACTACACCTTTTAATATTGATTTTAGAGGATCCTAAAATATTGCCAACTACACCTTTTAATTTTAGAGGACACTAAGGTGACGTTTGGTTCACGGAATGTAATGTAATTGGAATTATAATATTTTCCTTTTAAAGTTGTGCTTAAGTTGAGTAAGGAAGGAGCTTGAAATACAATCAATTCCTTTACTCAATGGAATTTAGAAATCCTTCACTTTAACGAAGGAAAGTTACATGACCTCAAATTCCATTGATTAAAGGAATTTATTGTATTCCAAACTCCTTCCTTACCCAACTTAATCACAACTTTAAAAGAAAAACTTTACAATTCCAATTACATTACATTCCGTGAACCAAACGCCACCTAAGATATTGCCAACTACACCTTAAATTTTTAATATTGGTGTTGTTATTTTAGTGTACTTTAAGTGAAACATGATGTAGTTTCTAGTAGAGGAAATTGTAATGTTTTTTTCTAAAATAATTCCAAATATATGTTAGCATCTCTCTTTGCATTTTGTTAAAAAGAAATAAAACAATAAAAAATACGTTTAATATATACAATTTAAAAAAGAAAAAAAAAACAAGGTGACTCCATTACCATTCAAATTTATTCAACAAGGATAATTCCAAACAATAACAAATTTCTCAAAGGGGTGTCTGCATACAGGGAGGGCAAGCTAAACTTCAAAACTTTACAGGGAGATGAAAAAACAGAATCACAAAATTACATCACAACTTACATTTTTTCAAGGACGAAATGAATCAATCCAACAGAAACGTTGCAATTGCGTGTGCAAACGTTGGAGCAACTCGGGTTTGAGTCATAACAGCTATTTTACAGACCCTTCTCTTCCCGGTCCTCATTGAACTGAAGAGCCTTGGTTTGGTGAACCGGGTGGGGCATGCAAGAACAATGCGATGTCCTACGGTCGATGATACACATATTTTGTTCTTGGATCAACAATGAGCCCCTTTCCTCCATTTACTTCCAAGTCATGCCTACATATTTATGCAAGTAGTAGCAAATGTAAGGGTTTGATTTGGAAATATTAATATATTTTAGAAGTTGAATTCTAAGGAGAGACGGATTAAGACTCAACTGGAACACGAAGTCGGGGATGGTTAGTTGCTCACGAGGAACATATTTGAAAAGCTGAAGAAGTCGATCAACGTATACAGCCTTTTTCCACACCTGTCAATCGATATCCAATTACATAATGAACTTGCAAAAAAAGGAACTTCAAAAGATGCTGAAAACATATTCATAGTCACAAAATCTCCCAGTTTTGCCATTGATATAGAGACTAGAGTATCACTGCTGTTACATTAACAGCTTCATGTTAATATTATAGAAAACCAATTTACTTTCTTATTTTCCACGAAAAACTTACGCAACCGGCTGGTATACTAAAGTCCCTAAAATTGTACAAGTACACGGAAAAGTCACTGAACTCCGTTTTGTATACTAAAGTCCAAAACTTGTCTAAAATGCAAGTACTTGTTATTTTAAATAAAAAAATAACTTCTTAACTCTTCAATTGGTCAATATTTGATGGAAGGCAACATTTTTGTCAACAGAAAATATATACCAATTTAAGAGTTAACAAGTCCTTATTTTTTAAAGAAAAAAAAAATCAAAAGTATGTACATTTTAGGCATTTTTAAGGACTTTAATATGCAAAATTAGTTTTAATGACTTTTTGTGTATTTTTTTATAAGTTGAGGGACTTAATTAGGTTGAGAGGCCCTTTTTTGTGAAGAATAAGAAAGTATAATGCTTTTTTGTGGCATTAAACCAATATTTAGACTAGGTAAACCATCAAATGTTGCAAATTTCTACATTTGCAAGGAATTCCAAACATGTTTGTACATATTACATACCATGCCATCCACTAATAGTTGCAATGCAAGTATGGCAGTCTTCAGTCCAAAGGTTGGGTGGAGGATGTATATTGCCTATGTATTTGGGAAATACATGCGTAAACAAATCAAACAATTAGTAGTTGATTTACAGATAACAATATATATTAAACAGGTAAGCCTCCCTATGTGTTCTTCAAGCAACAATTCTTTTGGAAAAATTAAAAGTTCTATTACCTCTTTGCCTATTATTATCATTTTTGATAGAATTAAAAGATATTTTAGAAACAAGATTCCTTTATTCATATTTGCTTACATGAAGATTCCGCTGACTTTTCCTACCAAGTATTTGCTGCAATCTTCTCATAAATCCCAGATCTGGCTGACTGTCAGAACCATAAAATGAATTTACAAAATGAGTTCATAAGTCAAATAATCCAATATGATGTATGACGAAAGTCAGTTAAAAAATGTTTTTTACATATTAAGGCAACCTAATGCAATAAGAACTCACACTTGTAAAGATGCAGCAGAATGGAAATACACAATACTGTAAGGTTTCTGGATTAAGGGCTCAAACTCCTGAAATTAACAATTTCAAGCAATGATTAATGGTCTATATACCAAAACTTAATTCAGTTACTGTTGACCATAGTTTCACACTTTCACTCCAAAAGAAGTCGAAACACTAGTAGAACTTATGTCAATAAGCATTTTTACCTTTACTACATAAAGAACAAATCTTTCAAGATCAAGACACCGAAGAAGAAAATGTGCTCCAACTACGACCATTACTGGACGACCTTCACTATCTACTCCTCCCCGGTACCTGAATCATACATACAGCTTGTAGGCACTCAAAATGGGGCTAGAAGTGAAAAAAAATATATCTCTATGCGGGTCGGGTTGAGCCTGAACACTTTTGTCCAAAGAAACATTAATATATAGTATAACAGTTAGTGTGCAAATGTGATAAAAATGCTATTTTTCAGTGAACCTAATATTGATCAAAAGGATTTAGGAGGTTTCATGCCTTAAAAATGAACTTTAGGGGACTTTCGATCCATTTGACATGTTTCCTTGAAGCTACCTTTTTTTTATCATACACATTAGAAGATTAAACAAAAACCAAATATACCCATTCATAAGTAAATGGGTTGAACTTGACACCTCCAGAAATGAGTAATTCAAAAAACAAACAACCTTGAATTATAACACAACAGGTACTTACAGAATCTTCATTTCCGCAATTTCAGCAAGGTTAAGAGAATTTGCTTTGGTCAGGTATCTAGAATGGAGTGAGTATTCCTCAGCAGCAGAAAGTGGCGGGCCACCAAGATCACCAAACCCTAGCATTTTAGCAAAGTTGAACCCATTTTGGGCTCGAGCAGTTCTTTCCCATTGTTCCTTTCGCCTTTGATCAGGATCTTTAATTATGGACATAAAAGCGGGATCTAAATAGGATTCCAGATATGAAGAGTTCCTGTCATCATCATAAATCTAAATATCAGAATATAGATTCTAGTCCTTCATTCTTTATACTTTATTTTATGGCTACTTCAATTCGGACACACAAAATGAAAAGGTTATGGGTATGGGGTCTTTAAAGAGTGAGTTTTAAAATTGTTATCTTATATTGAATAATCAATTATCAGATTATCAGTTGTAATACGACATTACAACGGAGTGTAGAAGATATTGTTTGGATATTTGATTATAATAATCAGATACCAAAACATTTTTGAGTGTTTGCCGATTTCTTATTTACTAAAGAAATCAAAGTTAAAATGACCACTTATAACATTGTTTTTTGGAAGGGTAGACTTGTCGTGAAACCGTGAAATGAAAATAAAACTTCAACAAGTTAGGTTAAAAGAAGGGTGTGCTGGTACTTTTATTTTACTCCTAGATAAGCAGTTTAGTTGCCGCTTGTACGAAGTAGAGTTTGTTTATTAAGACCTTTAATAGTCTAATAACCAGTTTCACAATGCATGTACTTTTACAATGAGAAGTAGAAATCGTTTTTTAAGACCTTCAATAGTCTAATAACCAATTCTACAATGCAAAATTGCAAATCCAAAAATTGGAAGGGATTTGTTGTACTTTGAAAGTGTTAAAAACGAGTTTTACAGGTCACTAACCGTCTAGCCAATCCTTGATCACCAACAGGAACATCTAATGAGGCTCGAGGAGGTTTAGGAGTTGATTTTTTGACATTTGGTAATGGTTTTATTCTGATTTTTCTTTCGTCTATAACTGTTTCACCATTTTCATCTCCAACATCAGCAGGAAGCTTAGAAATGGCAATCTCTTCCTCTTTTTTATCACGGGGAAAATATAGTGGAAGCAGCCTACATTCGCAAATCAAATATAAGTGCACATATTTACTTGCCATTTCAATAGAAGATTCACTTGTACAACACAGCAGTGCTGATTCCTGAAAACTAGTCTTGTGGCTTGTCTATATAGTACATGTGGCAGAATGAACGAGTAGGGCGGTGGTCAAAACAGGTCAGGTTGGGTCGACCCGCAAACACCTTTTCAGCTGATATTTGAAAAATGGGATAATATATATGGAGGTCAATAGGTCACCCAAGTATTCAACTTTTATCAGTAAGACCACTTATATATTGAGCCTACTTTACGGGTCACCCAAGTACATGACGGTGACAAAAATGGCTTAAATTTTTAAAAGACACAAAAATACTTCGATAAAGTGGAAACATGTTATGCATTATAACTCTTATTTTTTAAAAATAAGGGTCTCTTCATCATCCAAGAAGTTTTTGGTCAGAATTTGTATAAATGAATCTGGGCATGTACTTGAGTAGCCTTAATGAAAATTTTAAATATCTCAGTAGCCTCCATATATATTATCCCATATAAATATCTCGGTAACCCATTGACCTGTTCCCCTTTTAGCTGTGTTTTTCATTTGACCCGTTTGAGATAAAACTTGACCCAAATTGACCAGTTCATAAGTAAATGGATAGAAACTACCACTTAAACAGTGCATAGGGAAAAGAAACAAATCAACCAGCTTACCTCTTATATATTTCAGTATCATTTGCTGTTGTTAAGCAGAATACCACGCCTGTAATTTTATCCTTCTGTTTCTCAAGAAATCGGCGCACAGTTCCTGATAGAAATAATCATTGACAAAAATGAAGCATCAAGTGAGTACAAGTATCACATAGGTAAAGATACAAAAAACACGTATAAATAATACTACTTCTCTAAGACATATACATGCATGTACACATTTTATATGCATGTTCCTGAACAGATACTTACTTATTGCTACATGAGCTGCTGGTTCCCTTGGGTAATTTTTTGCCTCCGTGTATATGCAACCCATTGCAATGCTGCATTCATAGATTTCAGTAAATAGTAAGCTCGATATGACCAACTATACAGCACACTATGTGAAACTGGATCCAAATAAAATAATTATACTAATAACCTTTGAAGCCCGTTCTCTATCAGGAGTTCTAAACAAGAACGATAGCAGTGACTCAATGCATTCTCTGCTGCAGTATGATATTTTACAGCATACTTGGGTCCTACTGTATGTATAACTCTCCTGTAAGAAGAAACATAAACATATAATTTGGTGTGTCAGTGAAGAATTTGGAGATATATGAGCTATTCAACAAATTATGGTCTTTGAGGACACTATTGATAATAAAACCATTATAACAAACAAAAAGAACAAAAAACTTAATTCTAAATATGAAAGGCTCATATGTATCCTACTTTTTTAATATATATATACACCAAAGAAACAGGGCAACAATTATAATATAACTATCCATTTCGTTTTATAAATGGCTGTATAACATGAAGTTTTAAACAAATAAATGTTTTTACGCTGATTGTTTAATTGGTTCCGTCTAAAAGAAACAGCAATTTGACAAAACAACCAACAGCTCACCTTGCAGGAAGATCGTATGCATTAGTAACTTTCGCCATCCCTGTTCTGCAGCCACCCTGTGAGCCAAAAAGAAAATGCACATCTTTTGGTTACAGAAATTTTACATTAGGAGATTTAATATAGCAAAACAAAAAGGTATACCAAGTTATTTGATTCTTTTGAATAATCAACAATATATCATAAAGAACTAGAGTCAAAGACACAAGGTACACCCAAGGTGCAAAGGGCTCACCTGTCGCAAGCGCACGGCCGAGAAAAAAGAGCGAAACACAAAAATATACAATAGGAGTAAAAATTTAACACTACTCTCAGTTACAATTAAAACCTAATATAATTAGCAATTAAATTGTCCAACTAATACTGAATATTAAAAAACCTTCTAATATCATCTGATTATAAAAAAGAATCAATATAACTGATTGTTTATTACATTAATTCTATCGAACGAAACAAGCTCAGACAACAAAGAGAGGGTCCATAAAAAGGAAAGGAAAGGCCTAACACAAAAAAAAAGGACCAGAAATAAAGAAACGAGAAAGCCCAAACTCTTTTTATAGGGCATTGGGTGAAGCAGAAGCAGCTGCAAAGAACGAAGAAAGAAGGAAGGAAGGAGAATTAAAAACAGCTGAGTGAGAACCAAGCGACCACCTCCCCTCTCCTTGCACCTGGACAAAGCCATGCGTCTCACGTACGCTTTTAGATCTACTACCTCAAGTGCAACAGCCTCGTTTGAGCACATAGGCGTGCGCCCAGCTTGCTCTAGACTACATGGATAATTGATATATACTATCATTTAAAATATAACTATACTAGAAAAATTATGTTACCAATGTCGCACATTCTTCAGCAAGACCAGGCCCAGCAGCGGCATGCAAACCAGGACTGCAATGAGCTTCATCCAAGTTCTGTAATTAATAAAACAGATTTCACAATTTCAGTAAATAACATCCAATTAATTTGATAATTTTAATCCCAAATCTCAAATTCATTAGTTTCCCTAACCAATAAATATCCATAAATCGTTAACTGAAGTTAGATAACAGCATTATGAATAAGAAATTCATTAATCTTCTCCATCATTAACAAGCACAAAACTAATAACTAGAAGACACTAGAAGACACAGAATAAGTGGTAAATATGTAAGAAGAAAACTCTTGTTGACTACTAAACCACATGAAAATTAGGCCATAACAGTTGTGTTTCTAGATGACCATCTACTTATTCATGATAACAATTTGCAAATATAACTAAGGAACCACATATTAAATACTACATATTCACAAGAACCAACTGCTCACCTCATTCGTGGAGTTGACAACCGCATCTACCTCAAGATTCCAAGGATTTCCTCTCCAAAGATAAATCTTCAAATTAACTTCATGATCAACAGGAAACCTAGAAACCTTTCCACTACTGTCTGCCCCAGAAGACGAGGCTAACGGGTCGGTATAATGCATGTTTGGAAAATTAGGATCTTCAACTTCATAAGAATATCTAAAATCCCCATCACTCCATCTAGGAACTTGATCAAGAGTCACCATAGCATCATCACTATCCGTGGGCTGTCCACCATGGGTTGCGGTTGCCGCCATATGCCGGTACATTTGTTTCTAATCAAATCTCCACCGCCCTCCTATGTCCACAATAACAATTATAACAATAACAATTAGTAATTTCAGTATCCCATCAATCCCTCAAAACTCATAGAACTCCAAAACACTGTGGATGACAATAATCATCCCATTAATATTAATCCCCCAAAGGCCTATTTAGCATCTAAACTTGGACTAAAGTAAATTTGGGGGAAAACTAGGGATGCCAACGAATTACGGAATTATATCATAATCAATCAATTTTACGCAAAATTGAAACGGCTATCGAAACAGAATCTTCAATCGCTCGTTGTTCCAAAACTTATCTATTGGAATTTCAATGTTTTCGGTAAATTAACAAAACGAAACGGATTCCCGTATCGTATCAAAATTATACGAAAACATCGAACGAACAATCAGATATTCAGAAACTTTTGCGAATATAACAACTGTAAATCATCAAACATAGGGGGCGAATAAACTCAGATTACGATATTCATACCTGCTAATCGGTGAGAGATTTGAGGAGAGAGAAATCGAGAATTATTGGCTGGACCTGAAGCTTGTGTGAAATTATTACGTAAAATTATTTAAAAAATTTAATAACACCGATCTCCGATTTCTTTTTGTGTAGTTTCGGCTTTGGCTTATCTGTTGGTGTCTGAATCACCTCTCAATCTTTTTATTCATTTTTTCATGTGTAAAACAGAAAAAGAAACCAATATTTAATCATAATCGTAATAAACGTTACGAAGTGTATTATTGGAGAAAGTATATTTATGTATGTTGTTATTTAATTAGGTCAAACTATTTGCTGCAATTTGATTAATTAGTAGATGAAGCTTTGTGTATTGTGGTACGATGATATCTGGAATTTCATGTTGAAAATGGACGTCGTGGAAACCTAGATGAAAATAAACACGCTAGAACATAAAATTCGTAATTTTATAAAACATCATATTACGAAAGTCGTAAGACTCGTAAGAATAAAAAACTATAAAACCAAAATCTTAACGTAGTCATGACAGCTTGTGCGCTTTTGTTTTGGTGACTCGTACATAACTACGAACGACTTTGACATATTTTGTAAGTTATAGAAAAACTAATTATTTTTTAAATTAATTATTAATATATTAAAACTGAAAAACCAACCAACTTCCATACCAAAAACTAGTCCTTTGGCACCGCCACCCCATGTCAAGTGTGAGAGATTGGTTGGGTGCAATGTCATTCAAAACCTGTACGTTAATACACGGGTCTTCTGATTTAGTGGTAGCCCAGTAATCTTTTCTAGGAGAGATTGTCGGTTGAAGCCTTGATGGTGGTTTTACACGGTTGTTAGGGTTTTCATTTTTGGGGGATCTTGGGTTGGCCCAAGCTCAAACATCAAATAACCATAGACGGTTGAAATCTCACCGTATGAAGATAAAAACACTATTAAAAAAATTAAATTACGTTAATTGGAATATTCTCATAAAATCCATATTCTCAAGCATCTAACAGCGTGCAAGTTTCAATTGGCACATGGTAGCAAAGCTGTTTGGTTTTTTTAAGAAAGTGATGTATAACAAACATTTTACTATTAGAATGTTGACTCTGATACATGCATATTTTATATTTATATCAACCATATAATCAGTTTTCTCAAGTAATCTATGAGTGGAAGAAACGGCCTTTTTAGTAAGAAGTTTCCTCTTAAACAGCCAAGACAAATATGTTTACCGAGTGAAACAAACAATAATGATTGATATGACGAGTCACGTGTTATACTGACCATTCGGGCGTACTTATGCATGTGAAGAAAATGGATTACTTTATTTTTCTTCTGCTTTCATTTTCAAAGCAAAGATATCAAACATCTCGTATGCATTTTATTTTTATTTTTCATTTTCGTTTTGAAAAATAAGACAGCCAAAAGGATTGAACACACAGATTGTTATTCGATTTTGGGTTAATATTGTATCGGTGAGACATCTTGTTGAAGAATCTTGGACCTTCACAATCTGTTGGCAAATAATAAATCTCCGTGAATGGCTACTCGCAGAGATCATAACATTTCCACAAATGTATCACTTTCAAGCATTTCATCAAACACTTCCGGCTGATATATGCAGAATTAGAAAATTGTAGAAATGTCAATGTATAGCTGATATAAGCAGAATTAGAAAATTGTAGAAATGTCAATGTATAGTGACAGAAACCTTAAAACTAGAAAAGCCATTATAACACGGTTCTATACTATTAAATTCCTTAGGAACTTGAGAGGTTTATCAGGTCTTTTGTATTGCTGAGCTAGACAATATTACTAGAACAACATGACTTCGGAAACTTGTAATCATCAAAGACAGTTACGAATACTGGTTGTTTCCGTGAGGGCGTATAGTAAACTAAGTACTCAATAGATACAAATCAAGTAATGAAGCTGATTAAAACAAGAAATCTGAGTCCGTGAGTTCAAGTACTTTGTGAATGCCAATCGGGTTAACACCCGGTTTAAATGCATTTCCTTCAATGTACCTGTCATATACAATAAGACTAAATGAGAAACAAGATGCATGAAATTCAAAAATGGGGATTATCACCAGACAATACAGGTGGCACAATGAGCGGGTCGGGTTTTGAGCTGGAACATTTTTACCAGTTTTTTAATACATAAGGGATAGCTCCCTTGTGCTAGGGAGTATCTTTCTTGGTTTGTCTTCCTTTTCTTGTAGGTGACCTTAGGTTGGACTTAGTCGTAGTTGTAGATGATAATTGATAGCTTCCTTCTAGGTTGGATTCTACTATTCTAGTCAATGAGAGCCTTGTGCCTTAGGTGAACCTCTGGCCTTTTCCCTTCTACTCTAGAATTAGTAGCTTGTTTGTTCCAACTTTTTATGCGCCTACTATGTTGCTATATGTTCTTTTATCTACCATTGATTATAAATTTGTATGCGCTCTGCTTTGTCGTATGGTTTTGTTCCTCCATATGCTTACAATAAGTGTTAATTGTTACTTGATTTTCATGTTTGCTATATGCTTTTTTCCTAATTTTATGAGTTGGGGGTCTCTCTAGGCGCAAACTCTGTCTTAAGGGATTACAAGTAAGGTTTGTCCCCGTCTCACCCTCCCCACACTCTACCATATGTGTGGGATTTGCTGGATATGTTTGTTTATTTTATTTTTTTGTTTTGACACATACGGGAGTCAAATATGATTACCAAATGTTTTTATTATTTAAGATGTTGTATGCGTTGAAAAACTTTCGACCCCATTGACCTGTTAGCTACTTTTTTTACTCATTTTAAATTTAAACCATTAGAGATGAAATATAACCCGAATTGACCGGTTCATAAGTAAACGGGTCGATATTGCCACCCGTGGGCAGCCCACGATGGTTGGGGCTGGGCTCAAACCTCTACGAAAAAAATAATACGTAAATATTGTAAATATATAATTAGAATGAGGGTATGAAAAGTGTAAGCTTACAGTTCTTTCAAATAAGGATGTTTGTAGAATGCATCAGGAATCCTCCCACTAAATTGATTGTGATCCAGGTACCTGAAATTTTGACGGCGTGATAAAAAATAAATATATGAAGTAACTAAATAAATAACTTGTATACTCTGCTAAAACTAGATCATCTATATTTCCATATATATGTTTGACAGACTGTGGTAAATGAGCACGCTTACAAGTAAGTTAATCTGGGAATATGAGCGAGTCCAAGTGGCACTATTCCAGACATTTTGTTGTGCGATAAATGTCTGAAACGGAAACAATACTACATTAGCATAAATTTTAAAGATACCAGCTTCAAAGGGAAATTAGATCCATATAAACATATTTGTATACTCAAATACTCACAAAATTTCCAGATTGGTCAAATTTGATAGCTGTGCAGGAATACCTCCGGTCAGATAGTTGTTATTGAGATAACTGCAATCACATTACAAGGGTATATAAAAACTTTAAAACAGCACCGATTGATGGAACTAAATGAAGCAATCTCAACCCTTTTATTTACAAATGGGTTGATTCAGATGTGTACAAGGAAACGGATCTAACGGAGCCCAGAGTGTGTTTTAAAGCATAAAAGCTCCAAAATCATTTCATAGAAAAGTACAATATTATTATTGAAATATATAGTAATTGCAGTCATATTTGACATCCTAACGTTTATAGAGAAATTGAACAAACAGTTTTTCCGGCCAACCTGACCCGACGGGTTTGGGCTCGTTACTTTAAACCCCTCCCCCCGGGCGGTTTTGAACCATCTAGATGGGACTAGTACTTGGATGGAATGATTTTGAAGTGGCAAATAAAAAATGGACATACAGATTTCGCAGAGCTGGGAAACATCCTTCTATACGTATCAATTCCCTAATAGTTCCAACCAAATGATTGTCACCAAGATCCCTAAAAAAACAAAGTTTCTCAATATGATCATCAAAGAGATTTAGAATTAAAAACTTAACAAGTTATGCGATAGTAAAAAAAAGATGAGCAATACAAATGGCGAAGATTTCGTAAGGAGCCCAATTCTGCTGGAATACGTCCAATGAACCGGTTTTGGTGCAGATGAAGATACTGCAGCTCTGGAAGATTAGCAAGCTCCCTGGGTATTTCCCCTTTGAAGCTATTAAAACTCAAGTAGCTGTAGCAATATGAATTAAGCAATCCAGTCAGATGATTGTCTCATAAATAATTCAAAAAAGTTATTTACCCCAAGAATCACTCACAGCTGCGTTAATTTCTTCAGTTCACCAATTTCAGGAGGAATGACATCCTGCAGCTTATTCCACCTCAAATTACTGGAAACAAACAAAACCAATCAACATAATTTACTTCTGTGGTTGCTGATTACCTTGTTAAGGGTACGGGATTAGGATTCTAAAAGACGAAAACTCAAATAAATATAGAAACTTTTAACATAATATTAGTGGTGTATCTTTGTCAATATGAGGTTTTCTTCTTTAAAAATAACTATACACTAAAGTTCACGTATACTGTCTATAACTTTTCACTAGTTACAACGGCACTAACAGCCCAGATGTTGTATGTACTCTCTTCACCAGCTACAAACATCAATAACTACCCAAATCTTAATGTTGAAAAGAAATCTAATCATGACTTCAAATACCAGAAAAACTAATTAGCTAACAATTCAAAGGTGGCCATTTTGATCCATTTACTTGTGAATGGGTCAATTCTATTTATGTTTCATCGTTAACAAGTCAATCAGGAAAAGTCAAATGGGAAACACGTCAAACAGATCAGAAATCCCCAAATGTTTATTTATAAATCCACCTAATATTTTATTAAATAACCAGATTACTATTGAACTAATATCGTACTTGTAACTATATTTGATAGACTACCTATATACAAAAAATGAACCAAAAGTGCAAATGTGTTATGATCTGTTATCCAACCGGCCCAAACCACCCATTTTGACACCTCTAGTTAACATATGATTATAACTTAATTTACCATACAGAACTCAACATAGAACAGGAATCAAAGCTAGGGGGTTGGCTATATCTTAAATAGTTAAATATTAAAGCCTAATGATGAAAAAGCATAGCATTTGAAGAGTTGCCAGATGATCATTGCAAGGGTGATGGGTCAAGTACACTAAAGAATATTAATAGAGATAAAAATGCATGAAAAGTAATAGACAATATGAAGCTATAGCTATATGCAGAAGCACCAACGATGTAGAGTGTTAAGGTAGACAGAATTACAGTATTTTAAGCCGCTTTAAACGCCCGATTTGAGGTGGAATTGGTCCAGTCAACTTATTGTTATGGAGATCCCTGCCAAAAAAGTTAAGTAAACTCAGAACAGACATCCAAGCCAAATCACTACTTCAGAAGATAGTAAACTAACTATTTAACTCCACCATCAACCATAACTTAGAAATTTAGGTGCAAATTGGACAAATTAAGCAACATTAAGAAGACAATCAATTTAGTAGGATAGAGCGTCATACAGCCTAGTAAGATCCAGCAGATTGGTTACAGCAGTAGGAAAAGGCCCAACAATTGACACCGCGTATACTTCCCTGTAATGTAGTTAAATCAAATTTACAAAAAATTTCAAGATTCGATGACACATAGATGGGTTTTCATTATGTGAAACGTATGAACTATGGAGTGACACTTACAGTTCAGTAACTACTCTATAATCACCTTGAGTGAAGCATGTGACACCAGACCAAGCAGGTAAATCACCATCTCCACATGGATCATCTCCAACCCATGCATACACCACCCTCCATCCAAGAGAAGCTTTAATTTCATTAAGAGCTTTCACTGCACAATAAAAGATACTAATAACTCGCCTGGGCACAGCTTAGTCATACGAACATTTCATCACTTTCAGATCACATTCTCCCAAACAACAAATCAAAATATTTCCATCAAAATTCCTCAAATCAAACAAAAGCAAGATTAAAACACCATATCACAGTATCTCGAAAACTGTCAACTGATGCAAATGCCTAAAGCAATTTATGAAACATTTTGTAACGGATCAAAGGTTCAATCAATCAAATTACCAATCAGCTCCCAACATTGATTATACACTTGAATAATCAACTATACATCTAAACAAACGGTTGTAAAATCAATCCACACCGGCTAAATTATCCCAAAAACAAACAAACTGTTCCAAATTTCCCTAATATAATGAGATCTAATCACCTAAAGAGCAAATAGAGGTGATCAGGTAACAAAATCGCAAACATCAAGCTAAATTCAAGTGTATAATCAAGCCCGCCTCTTCCAACTTATGAAACATTTTGTAACGGCTCATAAGTTCAATCAATCAAATTACCAATCAGCTCCCAACATTGATTATACACTTGAATAATCAACTATACATCTAAACAAACGGTTGTAAAATCAATCCACACCGGCTAAACTATCCCAAAAACAAACAAACTGTTCCAAATT
Source organism: Deinandra increscens subsp. villosa (assembly GCA_039602395.1). Taxonomy (NCBI): domain Eukaryota; kingdom Viridiplantae; phylum Streptophyta; class Magnoliopsida; order Asterales; family Asteraceae; genus Deinandra; species Deinandra increscens. The sequence continues at coordinate 19,915,911 of JBCNJP010000018.1, forward strand.
TCCCTAACATGATGAGATCTAATCATCTAAAGAGCAAATGAAGGTGATCAGGTAACAAAATCGCAAACATCATGCTAAATTCAAATATAAACAAACGCTAAATCAATTATCGTATCTCCTAAATCTAGGTATACATAATAACATATGTGATCATGTATCCCGACAGAAATTGGGAAGAAATTGAGAAATTACCGTCTCTTTTTAGGGTTTTGCAGTGCACGGCAACATTGAGAACGCATAGTAGTAGTAGTACTAGTAGTATAACGAATGAAAATCCTGTGGATACTCGATAACGAAGCATTGCTGGTATCGATTTGGAATTACTTGCTTTTGGAATGCTCAAACTGTCATTCGTTCGTGTTATGTACGCATGTATATATGGATCAAGTAGATGGAGAGGATGCGAGTAAGATCTGAGAGTGAAATGAAATGGAGAGATTTTGAGGAGTGGGAAAACGCGTACGTTTGCCTGATGTCGGTGGATCGTAAACTCTATTTTATTATGTGTTTCTTTATCTGGTGACGACTGATGATAAAAGTTAGAAAAGTGTTATCGGTTAGTTTAGCGATTTAAATTTTTTCTGAAAGGTGAATCTATAACTTTTTAAAATTAAAAGCAAACATGTCAAAATGATTGTATCCAAAGTTGTTGCCTTGCTCATAAAGACATGGACCATATGTGTAATCAGCTATTTATTTTATTTGACAGGAAATAGAGGCAAATATGAGTATAGTAGGTGTCTAGGTGGTGATTAGTGCACGTTATGGACGTGTATATGCGGAAATACAACATAAAAGCGAAGATCGAAGGTATGAGTTTGACGTTAAAATTAAAAACAAACATGGCAAATTCCTAAACTAAGGACATCAGTTAAAACAAAAAAAAGGGGGAAATAGGAAAAAAATCCGCGAAAAGAGAAAAAATATTAATGCGAACTTGTGATGATATCTAGCATTTAACCTAGGTGAAGCTGTCAAGGACCATACTAATCTGGACTGAATTGGTTCGAGATTGAAACCGAATAAAATCGATGAATACCAAAAAAAAACTCAGAACTAGCTAGACCAATTTTGTGTTTTTCGAGTCAGCTTAGTTTTCTTAAGTAGTTTTCTTAAGTCGGCCCGCAAGATGCTGACTCATGCATCCCTACTGGAGGTCGATAGATAAGTGGCATTGCTTAGAGAAATTCCTGGTTTTAACATAAAAATGAGAACATCTTACTAGAAGATCATCAACTCTTGTTATTCATTGAGATAGTAACTATTTACATAGAGTTAGTGTAGAACAAAAAATTAACAGATTTGGTGCATTTGGCCCAAACCCATCTCAAAAGACCATTGTACCCTCCATAATCTATATTGCATTACCATCTTCCGCATGAGAGCTTCAAACTTTAATGCAAGTCATGGACTTATCCTGATACGACATGGTTTTATCCCTACCTACTAAAACCCAAATGTACAACTATTATAGCTAATAGTACTACTAGCCACCTCCTTCGTCTCGATCTGCATCTCCTTCAATATAGGTGTAGAAATTCAAAAACGTTTCTCGTAGTTATAGCTATCTGAAAGTAACAAATTCCGGTGACCGGAAAAAGAACAAATTCCGGTGACTGTAACAAACTAACAATGTCTTCTTTGATCATGGGGTTCAAGAAAATATGAAGAACTGATGGATGAACAGAATCTTGAATTAGATGGTGGAAAGAAATGGGTTTTGTCAGTTATGAAGTGGGTTGGGTCCAGAAGGGACTAATCTTTTCGAAACGCCGTATCTTGGATCAATATCTTCATCATACGGCGGTGGTCGCCGGAACTGGTGTTGCCGGCGGAGAGACGGTGGCGGATGGCAATCGGAGTTACATAACGGAGATGGGTATTTTTCGGTGGAGATGGTGATGCAAGAATTGTGATCATGGAGTTGGTGGCGGCGGTGAGGGTGGTAGGCGATGGTGGCGGTGGTGATATCTCCGGCGTTGGTGGATGAAGAGGTTGTTATGGTGATGATGATGAGAAAACAGATTATTAGCATCTTTAAAAGGGGTTGAATTGAAGAAAGAGATTTCTTCATTTTGTGTTTTGGGGGGTTTAGAGTGAGTGAGATTGGTGGTGGCCGGATTTATGACGGTGGTGGCGGCGGCGGCGGCGGCGTTGACGGCGGAAAGTGAGAGATGATGAAAGTTAACAGGAGTCACGCAGATACATGGGTTGTGTCTCTGGTTAAGTTGACAAAATGAAAGAAAATTTATATTACTAGCCCTTTAAGTTTAGAATATTGGGCATTATAGTCTCCATAAATTTAAGAAGATGTAGGAAAATGGATTAATAATTGTGGTCTTTATGTTTGAAATTTCAAATCATGAAATTAATTGCTAATTAACTACACTTGGACCACAAAAGGTTGGCTATTCACTTTGTTAGGACAATTCTAAGGCTATCCGTAATGGGGCTTGAAATGGGCTTGAAAGGGTTTTTCGCGCCCCTTTAACGCCCCTTTCACGCCCCTCACCACTACGGCGGGGCGCTAAAGCCAAAAAAAGGGGGGGAGGCGTGAGATTTCTAGCGCCGGAAGGAGAGGGTGTTTGGTCAAAGGTGGGGCTTGAAATGGGGCTTGACCACTACACCACTTTTTTTTTCAAGCCCCATGCCACCTCATATGCCACATGTCATCTCATGCCCCCATTAGGGGCTTGAAATTTCTCAACCATTATACTTAGCCTAATATGAAATTTCGTTTTCATTTTAATAATTGAGTTTATATAAAAGTCGGATAGTAGTTGTATGTCTCTCTCAGTCTACGGTATATGTGGGTTCTAGGTGTCAAGGGCTATGACCAATTGAGCTTGATATATACATTCTTACCTTATATTTTCATAAGAAATTAAAGTCAGAGCTCAAACCAGTGACCTCTAGGTTACATACCAACAGCCTTACCGTTGCTCAGAAGTCCATCCCTGTTTTACGAGCCCGACATGTCCATTTGACCACCTCTAACTTTCTAGATGTGATTGGTTTCATATATTTAACTTTTGTATGCATTTCTCCTTATCATAATTTCAATTTGTCAAAGTAAAAGCGCAAAGAGCCAAAGATAAGTACACAAATGTTAATAGACGATCAATGTCAAAAATACACAAAGAGCTCATAGCTTTTGTTGGGCTTGGGCTTTGGTTATGTCTAGGGCCTAACCCAAACTTGTATGATACAACATTGGCTAGGACCGAGGCCCAGCTATTGTCCTAAGTATCTAAAGTAAAATCTATACAAAATGAAATGTTTTGCACCTGTAATGCAATTTATTCATATAAAAAAAATATAGATACAAGTATACAACAAGATGTACAGGAGGTGAAGCTGGATGCCCCATCTTCTATTTAGCGACCAACTTACGTGCACGTTGATTCGCACCTTTGACTCGTGAGTTTAGCTCATCGACATCCTCAGAAAAGCTATCAAGAGCTTTGTTTTGCCTATTTTTCATCAAAATGTTGAATTCGGTTAGAACAAGATGGTGAACACTATCAAAGTAAAGTACAGATGACAAAATGCACATAATAGGTCAAATGTCAAAAACAAGTAAATTTTAGTATGTATCAGGTTAGTTTGACCGGAATCACTTTTGCCCTGAAATATTGAACCTTTTTATAAATAGTTAGCATGTTATACATGCTTACAATAATTATGTGAGATTTATGATGTTATCTGTATTAAAACTACAACTTGGATGACTTTTGACATGTTAAGTCCGCAATCCACATAACCCGTTTCCTTTTTAGCTATATTTTGGTTTTACCCGTTTGACTAGCTAAAAATAAAACACAAGCGGAATTGTGATCTCTAATATAAAAAATAAAAAAAGAAGAAAGACTAACTTGTCGAGTTCAGATCCCATGTCGCTAGCCATTCCCTTGAGATCACCCAATACACTACTTAAATCATCAAGTGCGTCGTCTTGTTTTTCTTTCTCCAACTGATTTAGAAAGAGAAAAGAAACAGAAAAATTAAATAAAGCTTGGAACATATAATAAACAAACATATCTAGTAAAATCATACTAAAAAACAATAGGGTCCGGAACAGATAAGATGAGAGCAAACTTTACCTCTATCCCGAAGGATAAAGAGACAAAGCTTGGAACATATAAAAAGCTCAAGATACACATACCTCAACTTTCTGCATGGCATCCTTTGGTTCACCAGAAGAAGCTGCTTTAGAAGCTTTCTTTCCCTTTTTTGGATCATCCAAACCCAACTTCTCTCTGTCCCCCTTACTTCCTTTCTTTCCTGACTTTTTATCATCTGGTGAAACAAAACACATCCCATTGATATAAAGGTAGCAAAATGGACAGGTTGGGTAACACGTCAGTCATACACTAATAATCAGTGTGTCAAATATGATTAGAAAAATTATTTTTTTTCCAGTGATAACCTTTATGTAGAAAATCAAACATAGCCCATATTAACTCATTCCTATCAAACTATCAAACACGGTAAGATGAAAATGAATTTTCAGGAGTTAGTAGCCCAGTGGGATGTTGGCAAAACAGTTCATATGGAAGGGGCATGGAGTGCAAACCTTTTGACTCTGGGCCTTTAATTTCCTTGCCCTTCTTTGGCTTCCAAGTCATGGAAAACATGCCTCCAAGGTTCCCTAATATCTTTTCACCCTGTCAAAAACAGTTATTTGAGAAACATATTCTTTTATTAAATTTATATGAGAGAGGTTAGGAAGTGTTGTATTTCTGGACACAAACTAAAAACACTCTCCCAACTCCAACTCTTTTATTAAAAATACTTTTTACTGATTTTGAGACCTTTCAATTAATATAATACTTAAAAAATTTATGTGCTCTTTAAATGTTTTTTTTTAAGATTGATGACTGGTCAGGTTTTTTAACCATTGTCAAAAACTAACCTTGCTCAAATCTTTATCCATGTCAGCAGCCTTTTCATGGGTCCTATGAATCTGCTCCCCTTGAGCATGCAAAGTATCTAAAGTCTTCTTACCATCCTCTCTGATATCCTCTGCTATTTTCAAGCAATTATTTACACTCTTGGTGGTTTCTTCAGCCTGATCAACAGCATATCCCTCTAATTCTTGAGTAGACATGCCGTCGAGCTCAGCTTTACTCTTCGGTTTTTTCTTAAGTGTTGATGTTTTTGCTTTTCCAAAGAAGTCATCATCATCGTCGTCAACTGCAGAACCATTTTTAGAGTCCGGCTCAGAAGTTGTCCTTCGAGCTGGTGCATCTTTCTTATCTGTTTCGGGTTCCTTATTAGCTCCTTTTTTAAACCCAAACATTTTTACAAATTAGATTTTATCTATAGCCTAAAGCTATATTCTTCAGCAGTGTTACCTGCAAACTTGCAACAAAAATTCATTATTTATAACTATTTATAAGAGTATAATGAAATTTAAGTATTTAACAAAACCTAATCAAATCATATCTCTTGATTGAGAATTTGAGATGAAAATAACTATGTAAATTATGGACTTAAAATGAGTCACTTATGCAATGTAAATATGTGTATGCAAGCAGAATATGTTCATCAACCATGCACAATGAAAAATAAAACTGTATCTTTCGTCACCGATTCAGGCATCGGCCTTTCAAGGACATAAACGAGCCGAGCCACTCGTCAGCTATTAAAGATTAGCTTGTTAAAAGCTAAAATCCAACCGAGCTTAAATGGGACTGAACTTATAATGGAGTTCATTAAGTAAGAAAGCTTGAGTCCAAGCTTCACATATCGAGCTTCACTAGGCTAGGCTCAGAAACTACAATGTTATTTATATAGCTTTTATTATATACTTTTACAAATAGAAGTTGATAGGAATACCAAAGTATTGCTGTAGGGCTACGTGACAGTTCTTGGTGGATGTCACGTGACATTGTAATTTTTATTTTGTTTTTATCTAGGTGTAACGAATTTAGCACAGTAGTTGGCGGTGTAATAGATACAATTGTGTACCATAACTTTTAGGCCTTAGGTTCAATACTTTGAGCGTTTAACTTCTAATTTTAACAACGTTACATAATTTTTTTTTATTTATTTTTTTCTTTATGTAGAGTTATAGCAATGCGATTGTTTTGTATACTCACATTATCTCCGCGTAACGCACGGATAGTAAACTAGTTGAATACATTTACTATTATTGTATATAAATTATGAAAAAGATAACTAAATGATATAACTTCATGCACAACCCAAGAACACACACTAAACAAACAAGATATTAGATAAACAATCAAAATCACCTGAAATTCCGGGCAATAAATATACAGACACCAGTAACGATTATCCTCCGACTGATCAGATTATTTTCCGATAATAACGAAGTCAGAGAGAGAGAGAGAAAACGGTGAAGAGGTCTTCTCTCCGATGAATGGATGAATTGAGAAATGTATGCGAGATTAGAGATTTTTGGTTTGAGTTTTGGGGGTTTTGAGGTGGAGATGAATCGCACATAAATCACATAGATAATTTGAGAGGCATTGCGAAAAATCATGTTGGCTTCAACAAAATTTGTTCCTTCGGCCAAATTTGGAAGTTCCACCGATGGTGTTCATTTTGGCATGAAATATATCTTAAAAAGAGTAGGTTGCTTATTTTTGTCACATATAGTTCATTCTTTTAAAAGATGTCATTTTCATTTATGTGGTTTACGTTTTCATGTCATTTTAGTTATTACAACTCACTAACACGGTTAAAATGTCTATTAAATTAAGAGATATTTTTGTCAATCACCATTAGGTACAAGACATGAATGTACAACTTCTATATGACAAATGACATTTCTAATAGGATCATTGTGTGTAAAAAATATGATTCTTCTTGAATGAATAAGAGTTCAAGTCTCATAATCGATAAAAGATATAGATATAGAATATGTGTGCAATCATTATAGAGCACAAAATGAAGTATAAATTTGAGGCCATGCAAATGCATATAGATGATCATAAGGATCTCGGTGAATAAAGGGATTCACTCCAAAAATAAATGAATATTGCCATTCTTAATTTTAGTGGGAGTTTGTTGAATCTAGAATTGTTTAATTACCAAATACTCATCATATGACATGGTTTTTATGTTCCTTTATAGACCACCACTGATTAATATCAATGAAGGTAAATAAATTAAAAAAAAAAAACCCACTAACGAGGGATAACCTCTGAAGTGTTGGAAAATGTGTGTGACTGAGATGTTTATCTCAAAAGAATTTTTGTTCAAGTTTGGAAAATGTGATGTGGGCTATCCCACATTGATGTGGAAACAAAAGGTGAATTGGTTAATAAGGATAAACCTCAAAGCTCTAGATATCACTTGTGTTATGTTTTACTCTAGCTCATACCCTCGCGCAGGGAGGGTGCGAAAAATGGGTTGTCAAGCTGAAATTCTGAACGCGCGACCTGCGGACAAGAATGCAGCTCCGAAACGTGTGCCCGTGGACGACACGTTTTTGCTAATTTTCGAACCATTTTTTTGAGATGATTCTAGAAATGACTTTTGGCTTTCCAAACCTGATCATTCATTACGGATTAATGGACATAAATCGATCATTCATTATTGGTTAATGATAATACACAGGTTTAGAGCAAAAGAACACACAGAAAAACTACATTCCAACGTCGTGTTTTTCTGGTTTTGCAGGAGCATAGATTGCTGATGTTCGTGATCATACTTCTGTGGTGTTTTCGTTTACTACTCTATCTCCTTGTATTTGTTCATTATAGTTTCTGTATTGTAATTAAACGATTGGTTGAATCGTTATTAACGATTGTTCTAAATGAATTTCCAACATGAAGTGTATCCCATGAAGAACAACCTTTGATAAGTAGCCACTAAAGACGGACACTAGATACCCCCTAACGACCGAATCATTGCACTATTACAGCTGTAGAGAGAGGCACGAGGTCTCATATAATGCAGAGACTCTGGTATTGATTTTTCAGAATCGATGTCATATATGTTACATACCTAGATGTTTATCTCAAAAAGATTTTTTGTTCAAGTTTGGAAAATGTGATGTGGGCTATCCCACATTGGTGTGGGAACAAAAGGTGAATTGGTTAATAAGGATAAACCTCAAAGCTTTAGATATCACTTGTGTCATGTTTTACTCTAGCTCATACCCTCGCGCAGGGAGGGTGCGAAAAATGGGTTGTCAAGCCGAAATTCTGAACGCGCGACCTGCGGACAAGAATGCAGCTCCGAAACGTGTGCCCGTGGACGACACGTTTTTGCTAATTTTCGAACCATTTTTTTGAGATGATTCTAGAAATGACTTTTGGCTTTCCAAACCTGATCATTCATTACGGATTAATGGACATAAATCGATCATTCATTATTGGTTAATGATAATACACAGGTTTAGAGCAAAAGAACACACAGAAAAACTACATTCCAACGTCGTGTTTTTCTGGTTTTGCAGGAGCATAGATTGCTGATGTTCGTGATCATACTTCTGTGGTGTTTTCGTTTACTACTCTATCTCCTTGTATTTGTTCGTTATAGTTTCTGTATTGTAATTAAACGATTGGTTGAATCGTTATTAACGATTGTTCTAAATGAATTTCCAACATGAAGTGTATCCCATGAAGAACAACCTTTGATAAGTAGCCACTAAAGACGGACACTAGATACCCCCTAACGACCGAATCATTGCACTATTACAGCTGTAGAGAGAGGCACGAGGTCTCATATAATGCAGAGACTCTGGTATTGATTTTTCAGAATCGATGTCATATATGTTACATACCTAGATGGGGGCGTGAGGCAAATGATAGGATATAAAAATAGGTATTACATGTCTTATTTTTATATAAATTTACTCAAAATATTTGATTATATTATATATTTATCAACTTATATTTATAAGTGTTTTTATTTTCTTTTCACATATTAATTTGTTTTTTTTATTTTTTCTTGTTTCTTTTTCTTTTTATAATATACTATTATTATTATTATTATTTTTGGTCTAGTTACTCTATTTTCTTTGAATACGATACTTTAGTTTTTTTTAGTTTTGGTCACATTACTTATATTTTTTTCTTTCTCTTCTCATTTTGGCTACATGAACCTGATGAAGAATAATATACTTTTTGATTTTTTTTTTTCAATTTGGCAAAATGAACGGATGAATAATATATTTTAGGTTTTTTATTTATTTTATTTTCGGAACGTTACTTTGTCTTTTAAGGATAGTATATTTATAATTTTTTAGTTTTTTTGTCATATTGCTTTGTCCTTTTTCATACAAGTACCTGGTGCGCTTATGTATTTCATGTTAAACATATGTTTTTATTGATCTTTTGCATCGAAACATGTTTACTTTGCATTATATTATGTTTTGTAGGTGAAACGGTGGAAATTGTATAAGAAACGTGAATATTCAAGTATTAAAGAAGTCGGATGACTAAGAGTACAATGAGTGAAAATTGGAAATAGTCAACCAAAGTCAACTGGGTGGCGTAACAGACGCCACTATGGCGTCTGCTACGCCATGTGCGGAAAGTGGGGAGTGGCGAAGCTAGAAATTTTGAAGTGGGGGGTCGGGATCTAAATTTTTTTCCTAACGCCAATTTTTGGGTAATTTTTAAAATGGGGGGGGGGGGGGGCGAAACCGGAGTATATCGAAAATTTTCTACACGAAAATTATATATCCCGTACATCGCAAAAAAAAAAAATTGGGGGGTCGAACGCCCCCCCCCCCCCCCAATAGATGCGCCATTGAAAGTGGGGCGTCTAACTTGGCGCAAGCAGTAGGTTTCAAGGAAAAGGGTCGTCTGACTTTGGGGGTGGCGTAGTACACGTCATTAGGGTGTTTGCTACGCCACGTGCAATTTTTAGTTCCGTGTTTTTTAGTTTTGGACGGGATTTTGGGGTATAACTTAATCATCACGTTCAATGCGGTAACGGTAATGAATCCGATTTCTGAAGTATTCAAGATGAGCATGTGTGGATAATCTCCCATTGATCAACCTCGAGATGTAGGGTTAGGGTTCTGATTCCCTTTGTTTGATTGTGCTTATACCGCGTGTATAAATCCAATCATTCGATTGATGATTGGGTGAGAAACCATTGATTATTCACTTTAATTAAATATTGGTTTTACTGGCTTTGATTTACTTTCTCGTTAATTACATGCTTAAATTTTGAGTAATTGTCAAGGTTATTTCTACTTAATTGTTACACACTAAGACAACATCTTAGCAGCAGTCGTTATTCGGTTTCGGATTGTTAACCAACATCCGCCAGATTCCTTGGTCTTGTATGTATCCTTCAAATTATCAAATTATGTCTATGTGACGGTTTTCAATATAATCAAACTAGGATTTCTTTACCTGTTGCTAATTACCTGAACCTCGGGGATGGTCATTTTATCTTCATAGTTTTCTAAATCACAATTCAGTTTCAAGTTTACGTTTTCAAGCAAATTTTCTGTTTTAATCTATTCAATTTCCAAACCAAATCAAATTATCAACTTTTTCACTTATTAAGCTTTTAATTTAGTTTGCTAGTTACTCAATTGAACAACATTACCAACCACAAACTCTTCGTGGTTCGACACCATGTTTGCCTTAACTAGTTTAAGGTGAATAGGATACATAATTCTTGTATCTTTGATTAGTAACCTCGACCTCGATCAGTACCTACTGGTGTTATTCTCTTTTTATTTTGGCCACATTTTTATATGATATTTTGACCTTAAAGATATCGGGTTTAAGTGAATTTTTTATTTAAAATTTAGTGATTTAGGGTTAAGATTTTGTTTAAGAACGAACCATGTTTTGGGTTGATTTTCTCATCCCACTCAATTTACGTTTCATTTGTGGTATATGCTAATATTTTTTTCACCTCTTTCATGCATACTTTCCTTTATTATTTTGTAGTCGTTTCTTCATCTATTCAAGGTAGATTGTTACATGTTCGTGTACTTTAGTTCACTATCATAAGGCACCCTTACAGATTGGAATCTCGAACTCTCGAAGTGTTTCACACAGGTTAGGTTGTATCATATTTTGTTAACTTTTGTTGTAATCACTAATAAAGCCATCACCATCATAATCATACATATGTCGGTGTATATGTTATATATCCCCATCCTATCTTAGTTTTTTAAATGACAATTTTTACCTCTTCACCACTTGAAAAATTAATACATTATCTAACATCAAGATACCACTAGATCTAAGGATCTTTGATGCCTCTCTTATTTGATCAAAGGTTCTTTGTAACGTGCGAAAAAGCTAAACGTGTACTCGTGTCTGATAAGGTTATATTAGAGTGGACAAAATTGAATGGATGCGGTAACCATCACTAATATTTAAGTCGGTTTAAATATGTCTTCTCTGTCCGTCCGACTCTGAGATTTCAATACAGTATTTTCAATCACCCTGAAAGCCTCTTTTCAAGTGAAGGACCGGCTCTCTCACATACCCTTCTTCCCGAGCATTGAAACTCTCTATGTTATTTTCCTGTAAGAAAATAACTAAAAATTCAATGCGACTGTTATTGCAGATAGTTCCCGACATAACTAGCGGGTTGCACTCTTAGTGCCCTCCCTTATGTAGTCAAAAGACATGAAGGTCATATATATAAATTTCAAAGATTTCTTTAAATGGTGGTTTTAGATTCAATAACCTTATCACCACTAACTTTATGATGATGAGAATAATACCAACTATAGTATAAGTAGTGGTTCCAATAATCATTTCAACAAGGTTCAATGTTTTTACTTTCATGAGTGATGGTTACTACGTATATATATTTCATGTCGGCAAAACGTATGGTCTATTTTTATTTATTTAGAATCTAATATTAAAAGATTGGTCATGAGATGCTTTTAGGTGCACCAATTAAAGCAAGTCGCAATCCACAAAGGTTTTATTCAATTTAGTATTTATAAATATTAAAAAAGAATTGAAAAGTTATGAGAGGGAAGTTACTATTCCTTTGAAATGTGTTTTTTTTCTTTACGCGTGTACTTTTGTTGTATATATTTTCCTTCATTTGCATCACATGATTACATATTATAGCTCATACGTGTACTTCACTGCAGCTCATGGTCCACTTGTTATCTCTCTCTCCTTCTTTATCGGCAATCACTTTTGACGCTCTTCTCTTCCCACACCTTCCCCGTTCCTGGTAGGGTGCCGCGGGGTGTGACATGTGATGATGAAGATCATATGAGCCCGACTAGAATTTTTTATTTTGTATTCAAATTTGTCTTATCTTGATAATGGTTGGCTATGTTGACAACGTTTTGTTTGGTTTGATAATTGTCAGTTTCGAAAGATTTATTATAGTTAGAGATTTGTGCAGGAAGTTATGATGTTGGTGTGTGGTACGATGGCGACAAGGAAGTCTACATTTTTAGAAAACAACTAATGGACCCAAAAAGTGTCTTCAAATTGATCTTGAAAGTGGTTGGTTGTATTGTGATGTGTATTCATGATATTTTCCCTCTCTTATAATGGATGCGATGTCAAGATGTTTGATCCTTGGATGATTTAGGATTATCTTACATTGTTTGCTAATGGTCTATTTTGGAAGATTTGTTCATGTGTGCAGGATGTGATGATTGTTTTTGAAAGATTTGTTCATGTGTGCAGGAAGTGGTGAATATCTTAACGTCGTTACGCAGTTTTTCGTATTTTCATTTTATTTATGTAGGTTGTAGTAGTGCAACTGTTATGTGTAGCCTCGTTGTCTTTGCGTTTCTTTTTTTTTATTCTCGGGCACAACAAATTTATCACGTAAATTGATTGTATGATGAGAAAAAGTTGTATAATATGACTTTTAGGTGGTAGACTCAATACTTTAGAACTTATCTTATAGTTTTAACGCCGTTACTCAATTATCTGGACCAATCCTTCATCCGTAAAGCACCAAGAACATGTTGAGTATAGCAGAACATTAGGCTCATACCGTGATTTTCGGGGAAAAGAAAGAAGACAAAAGCCAAAGATATTTGTGATCAAGAAAGAAGCCCAGTTCGGTTGCAACAGAAAATTTACGACCATAATTTTGGATCAACGACCAGATTCTAGTTCAGCGGCGATATTAAAGATCAGCGACAAGATTGAATATCAGTGACCAAAATCAGCAACCTGGATTTTCAGCAACTAGAATATTCAAGAAAATCAACCGAGGATAAATTATGGTGGATGGTAAAGAAGGCAACTCAAGAACGGTAAAGGAATCGATGAGTTGATTAACTATTTAAGCACCGAAATTGACCTAAACCAATTACGCAACTTGGTCAGTCATGGTAAAGATTGTATTGGGTGCATACGGTTTCCACGAAACAATTGATCTAGGAAAGGAGAAGGGGACAAAAGAAAGAAAATGTGTTGTTACAGATATGGGGGCGTAGAACTGTGTCTTGTGCGCAAGACTGGTCACTGGGTATTAATTGGATGAAATAGATACGGTGCACGGTGGGTAATGGGAGACAGGGCCTCTTTTGGGAGGATAACTGGACGGGTCACAGACCTCTTAGGTATATTTTTCCGGATCTCTACGACCTCGATACTAATCGGAGTTACCATAAAGTGGACAAATTTCGTTGGATTGATGGTAGATGGCTCGTCATTGGTGATTGGAGGGCATAAGTTGGTTTGAGTCGGTTGGAGGAATTGGCCGATATGTGTGGTGGTTGGTCGGATGCGGTGACTTTTAACCATCTAAAAGATTCATGGAAGTGGGGCATAGAAGATCCTAGGGAATTTGAAGTTTTTTTTTTGTCAGAAAGGAGCTACAAGCTCGTTTGCTCCCCGTGGTCGATGTGGATTTTCGTTGGATCAAATGGATACCTCTCAAGGTCAACACTTTCGTATGGCGCGCGATACAAGATGGGATTCCGTCTAGAGTGAACCTTGCTCGTAGGGGAATTTCGGTAGATACCGTTTTCACCAACCACCTACTTGTGAAATATTGCATGGGTAATATTGTTTGGTCCAAAATTATCACTTGGTGCAAAGGTACGGGGTTTAGATTTACTACGGTGGGAGAGGCCTTGGATTTTTGTAACAATTTGGGAAGTGATAACAACTCTATCAAGGTTTATAAAGGTATCTTTTATGCAACTTTTTGGATATTATGGAAGCATATGAATGAGCTAATTTTCAATATGGCGATAAATGCCTAGACAATTTTTTTCAACCTTGTCATGTAACGGTTAATATCACGAAACAGTTTCCCGACATTTTCATAAATGATTCTAAATTTTGTTTGTTGATCGATGGTTCTACAGAAATAAACATTGAGAAAATACCGACGAGATACGTATGTCGACGAAATTTCAATGGGTTAGTTCGTCAATGCGTAAAATTTATAAAATAAAAATGAGTTTTTAACTAAACGAAGAAAATTTATTAAATATATCGATACATAGATTTCAAATCATATGTCTATCGAAAATTTTCAGATTCAAATAATTAGCTCACACTCTTTACTATAAAAGTTTAACAACAAAACAACACAAGACAACGGTATAAAAGTGGTGATGAGCAACATTGGTGCGTAGTGTTGTTTTGTTTCTAAAGTTTTATAGTAAAAAACAAAAGCTGGGTATATAGATATGAAAATTTCCGGCCGAAAAAACCATTCGGTATTTGTTTAGTTTTTTTTTTTTTTTTTTTGAACGGCAAATTTGGATCACTGACGGGGATATTACACCACCCACCCGATCATCTCCAATCCCCATCAGGAGGAAACTCACCACTCGTGAGAAAACCCCCTGGCCCAACTTGTAACCCCCATTTTTATTATTTTTGTTACAAGTGGGACTTGAACCCAAGACCTCCACTTAAGGGGTCGTGCACCTTTGCCACTAGGGTAACCAATTGAAATTTCATCACCATGTGTATCTTCATTGGTAATCTCTCAATTGAAATTTCATCACCATGTGTATATTCATTGGTAATCTCTCAACATTTAATGAAGGATTGCTTATTTTGACGGCACTAAGGTTACCCGTAATGGGGCGTTATGGAGCCAAAAATTAGCCCATAACCCCCCATAACGCCCACCCCCACGACGGTGGGGTGTTATGGGGTGTTATCAGCCAAAAGTTCGAGAGGGGCGTGAGAGAGATAACGCTGAAAGAGGGAGGTTGGTCTAACAACCGATTTCAGTCGAATTTTACCAGACAAAATTTAGAATCATTTATAAAAGAATCATTTATAAAAATATGGGGAAATTGTTTTGTGATATTAACCATTACATGACAAGGTTGAAAAAGTGTATAGGTATTTATTGATCTTTTTTCACCAACGGATCACCAACATAGTATTAAAACGTGCTAAATTTGTAGCGCACTTTCAATGGAAGTTTTAAATCAAAAATAATAATCATAAAAACTTTATTGAAAGATTACATTGTAAATCCATCGTCAACTTTTTAACGGTGAATCCTGCGGAAATATTTCGTCTATAAAAATACACTTTTCCACTTTTCTTTTCTGGTAATAATATATATTTTTCTTTAATAACTTAATAATTTTTTTTCATTCAAATTTACATAACTTAGATTTACGCGCGTAATTTCCATTTTCCGTACTACTCAACAGTGTGACGGCTGCTTTTTTTATCCCGTCTTTTTCCTCCAATTCACTTGACGTTTCGCACAAGCTACAGAACCTTTTTCTACGCGTTCTATTTCTCTCTCCTAAAACCCTAGACCCACTTTCTCTCTCTAAAAACCTCCTTCGATCTCCTCCTTCTCGCCGTATGGATGATCAGAACCCCGCCGATCCGGCCACCGACGGATTCTCCACCGACCCTACCTGGCCGCTCCACGGAGATAACGGTTTCTTCGGAATCAGCGATGATAGAGGCAACAACATATTGAGTGAATTCGGATGGAACTGCTTCCAGAATCCTCTTTCGGAATTTGATCGGATCGATTCCGGAGCTTGTTCTGATGCTCCGGAAGAGAGTAATTCTACATCCGGTGTGGTTTCGGTTCGTTCTCAGATCGGATCTATCGAAATCGCAGGGGATTTGTCTACGTCGAATCCGTTGGCTTCTTCTAGCTCTTCTGATGATCGACCGGAGTCCTCCGCCGCTTCCGGTGATGCTGTTTCTAGTGGTAAACCGCCGTCTTCGGAGACAGGGTGAGTTAGCGGTAGCGTTATTAGTTTAGAATTTATACTCGCAATTTTGACCATACGGACTGCAATTAACGATGCTTTTCCCTCAAATCTGAAAATTGGAGATCGTCGATTACGGAGTTTTCAGTTCACGATTAGCGATTATTTTACTTAAATTTTGTGCGAATGAAAATATGAAGCGCTGATTTGTTTGAAAAGTTTAGAGTATTTTATTAGTTTGAATTAATATGAAGCGCTGAATTGTTTAAAAAGTCTAGAGTATTTTATCTGGTACGAGAGTTAGGCAGAAGCAAATTGCGATGGCATTTCTGTAAATTATGCAAGCCAAGTGTCTTTGTTTTTTCACCACTATCTGGTACGCGTGAACACCGCCGCTATTGCGGCGGAAATGGCGTGGCTCTAGCGTCGGCGTGCTGTTTCTGATATCGCTTTTTCACATAAAATGACATAAGAGAATCTGTGTATATGAATTCTTTTTAGCTGATTTTCAAATAATTTAATTAAGTTGTTAGAGACATGTGAGAGCATTTATTTATCTACCTTTTTTGGATTACTGTGAGTAGCCTAAATTGGCACACACGGCCCCTAGGAATCGCACGGAAGTTGCTCGATGTAATGCTTATATCTCATACTTGCTAATCAGGATCTGTTTCCATGTTTTTTTTTTCTCTAACCTTTCACACATTCTTTTTGCTGTTTAGAAAAATAGGTATACATGCAAAAGGGAGGTCGATCGATTGTAGAACCCCAAAATTTGGAATCATGAGAAGAAGTCTTTCTAAATGAACTTTAATTAAACTTATTTTAGCGGCGTTAAAACCGACTCGTGAAACATTAATGAGTTTTTTTTAAAGCCCAAACCTAAAAGCTAAACTCAAAATAGTAATACTATAAGCTGCAAATCCGAAATCGTAAAAGATATAAAAAAACTGAAAATCTAAACCCGTTAATAATGATTCGACGAGCCGGTTCCAATACTACTGAAATAAGTTTAACTGGTGTTCATTTGAGCCGGTTTCTACTTTCTCATGATTTCTGTTTTTTTTTTTTTTTTTTTGTGTTCATAGTGAACCTATGTTTATGTGTGTATACAATGAGTCACTCACTTGTAGTTTATATGTAATCAAGAAAACATTTTGACTTTCTTCTTCCTCCTTGACTTATTTGCAGTAGTACTGTATGCAATTAGATGGCATCTCTTATATATTAATCATATAATTGCATTTGTTTGAACTTAATTTCTTGAAGTGTTATGGTGCATGTTATATAACAAAAGCTGTTTTAATTGATTTCCAGGGGTAAGGTTAAGAAAAAGGGGCCCAAAAGAATTCGCCAGCAACGGTTTGCATTCATAACCAAGAGTGAAATCGATCACCTTGAAGATGGTTACAGATGGAGAAAATATGGGCAGAAAGCCGTTAAACATAGTCCTTTTCCTAGGTTGTATTTCACTCCTTCTTATCTTCATCTCTAACTCTACTCATTTAATCTTTAATGTTTTGTGTGTTGCTAAGTTCACACCTGCAAATCTAATTGCACGTTGTACATTTTGTCAAATAAAACTCAAACAGAAAACAACAGTTCTATGTTCCTAGAAAACGACCGGTTGTTCATTTTGTCTGAAACGATTGTGAAAGGTAAAACGTCAGCACTTATGTTCCAACGGTCACCCGGCCTTACAACCTCAAACGGCTGTCGTGGCAATTGTGTGAAATTAGATTGTTAGTGGTGTGTTTTTAGCTCAGCTTTATTTCACTTCCTCATCATCCATCCCAAACTCTAGCCATTATAGCTTTAATGTTTTAATTAGTGTGGTGTAATACACACAACTACAAATCGATCTGGTGGCATATATACCATGTATTTGGTCAAATCAAACTCCAACAATAGTGGGAAAGTAGTTGGAAACAGTTATTTGGTCTGGTAGGCTGTTATAGCTATGAGTCTATGACAAATTCCTATACAAACGGTTGTTTCATGTTTTTGAGAATGACCGGTTCATTCAATTTTGTTTGAGTTGATTGTGATAGGTATGCATCAGTCTTTTATGTAAAGTTGGATCATCTTTAATTTTTATTTAGCTTGAATTGATAAAATAGTTGCTTTTTTTATTTTATAATTATATCTAAATGTACATGTATTCCATTTTGTTAACATCTGTTGAAGGAGCTATTACCGTTGCACGAATAGCAAATGCACCGTGAAGAAACGAGTCGAGCGTTCATCAACAGACCCTGCAACTGTAATTACCACATATGAAGGCCAGCACTGTCATCAGACTGTAGGGTTTCCAAGAGGGCTAATAAGTCATCATGAAATGGGATATGCAAGATTATTGGCACCCTCTTCAACCTCACATCAGTTTAATTACTTGAGAACACAATCACCTCAAGTCGGTGATCACGGTAGTGCTTCTCGGTCACAGTCACAGCCACAAGTAGGATCTACTGAAGCTGGGGATCAACTTTCTAATGATCAACAGCCTCCAACTTCTTTTCAACGGTCTTCTGCTGATCAAGGGCTGCTTGGGGATATCGTGCCTCCAACAATGAGGAACTGATCATATTCATAACGGTACGTCTATGCTAACTTTTCAAACTTTACATTTAACTAACATTGATGACAAATTGCACTAAACAGTATGCATTTGGGATCTGGATTTGATTTGTTTAATTTATGTAAATGATTTGTTTTTCTTTTTAATATAATCAGGTTTCTTGTATATGTAAGATGACTTTTTTTGTAAGGTTGACTACCAAAAATGGGACTTCAGTGGATATACATGTACTATAATTATTGTAGAAAATCTAAATAAAAAATTACCAAAGATGGATTTTTTTAAAATATAAATCAATCCAAAAGTTAATTACCTCTATAAGGGTATACATAACTTTTGCCCTAAACATGTTTTTAATTTTATTTTTTTTAATTTAGTTTTTTTTAGTTTGGTTAAAAAAACTAAATTAATTAAAAAAATGTATAATTGGTTTCTCATTAGGCTACTCGTAATGGGGCGTTTTTGGGCTCCATAACGCCCCATAACGCCCCATAACGCCCCATATAACGCCCCGGCCCACTACGCCCAGGCGTTATGGGGCGTTATGGAGCCCAAGTTCGCCCGGGGCGTCAGCGTGATAACGCCGGAGAAGGGGATTTTTTTCAAAGATATAGCCGTTGAACGGTTATATCAACGGTTAATTTTTTTTTTTTAATTTTCAATTTTTTTTTTAAATCAACTCTCAAACTATATATATATATCTTCCCACATTTTATAAACTACATACTCTCAATCTCTCTCAATCTCTCTCAATTCACTCCCCTACATTTTTTTAAAAAAAATGGGCTCTCCCTCTTCCGCCACTCGACTCGGTTTATTCGACGATGAAGAAGACGAGGTTGTCTCCGCCGCACTTCAACTTTTTGACATGCCGGTACCACGCCCGGTTATCAAGCGGAGACATCTTGAACGTGATCGTAATGCGGCCAACGATAATTTGATGAGAGACTATTTTGGCCCATCACCGCTCTACTCCGATGAGACGTTCAAAACACGATTTCGGATAACCAAACGGTTATTTTTGCGTATAGCTAAAGATTTGGAGGAGCATTCACCGTATTTTAGACAACGGTACGACGCTACTGGAAAACTTGGGTTCACTTCCATTCAAAAGTGTACGTCGGCGATAAAAATTCTTGCGTTCGGCAACACTACGGATATCAACGACGAATATTTGAAGATGGCCGAGAAGACAACGAGAGATACCGTTGAAGAATTTTGCAAAGGGCTTGCCGACTTGTACACGACGCGGTATTTGAGAAAACCAACTTGGAACGACATGCAAAATCTATACGATCGCCACGAAGAAGTTCATGGTTTACCCGGCATGATTGGAAGTATAGATTGCATGCATTGGACTTTGGATAATTGTCCAACCGAATGGCGAGGACATCACACGAGGGGTGATCAGAAAGGTCCAACGGTTATTTTGCAAGCCGTTTGCTCAAACGATCGTTGGATTTGGTACGCCAAATGTGGTGTCGCGGGGTCCCTTAATGACATCAACGTCTTGGAAGGTTCTTCTGTGATCGAGGATTATATATCCGATAAGATGGTGAAGGTCGGGTTTTACGCGAATGGAACCTACTACCGACATGGATATCTTTTGGGTGACGGGATATATCCGGAGTATTCGATGATTGTGAAGACCTTCAAAGACCCAATTGATGAAAAGCGACGATATTTCAAGACGGTTCAAGAAGCGGCTCGGAAGGACGTTGAGTGTTGTTTTGGAAATCTAAAAAAAAAATGGCACTTTCTTAAAAATCCTTGTCGATTGTGGACGAAGGATAAGATGGAGGATTACATGCGCGCAATTATCCTATTGCACAACATGAACAAAGAGGATAAGGGTCTTGCGATATGTGCCGACTTTCGACCCGAACACATCCAAGAGATGCCACCAGCGACACAAGAAAAGAGACTTCAAAACTACGCGATGTTGCGTTCAAGAGAGATACATAACTCTCTAAAAGCCGATTTGGTTGAACACACTTGGACGTTTAGGCCAATTAATTACGTGCCCCCACCGGTTGTGCAACAAGAAGATGAGGGTGACGATGAAGAAAATGAAGAAGACTACGACGACGTGCCATCCGATGATTAGTTGCAATTTTTTTTTAAGTAGTTGTATGTTTTATTTTAATTAAGTTGTAATATTTTTTTTTAGTTTTAATATTTATGAAAGTAGTTTTTTTAAAAAAAAAAATAAAAAATAAATAAATATTAAGTAATGATGGTGGGGCTTTATGGGGCTTTATCCACTACACCATAAAGCCCCATAAAGCCCCTTGCCCAATCAGCGTCCATATGGCGCATAATGCCCCTTGTAGGGCTTTATGGGGCTTTAACCATTACACTTAGCCTTAGTTATTGGGTGGGGATAATGGATTTACTTGAACGTGTAGTAAATGCTGCATTAATATGCATAGTCAAGTCTAGATATTTCTTATTTTTTTTTTCAAAATAAACATTATATAAACTTTTATAAAATACGTATTCACAACAAAAAGGGTTAGCCACTAGCTACTTGGGCACTTATGTTTAGGGCCAAGTGGTTTGGACATAGGTTTACCCAAACAAACGTATATTTATATTTCTTTTAATAGCAGTTCCTTTATTTTTCTTTAGGTTAAATACCCTCACACCAGCCCGTGTACCTTGTAGGATTTGAATTATTGATCTTTTTCTTTTTTGAACGGTTAATTTGGATCACTGACGGGGGCATTACCCATTCACCCGATCACAATAAGTAAGAAAACCCCCAGGCCCATCTTGTTTTTTTTGAACGGCTAATTTTATCTTTACCCCAATTTTCACCATGCCAAGGTTTGAACCTTGGTCTCTCCCAAAGAGGCTTTGCCCCTTACCACTAGACTATAAACCTAATTAAGTGGCAAAGGCCCATCTTGTAACCCCATTTATTTATTTTTTGTTACAAATGGGACTTGAACCCAAGACCTCCCTATTATAATGTCTTGGGTACCTCCCCTAGCCAATTGGGCTAGAGATCATTGGTAATTATTAATCTTTTAATTGCAAGATACACACCTTAACCTCATGGAGTTATCTAGTTCAGGACTATATACCATCAATGTTATTTTCTATATTAATTTGTGCATTGTATGAATGGATATACCACCCAGAATTCACGCTAGGCATCTAGCACCTTTATCACCTAACGTTAATCTTGAGTATGTACTTGTGATTGATTAGAGCCAAGATGCATGCACCTTTCAAGAATCCCACCAAAATGGATGGTCCTTATAGTCTACAGCCAGTATGGTCCTACGAAATTGATTGATAATGACTGTCAATAGTCAATTCTACCATGCATTTATATATTTATTTATTTTTTAAAGAAAACTACAAGTTTTTGATTGAGTGGGAGAGGGTGCAAACTAATACTTTCATCTCCATATATTATTATCATCTTAATTATTAGAGTATAGTGCATGGTTAGTACTTGATTTATGAGTCAATGAGCTAGATGATTCAATATTTATCTAGCCTTTTTTTTTTTGATAATTATATTAGAGGCCACTCAGGTCATTTGTAAGTAAAATATTGAACAAAGGGTATGTGTTATATTATCATTTAACATACACACAATTATATATACAGGTAGGTTTGAGTTACTGGTTTTGCTTTGTTAATACTTTTGTGAAATGCTTTTTGTTATATCATGCTTTGGTTTTAAGTAATCTTAATTACTTTAGTTCTGAAAAGGGTGGACTTGGCCCTCTCAGGAATCCAGATGTTAAGTTTTCTAGTACTTGCAGGATATATTTTCAAAGATACACACGATTGATTCCCTTTTACAGAACAATAATTATTTTAGTGGAAGACCACCAATACCATACACCCTAGGGTCTATTTTTAATATATCTCTTAAGTTGATGCTTTTTCAAAAAAGTAAATAAATAAAGTTCTACTAAAATATTTAGATTCTATCAAGGGTTTCACTAATTGACAATACATAAAAACTATTTTGCTATATATATGAGCTATAAGAATTCTACTGCTCGATAGTTTGCTTTTTGATTCAAATTTATATATATAATGAAACGCATGTAGAAATAAACATCTTGTAATGATATGCTCAGAATCTAAAAAAAAATTGTTATGTATTTTAGAAAAAACTAAATAATATATATTAGATCTTTTACCTGTTTTATTTTTTAAAAATAAATATATCAAAACAAACATAAAAATATGCATGTTAATTACAACGATGTATCAAAATTTTAGTGAAATATGTTTTAAAGTTATTAAAGAAAATTGATATATGTTCAAAAGTAAATATAAATATAAGAGTGGTTATATAGAAACCCCTCTTTTTTGCTAAAAACACCATTTGTATACGGTCGTTTCATCCGAAACGGCCGTTTTAGATAAAACAATCCTAAAACGATCTTAACGGGATGACGTGTCGCGTCGACGAAACCTTAAAATTCAGGGGGTCCCCCTTTTTTGAACGACCGTTTTGTACGAAACGATCCCAAAACGATCGTATTAACAGAAACGACCGTGAGGATTGAGTTTTTTTTAGTAAAAAGGGGGGTGTCTATAGCCAAACCCCACCCAAATATAATTTTTAAAATAATAGTTTAAGGAGTTATACTCTTATGCTTGGAGAGCTTGTATATTATGGGTTGGATGGGAAAAAATATATATCAAGACGTTAATAAGCAAAACATGTTTAAATATATTTCAAAATTGTAAAATATTATGTTTTATAAATTATAGAGAAAAATAAAAGATATTAAAAAGTAAATAAAATTACTAACAGCAGCTGTAATTAAGGACTGACAAAAACATAAACAAAATTAAAATCAAAAACAAAAACAACTCATTTTATCCATTGTTTAAATTTTTCAGATTTCATAATTTTTACATACATATATTCATGTTTTTGTATAACTTATATATGTTTTTTATTATCGCAATATTTAGTGTTTTACTTAGAACTATTCATACACTCAAATACTCAATCACACCTATCATTTCTAGATGTATCATTAACCATATTTGTTTTCTAGTTTGAAACCTAGTAATAGTTGGGTTTATTCCTAGAACTACTAGAAAAAAAAATAATTAGCAACACAACTTTTTGTAGCAAACTTGTAGCAAAAATGGTTTGCGACACATTTACCACAAAAATATTCTGTAACAAAAACGATGCCGCAAAATATTTGCGACATATTTACTACAAATAGAGTGACAATTTTGCGACAAAACAATTGTGTCGTAAATTTCTCACATAATTAACAAATCAGTCACTACTTAATGTTATTACGCTAATTACATAATTTAACTTTTATACTTTGCAACACTACTGTGTTAGCTAATTATTTTTTTTAAATTTCGTTTGCGACCATTTTGTTAAATTTGTTGCAAATGTGTATGTATTTTGCGACACATTATATTGTGTCGCAAATTTTGGTAACAAATTTCTTTTTTTCTAGTAGTGTGCATGTATGTGCTCTTACACTTATCTAGTTACAACTAAACGGGGCTAGGCTAGCTAGATGCCTGCTAGGAAATTAAACCTTATTCTTTGGTATGTTATCTGCCTAACTAATTCTTCTTGTTTTCTTGTCATGGACATGACTATGATGATGAAACATTGATTATTAATGTTCTACACTCGATCGTTTGAGTCATATTTTCATTTTATTTGAAGTATATATAGCTAGAAATTTCTGTTTAACTAGTTTGTGATGTGGGAGGCGTGTCAGGGGTCCGATCCTGGTTATCCTAGTTAGAACGTATCACGATACTTAGCTAGAGCAAATAGGTTCAATGGCTTGTTAAGAAAACTTTTAAAAAATCCAACAAGATTTTTTTTAGAAGCAAAAATTCCAACAAAAAAGTCTTGTTGAAAACTGTTTAAAAAAAAGTTTTTGTTAAACGAGATCCCCAAATCAGATTGTGTAGATGACTCCACAAACACATTAAACACATTTAGATACGAATGTCGTGTTGATGTAAACCTATTTATTTTTATTTTTTTATATATTTTTTAATTTCCAGAACTCAAAATATTTGGTATATTCTACATTAAAACTTAAAAAACAATATGCTGTTTATAATGATATTTGAGGCATGATCGTGAGTTCTAAATACTTTTTATCTTTGAATAGTTTGACTTGCTTTTCAAAGCTCGGTCTTAAATTTATATAATATACAATTCAAATTGAAGATGAATAGTAATGTTTTTCTTTCTTGGAAATTGACCACACTTTTCTTTCATTTTGACACTTTTAGTCCTCCTACATTGTATTTTCTTTAGTGGTTTTGGATGCTATGGGTAGTGGGTTGTATTCTTATTGAAACACCACCCACAAAATCAATAGATTCTCTCTTTATCTCTGTCTGCTTCTCGCAGACGCCACTCTCTTTTCTCACTCTAGAAATCCGGTGGCGTAATTCTGTCCTTATTTATCATTTCAGTTATCGTGTAAGTCTCACATGTATGGTTGGGGTTTTCCGGTGGCGTAATTCTGTCCTCCGACCAAACCCTAGGCAGCTCTCTCTGTCTGCGGTTGGGTTTTTACGGTGGTGGCTTAAATCGACGATTACCGTTGTCTGTGCTATGCTTGGAGTTTTCTGGATGTTGTGATGGTTGTGGCCGCCAGCGAGGCGATTTTTCGCAGCTGCGATCACTATCTGAGCTCCTTTAAGATTGTTGTGATATCTTCTTTTATAGATCTGACCTTATTCTTCTTTGGTTACTGTGATGATATTCGGAAGCTATAATGGATGTCGCCGCCGGCAAGGCGACTTATCGCAGCCGTGGTGACGACTTAAGCTCCCTTGCTATGGCTGTGATGACTTTTCATATAGATCTGAGCCTGTTCTTCTTTGATTGCTAATTTCAGTTATCGTGTAAGTCTCACATTTATGGTTGGGGTTTTCCGGTGGCGTAATTCTGTCCTCCGACCAAACCCTAGGCAGCTCTCTCTGTCTGCGGTTGGGTTTTTACGGTGGTGGCTTAAATCGACGATTACCGTTGTCTGTGCTATGCTTGGAGTTTTCTGGATGTTGTGATGGTTGTGGCCGTCGGCGAGGCGATTTTTCGCAGCCGCGATCACTATCTGAGCTCCTTTAAGATTGTTGTGATATCTTCTTTTATAGATCTGACCTTATTCTTCTTTGGTTACTGTGATGATATTCGGAAGCTATAATGGATGTCGCCGCCGGCAAGGCGACTTATCGCAGCCGTGGTGACGACTTAAGCTCCCTTGCTATGGCTGTGATGACTTTTCATATAGATCTGAGCTTGTTCTTCTTTGATTGCTATGATGATTTTGGAATTATTAAAAATCTGAGCATCTGGTTGGATTTTGCTATCTGAAATCAGTTTTTGAAAGTTTCTTTTGTTCAACGATGGCCACCAAAGCAGTAATTTTGGGTTTTGGACTTTAGTTGTTCTTATTTAATTGCTATGATGCTTTTCGAGTTCTTAAAACCGCTGGCTTACAGATCTGAGCCTACTTCGTGTTTTACAAATGGGTTCATGTTTTTGGACACCTTCATTTATGGCCTTGATGATCGTTCTTCGCAGATCTGAGCCGCTTTTGTATTTTAGGCTGTGATGATGATTCTTTACAGATCTGAGCCTCCTTTGTATTTTTACACAGGTCCTTTGTTTTTCTTTCTTTCCATTTTTTTTGCTACTAGATCAAATCAGTTTATGTATAGCTTTTGAAATTGATATAATCAACAGAGTTTGGGCATTTTTTTGGGTTTTGGAAATAAGACTTTGATTTGATGATCAGAGGTTCATTATTGACTTATTGTTGTATGTGTTGCATTTTCTTCATGCATGTTGTTTATCTGCTCATTCTCTATCAACGTATGTTATGTTTTGTTTTGATTTTAGAATGAGGAGATGATTTTTTTACAAGTTGAAGTTGGCCTGGAATTAATTGATTACAGTTTTGTTATCATCTTTTGTAGGTGATATTGCCTATGTGGGTTCCTAACAAGGACTTCTCAAAGGTATTCTTTTTTCCTTTGACTATATAACCTGTAGCGATTATACTTTGGATTCATAATTTCTTTATTGGATATATTTTACACTTTTACAAATGGACTATTGCAAACAGTTGTAATTTAAAATTGAAATTGTTTTCATTCTGATTTATCATTTCAAAGGCTATATGTAGAAGTGACAATTTTCAAAATTTGCACTTTCCTATATTTGAATATGCTCACAAGAAACAGCAGCATGATGCTCCTGCAATTATCCAAATTATTAGTTTCTTTATAATGTTTTACTTTATGGGAATCACTGACTGATTGGTCTCTTACTGCGATGATAATACTTTCTTAAAACTATCTTCGCTATAGATAAACATGAGCTTAGTTTTTCTAATCAAGGGCAATAATTAATTTTTTGTAGTACAAATGTAAATAACACTACATAATTTTATTATATAATAGCCATCTGAATGACATTATGTAATGTCATTAATTGTAATGACAAATACAATTACTAAAATTTATCAAATAACACGATGGCCCGCCGTAACGCGCGGACGGGTCACCATCTCGTTACACTTCATTGCTAATTATTTATTGCATTTCACCTTGACCCGATTAAAAAAAGTATATCAAACTTGACAATTTTTTTTGGTTAGTCAAGATTATACATATATATAGTATACTATTAAAATAAAAAATTCATAGGGTGCACATAACCCATATCCCACTCACTTGGGTATGCTCTGCATACAAACACAGGCGTGCACACACATGCATACACATATATATTTATGGGGGAGAGATCATATAATGAAAATCTCTCCGAGTTTAGAAAACCGTGAAAACCAAGCTAAAAATTTTAATTTTTATTTTTTTTGTATAAAGGGGGTCTTTTTAACTTAGAAAATCACCATAAAAAAAATCGGAACAAAAATCGAATTTTTTAGTTTGGTTTTCATGGTTTTCCAAACTCGGAGAGGTTTTTATTTTATCCTTCCTCTATATTTATGTGTATATATATAGACACATATCTAGTGATGAAAGCTATTGTTTGTTTGTATTACAGAGATGGTAGATTGAATTTGCACTCGATCAAAGAAGTCATCCACCAAGACTATCAACTTACTTTCTCAGGTATTAATTAATTGACTAAAATAATTTTAGTCTACTTAATTAATTGTTTATTCTCTCTTCTTTGAATCAATTAAGCTAGTGACTACTAACCCAACCCAGTATCATATGTAAGTATGTAACTATTCAATTCAATTTTATGATTATTAAAGCTAACCATTCAATATGCTTCTTAATTTGCTGATCATAAAATATTATTATGTATATTTAATGCTTTATTCCAATCCAAAAGTTTGAATTAGTGTTTGTAGATTTTGTTACTTTGATCTTGATTTCTTAGTTGAAGAATATCAAGGACACAAAACTTTAATCAAATACAATATTTTAAATATTTCTTCCATATGCATTTTGGTGAACACTACAAAGATTAAGCAGATTAAGCTCAATAGCGGTGCCATTTGTTGGCGCTAAAAGTCCCTAGTGTCGCCGTTATTGGTATTAGCGGTGACAAATCATCACTAATGTGCTGCCACTAGTGTTAATACTTATTCGCTAAACGCCTAAAAATTGTTGTTAATGTGCTGCCGCTAATAGTGACACCCGCTAATTCCCAAAATTTCGTCGTTATTAGCCTTGCCGCTAAAGTCCTTCAGTAATCATGTAAGGCTTTTAGCGGGGGGACATATGTAGCTGATAATGACCAAAAGTTGCATCTATTACTCACTCTCTAGTATTACGTATGCGTTTCTAGTTTTTTTTTTTTTTCAAATACATACATACACTACCATTGACATATATAAACATATAAAAGTACATAAACGTTTGAGTTGTCCAAATATTAAATCTAATGTAAGTCAAACATAAAACTAGTGATACATATCATCATTCATCTGCTTCATATATACGTATCATCTTCGTCGCCTACATTTGGTGCCTTATTCGAATCCATAAATTGTGACGGTTGTTATCTAAAATTCAGTTCCTGAAACAAACTAGCAATTTGAGCCTAGAAACTAGAAAATAAGATATACATTATAACTTAAAACAAAACTACATGTTGACATTTTAAACTAAAAGTTGATATATTAAGTCCATTAAGTGTGGTCAGGTCATTTTAAGTCTATTAAGTGTGGTTAAATAGATCAAACTTTTAGTTCAAAGGGCCAGAATGACCCAAATCCACTTTGATGCACTTATTACATCCAACTTGTAGTCTTTTAAAGTTCATCCGGGCCATTTTTACTCACTTAAACTAAAATTTGGGAGTATTAAGTCTATTAAGTGTGTTCGGAGCAACACAGAGGGCTCTCGTTATTCACACGGACTGCGGTCGCAACGTGTCACGGGTAATATCATTTGTCATGATGAGACCCCCAGGTAACCGGGTGTTGTGATGTTTGCAGTTAAAAAAAAGTGTGTTCGGGTCATTTTGACTCATTTAAACTATAAGCTAGATCATTTAAGTCTATTATAGTTCCAACGGGTTGAATAGACCTGATATATTCAACTATTAGTTCAAATGTGTCAAAATGACCAAATCCACTTTGATACACTTAACACATCCAACTTTTAGTCTATTAAAGTTTATCTGGATCATCTTGACTCGTTTAAACTAAAAAGTGATACGTTTAAGTCTATTAAGTGTGTTTGGGTCATTTTGACCCTCTTTGTATTCAATTTTTAGTGTTCATTATTCGACTGATCGTCCCTTTGAAGTTTCTGTTAGAGAATAAAACACAAGATAGAAACTAGCTTAGTGGCTTGCTGCTTGATACAGGACGAGGAGGTCACGGGTTAGGCATTCGGCGACACCATTTTTTCTGTGAACCGTTGATTTTTCAGTTTTCTCCAAACTGTTTCGCAGAAAAGTTTACAAATCAATTCAGAACTAATATCATACCCACTACTACAAAAATACCCTTTCTTGACGCTTTTTGCGCGTCAAGAAAGGGGTCAGATGACGCGCAAAAAAGCGTCAAGGAAGGCAGGGTCAAGAATCCTCTTGACGCGCAAAATGCGCGTCATCTGATTCTTGACGCGCGAACAATGACACACCATTAATGACGCTCCTTTTATGACACTTTATATGCGCGTCAAGAAAATGTGTCGCCTGTAATTTAATAGAGTTTTTATTAAATATAATTTTGTTGTCGTTTATTTATGACGCTCATATTTGCGCGTCATCCATTTTTATGACACTTTTTGTGCGCGTCAAGAAAATGTGTCACTTGTCATTTAATAAATGTGTCGTCTCTTTATGACGCGCATAATTGCGCGTCATGTTTGTTAATGTTTTTTTTTTATATTTTTGCTGAAACTGCTGGTTTCCATTTTAAATGCTGTAGCCAAAAACTGCATTTCATAATCTGCTGGTTACCAAAATAGAATCTGCTGTATCCAAAAACTGCATTTCATAATATGCAAATACCATAATTCGGTTTCATCATGTTCATACAATCCGATCATAACGACAAAGATAATATGTTCTAAGTTTACACATAATATAATATTCGATCCCTAGATACTACGCCCTGAAAATGAAGTTGCATGCATAGCCCAACCATTCTGTCCGAATCTCATCAAAGTCCGCATCGGTGTATTGATTACTATCTCCACCAATCTGTGTGAACACATACAATAAAAGAGGCAAATATAAATGCACATACCATAAAAATTATCATCAAACATAAAGATAAAAAATTATGCAAAATTATAAAGAAAGCTTACATTGTCTTTCTCAAGTACTACAATTCCTTGCCGAACCACCTCTTTCATAAATTTCAAGACATAGTAACCACATTCCGTAAATCCTGGTTGAAGTGGACACTAGAAAAAAAAATGTTTCTAACTTATTACACTCTATCTAACAGTTGGTGAAATGCATAAATGCAGCATGTATGAAGCATGTACACATGTATGTAGAAGGAATCAATATGAACAGAAGCTGGAGTTGTTACGGTTTCAGAAGCAGTAACTTACTTTTGTGTTCATATAAGATACATATATGTATATAACATGTTTGTATAATCAGTTTCATATAAGATACTTTTGTGTTCATATAAGATACTTGTATAATCAGTTTCATATACACATATGGACACTTGCATCATAATTTAAATAAACAGATTTTCGCCAAGGTTTGACCATGATGCCGAATAATGATGCATGTAATTATGCCAGATTATAAACATCACATAAGTATGTTCTGATTTCACTTTATAAACATCTTATGATAAGCAACAGCAGCCTAAATTTTTATAAACAGTTTATGATCAGCAACAGCAGCCTAAAATTTATTTATGATCTCTAAACTTCCAGTTTATAATTGGGAATGGCAAGAACATGTATGATTTCAGTTTATAATGCACATTCACCCCATACTTTCACTGACTTCATAATTTACCCTGCAGCCTAAATTTTTATAATAGCAACAGCAGCCTAAATTTTTATAAACAGCAACAGAAATAAGCAGCAGCAGCCAGGCCAGCAGTTTCATAATTAAGCAACAGTTTCATAGTAACAGCAACAAGATTTACGAACAGCAACAAATTAAAACACTAAATTCTTAATATTTATATAATACAAACAGCAACAGCATTATTAACAAATTAAAACAGATTAAATCAGCAGAAATCAACATTCATATAATAGCAAAAAGCTAGCAAGGGGGCTAGATTACAATGAACATCTATCTAATAAGAACAAGTAAAAGTTAAAAAAGAACGAGAAAAAATAAAGATTGTAGTAACATCAAAACGGGTTCCTAAGTTTTTCATTTATCGGATTTTCTACTTTCAACCCATTGTAGTCTAATTTGATTCCATAGAAGCAAACATACTGTTGATCAGAATCTCATGAACTGTAATAAGATGCACTTTGACTTTCTTAAGTCAAACATACTCCTTTTCAGTTTAAGACTGATGAGTATTCCATAATAGCGGTTAGATAAAGAAGATAGCCAACTCAGCTCTATTACAAGTAATACAGATGTATAGAAAGTTTGGTACAAAATTTGTAACAAAATCCATATCATTTTTTATCTAAAAAGGTATGGTTTTGACCTCAAAAGACAAAACTGGACTCAAAGTTCTTTCACAGTTTCACTGACACCATGAATACAAAAAAGGTGGCGCCTTTGACCCATTAACCTACTAATGGATGATGTGTTTGTTTTTTTTATCTCGAATGGGGGGCAGACCATTTTTTCCCTCATTATGTAACCAGACCCACAATTAAGGGAATGTAAGTAACTTTGATGAAGCGTCTATAATCAATTTTCTTTTTCCTAATATCCAACTGATTATATGACACTAATACTAATTAGAAACTCACATGAGCAGTTTCATTTATAACAACAGTAGCGTTATAAAAACAGTAACAGAAGCAGTTTCAGTTTCAGTTATGAGACAAAGCTAGCTAGTCACAGAAAATGCTAACCTTTGAATTTACCCATCTGAGTTTACGTGTCTTCTTCGATCCACTCTGTGACTCATATAAGCCAATTGCCCTACAAAATAAATTGATTTGTATTACGAAAAACCAAATATGATATAATGATTTCAAAATTTCTATGATTTACTTACGCATCGACTATTTGCTTAAACTGGAAATTAACCGAGCTAGGCCTTAGGGAGTCAAGATAATAGCAATCCATATTTTTCATGTCTATTACACCTAGCACCCAGTGTTCTCTACAACAAAACAAAAACCATAACATGTCAAACAACTAATATAGATCAAACAAAACAAATTTATGTTGAAAATCAAACCCGGGATTGTAGGGCAATAGGACAATGTCATTGCCCTTTCTTCCTTTTAATCGATCTGCAACGAGTCGACTTGAATCATCTATATTTTTAGCCATTCCTTTCTTATTAAATTGCATGGTTGCAGTCGGGGTTATAAAACAAATTCCATGATCTACTTTGCCTCCATTCTTTATTTGCTCATACAAGTACCTGTTAAAATACTAAATTGATTAGAATTATCTTAGTTTGTATAAGAAGTAAAAACACTCTTTTAAATTACTTACATTGTATAAGAAGAAATCACAGCCCCGCTCAACACATCCATTGCAAAAACAGAGTCAAAATCATTCCAATTTAAGTACGTGAAACTATCATACCCAAAGAGATCATCCTCACATGACACTTTTATAGAATCAACCTGCGTCATTTGTCCATCAACCATCATTGCAGCCATTGACATAGCAAAACTTTCCATTCTGACCCTCTTCTTCCTGTGACCCCTTGTCATTATCTTTCTTTTCAACGACTCTTTTTCAATCACCTTACTTTTTTTTCTCTCCTTAAACTCCTTAACGGCCTCGCCGGTAATGACTTGAAAGTCATCTTTTTGTCGTTTCTTGTTTCCTTTTCCCGTCTCCTTACACTCATCCTTCCTTTCCTCATCCTTTGTTGCCTCAATCATCTTTGCCTCGTCCTTTCTCTCCTCTCCCTTCGTTGCCTCGTCCTTTCTCTCCTCACCTTTCTTTACATCCTTTGTCTCCTCACCCTTCTTTACATCCTTTCTATCCACAACCTTCTCTGTTTTCTTCTTTTTCTTTGCCATTTTAGTCTGCAAAAAAATTAGTATAACGTAACAAATTCTGTAATAACAGATTCTATTTAGCTCAGGTGAAAAAGTTGAAAAAAGTTTACCAAATCAGAGAATTGAATGACTAGGTGCCTCGGCCAACGTAGTATGTACCCAAGGGCATCTTGGACCTTCTCAACGAACTCCTCTTCAAGTGGAAAGGGTAGTGAAGCTTCTCCTTGTGTACATGTTTGAACCATAACTTCAATGTTCTCATCTAGTACATGAAGGTCAAAAGTAAGATCCAAATTTGTGGAAACATCAACTAAATATAAAAACAAATATATAAATAAGTACCCGAGTCATTCCAATTCATTATGGTTCCTCTAGCGACAATATTTGTGGGAACATCAACTGCAAGATAACAAGATTTATCCTACAAAATAAAAAATGTCAGCCTCAAATCAGAGACAGTCGTTAGAAACAATTTAATTGCTTACATCATCGTGTTCTTTGTCATCTTCTGGTGCTTCTTCATCATCATTCCCCATTTGGCAACTTGCAGCTTCTAAAACAGGAGTGGCACTACGACCACCTCTTGTCAACCTTTCTAACTTATCTTCAACTTCTGTTAACCGTCGATTGATCTTCTTCTTCTCCTTGTCCAGGTAACCTTTAACAGTCTTGGGTAAGTGAAAATATTGTTGGTGCGATACAAACTTACCCATCCCGCGTACACGCCCACGTTGTTCTTCATTACCCAGGGCCTGCGTGAGCACATCCTCTGTTCCACATGAAACATCCTCATGTTTATCTTGTTTCTCTAGCTTCTCCTGCACAAAAAACCATACCAAGCCTCAATGGAAAATTATCACATCACCAAAACTTTCAAATGTTACAAACTTACCATTTTATCAACCACTTTTTGGACATCCAGGTCGAAACCTCCTGATTTCAATTGTCTTGCTTTCTTCCAACATGTCGCCCTATCAATCTCCTCTTCCTCCTTGCCAGTTTCTTTGACCTATTTACCAAGAATAACATAAGTGAATTAAGAACAAAACTAAGAGTAAGTATTTGATATAAGTTAATTCATACTAGCTCCTCAATGAGTCCGGAATATCCCTTTCTGCTTAAACGATGATTGTATTTATTTTTTGCACGAGTTTTTTGAGCCTTCTTACTCTTTTCCTGCATTAGAAAGATTAAAACTATGTTAGAAAAATATTCTCCTACAAAAAAAAATATATAACAGTAAAGTATTTGACATAAATTGACGAACCTCCCATTGTTTTGAACTATGTTGTGCCACAAACAGTTTCCAATCGGGCTCTTTCAAAAATGGATACATAGCAGGAGGAGTGAGTAGATCTGCCTCAGGATCATCTTTTCGTGCCAAAATAAACTTTTTGTAAAGAGTATGTTTGAAGTTTTTCCACTTTGTCCCAACTGATTGAAGAGACCGCTTCCGACCCTTTGGGTTAAGTACAAAATTTGCCTGAAATATATAGCAAAATAATTTAATACCAACCTAATAAACTACATACTAAGCTAATTAAACCCAATAGTTTTAGACTTACCGAAACATGTTTCCAACAAGCTTCCTTTATTTGGTCACCAACATCATACCAACGCTCATAAGTTATAGGAACCATAGTTCTTGCACACATTCCCTCAAAAGTAGATAGCTGTGTTGCAGTCTCTCCATATGGGACACCTCTTTTATTATAAGTAACTACTACTCTCTTCTTTTTAGTTTTTGATTTGACTGTCGGTCCTCTTTGTGATTTAGAATCTTGGTCTTCATGATCTGAATCATCTTCATGACTCACTTTCTCATTTTCCGGATCGGCCATGGCCCAAAAAACAACCTGTTCAAATAGAATATATAGTTAGTAACAACATAAGAGTAAAAGATAGTTTAAGCTAAGAACCAAAAATTAAAAACATACCAAAAAACTAAACTTTATTATTTTCCACAAAAAAAGATATATTAAACTAATATGCCCTCGTCATCCGAGCGCGTACAATCAAAATCATCGTCAAGATCTGCTAAATTGGGGTCTTGTACATCAACAGTAGCATCAAATTCCAACATATCATCATTTTCAACATCATCTCCATACTTATACATCTTATGTGGTGTGAAGCCAACAACAGACAAATTCTTATCTTGTTGATCTTGAACATAAAAAACTTGTCTGGCTTGACTAGCTAATATGAAGCGTTCAGACTGATGACCAAGCCTACCAAAGTTAACAACTGTGAATCCAAAATCATCTTTTTTAACACCACGACTATCAACCCAATCACACATGAAAACAGGAATTGTAAACGTGTGATAATCAAGCTCCCATATCTCCTTTATACGCCCGTAATAAGTAACCGCGCCATACACGGGGTTGGAGTCTTTTGCACTAGCAATCTGCATAGTATGTGCAACTATGGATACTCCACTACATTGAGTGGTTCTAGATTCATCTCGAGAGGTTGTATGGAACTTATACTCATTTATGACGAAACCGGTATATTTTTTAACAACATAATTAGGCCCTCTAGCCAACCAACTAACAGTCTCGCAAATATCTTCCCCATTAGCCAAGCGTTTTTCAACCTATTGGAAATAGTTTAAAGTAATTAAAACAAAACTATGTAACAAAATTATATAAAACAAAACTATGTAACAAAATTATACAAAACCTCATTCTTAAACCAGCTAATAAACGTCCGACTATGTTGGCTCTGCAACCATGTGCTATTTCGACGGGGGTTAAGATCCTTTAGTTCCAACATATGTTGCCTGGATCATAATCGAACTTAGACGCAGTTTATGTATTATATAGATAAAAAAGAATATTATTTATCTTTTTTGTAGATCTTACTTGGTGTATGATTCCACAATAGCAGTGTTTCGCAATACATAAAGATGAGCTTCATCAAGTGACTTAGTCTCCACAACATCGCTCGTAGCACGCGATAGAGGCTTGCCGGTACGGATCCTTTCATCAACACGGTCATGAGGATTTCCAATTGAGTTACCATTTTTTAAATAGGCCGAGCAAAATTCTAAAGCCTCCTCTGCCACATAACATTCTGCAATGCAACCTTCGGGTCGATAATGATTTCGTACATACCCTTTCAATGTTTTCATGAATCTCTCAAATGGATACATCCACCTAAAATGAACCGGGCCACATAACCTCACCTCTCTAACTAAATGCACCATCAAGTGAATCATTACATCAAAAAACGAAGGAGGAAAATACTTCTCTAGCAAGCACAAGGTTGATACAATATTACTTTGCAGCTTGCTTAGCTTACTAACATCAACGACTTTACTACACAACTCGTTGAAAAAATGACACAAGTCTATGATTGTTTTCCTCACTTTCACGTTTAACACCCCTTTAATTGCAAATGGAAGAAGTTGTTGCATTAGTACATGACAGTCATTAGACTTCAAACCATTCATCTTTGAAACATCATCGGACACAAGATTCTTGAAATTGGAGGAATACCCATCAGGCACTTTTATGTTGGAGAGTGTATCATAAAATTGATGTTTCTCTGAGCTATTCAATGTGTAGATGGCAGGCGGAAGATAGAGTCGATTCCCTTTTGGTTGAGCTTGTAATTCAGGTTTAATACCTAGATCCTCAAGATCTTGTCGTGCTTTTAACCCATCCTTCGTCTTGTTAGGCAAATTCAGCAATGTCCCATAAATACTCTCACACACATTTTTTTCTATGTGCATAACATCTAACTGATGACGAACAAGCAACTTCTTCCAATATTCAAGCTCAAAAAATATTGACTTTTTATGCCAAAATTTAGCTCGCTCATCGATAGTTACTTTTTTTTTCTTTGGGTTTTTCTTCTTTGACTTTTCTGTCTTTGACTTTATCTTTTGCCCCCATGCATTCTCAAACCCCGCCAAGTAGTTGTAAATTTCTTCACCTGATAATGGTTTCTTTGGCACATCACTCTCTTGTTCGTTTTTGAAGTCTTTTTTTCTTTTACGGAAAGGATGTTTCGATGGGAGGAATCTCCTATGCCCAAGGAAGCATACTTTTCTGGACTTTGGCAACCATTGAGAACAAGTATTCTCAGAACATATTGGACAAGCATTATAACCTTTGGTAACACACCCCGATAGATTGCCATATGCGGGGAAGTCATTTATAGTCCAAAGTAATATTGCTCTTAGATTGAAGTATTCTTTCTTATAAGCATCAAATGTTCTAACGCCAGTTTCCCACAAGAGTTTGAGATCTGCTATCAATGGTGCCAAGTAGACATCAATATTGTTACCAGGCTGCTTTGGCCCTGATATCAATAGAGTCAGCATCATGAATTTTCTTGACATACACAAATAGGAGGGTAGATTATATGTTACTAGGGTAACCGGCCAACAACTATGTTTGGAACTTAATGACTTATGAGGATTGATACCATCAGCAGACAAGGCTAATCTAAGATTCCGGCTTTCTCTTCCAAATTCTTTCCATGTGTTGTCAACAAGCTTCCAAGAGGGGGAATCGCTAGGATGAGTTAGCTTACCATCGTTGCTTCGACCTTGTGCATGCCAAGTTAAGTCATGTGCAATCTCTGGTGACGAGAACATTCTTCTAAATCTAGGGATGGGAGGAAAATACCACAAAACTTTTCTCGGCACATTCTTGGTATTCGTCTTCCAACGAGATGTCCCACAAGTTGGACATTGATAACGGTTTGTCGAGACCGTTACAAATCCCCAACTTAATAAAGATTTGTAGTAGTGGAAGTCGGGGTATCGAACCAAGGGAATTAGTGGTCACTTGTTAATTGACTAAATTATAACTAAATTATTCTAAATTACTTTAACCTAAATTGCAAGAAATTAGAAATTTGCCTCTTAGCTGTAAAATTGGATTGGTTGATTTAACACTAAATTACGAAAACTAAATTACGCTAGCAAATGTTGACTTTAACTTATATGAACTAAAGGTAACCACTTTAAGATCCGGTTTCGTGAATTACTGATTTCGCACTTCGAGAATCTAACCTAGAAACCACATAGACATGGCTGTGCTAGAATTCATTCAACCTAACCAACCGACTATTATGAACGTACTTAGTATAGTCCTAGAGCTATGCAATTAAGGTAGTCCGGGAGCGGGGGGTACGAACACGACAATCAATTAGAAAAATCAAACAACTAAACACTGAATTAATGATTGTCACAAGTCAAGAATTCATCCAATGTCAAAAACCCTAGTTTGAAATCAGCAAAACACTAACCTTCACTTAAAGTGATTACAAGAAAATTAGCCGGACATGGCAAAAGTCGAAAGCACGGAAATCATTGAAAACATCATCGAAAAACTTGTCAAATGCTTGGAATTCTTCACCGTAGGCCTGGAAATCTCCTGAAATCCGTAACCAGCACTCCAAGGTCGTCAAAAAGGCAGAAGATCTCGAATGAATGGCATCACATTGGCTTAAATAGCCAAACCCTAATTTTTGGCCGACATTGCACCCACATCGTGTCGCGACAACCCCATCTACAAATCTTCGCGCCACGATCTCGCCAAAATAGTCGGGGCTTAATCTTCAACACGCGTCGTGTCGCGAGGAGCAAGGCTCAACCCTCGCGACACGATCTGACTTGAATTCCAGAATTCTTTTAATCTTTAATACTTCAATTCAACCGATTTCATCACGTTATCGTACAAACCTGAAA
This sequence comes from Deinandra increscens subsp. villosa, assembly GCA_039602395.1. NCBI lineage: Eukaryota > Viridiplantae > Streptophyta > Magnoliopsida > Asterales > Asteraceae > Deinandra > Deinandra increscens. Next base: position 19,954,908 of record JBCNJP010000018.1, read on the forward strand.
CAACCAAAACTACACAAAGTGACGTGTTCCCAGCTAAATATAAACCATAAAAACAGGGAATTACGAATGATAACATGCTACAAATTACTAACACATCACATCCCCACACTTATCTTTTTCCGTCCCGGAAAAACTGCCATGGAATCATAATCAGGAAATCAATCTCATAATCATTTAACTTTTAAATTCATCCACCAATTCAATTCCACAAACCTTAACGTAATCACATGAACTAACTGCAATTGCCAGTATTTCGGTCCGACTAAACCCAACCACTGACCTTTTGTATCGCCCCCAAAGTGTTTATAATTACCGAATAGAGTTATCAGTCTGCCTATGTGTCCCACATTCAGAAAGTTCAAGTTCAACCTACTCCCGAATCAAAGTCAGTCAAAGTGAAGGGTATTTGAGATGATATTTATAGATTTTCCCACCCTAGTTAAACCAGATACTCATATATCCCAAGAATGGTGGATCAAATGGATGAATGAAATTGTGAGCATTTATTTGTCTACCATTGTTTTCTTCTCTTTTTTTTTCTTTTCTTTCTTTTTTTTTTTTTCTTTTTTTATTTTTTTTTTTTTAATTGGTCAATTTTAACTATTATTACCAACGGACATCATCAGAGGCATTCTCTCACAAGGTCTTACCCCCGAGATCATA
>JBCNJP010000018.1:19956070-20076070 GCA_039602395.1 Deinandra increscens subsp. villosa
AAAATCTTAATGCAGTGTTTTAGTGACTTGTATATAATTACGAACGACTTCGACATATTTTGTAAGTTATTAAAAAAAAAAACTAATTATTTTTTAAATTAATTATTAATATATTAAAACTGAAAAACCAACCAACTTCCATACCAAAAACTAGTCCTTTGGCACCGCCACCCCATGTCAAGTGTGAGAGATTGGTTGGGTGCAATGTCATTCAAAACCTGTACGTTAATACACGGGTCTTCTGATTTAATGGTAGCCCAGTAATCTTTTCTAGGAGAGATTGTCGATTGAAGCTTTGACGGTGATTTTACATGGTTGTTAGGGTTTTCATTTTTGGGGGATTTTGAGCTGGTCCGAGCTCAAACATCAAATAACCGTAGACGGTTGAGATCTCACCATATGAAGATAAAAACACTATTAAAAAAATAAATTACGTTAATTGGAATATTCTCATAAAATCCATATTCTCAAGCATCTAACAGCGTGCAAGTTTCAATTGGCACATGGTAGCAAAGTTATTTGGTTTTTTTAAGAAAGTGATGTATAACAAACATTTTACTATTAGAATGTTGACTCTGATCCATGCATATTTTATATTTATATCAACCTATATAATCAGTTTTCTCAAGTAATCTATGAGTGGAAAAAACGGCCTTTTTAGTAAGAAGTTTCCTCTTAAACAGCCAAGACAGATATGTTTACCGAATGAAACAAACAATAATGATTGATATGACGAGTCACGTGTTATACTGACCATTTGGGACGTACTTCTGCATGTGAAGAAAATGGATTACTTTATTTTTCTTCTGCTTTCATTTTCAAAGCAAAGATATCAAACATCTCGTCTGCATTTTATTTTTATTTTTCATTTTCGTTTTGAAAAATAAGACAGCCGAAAGGATTGAACACACAGATGTGTTGTTCGATTTTGCTAATATTGTATTGGTGACACATCTTGTTGAAGAATCTTGGACCCTTCACAATCTGTTGGCAAATAATAATTCTCCTTGAATGGCTACTAGCTCGCAGAGATCATAACATTTCCACAAATGTATCACTTTCTATACTATTAAGTAGAATTAGAAAATTGTAGAAATGTCAAAGTATAGTGACAGAAACCTTAAAACTAGAAAAGCCATTATAACACGGTTCTATACTATTAAATTCCTTAGGAACTTAAGAGGTTTATCAGGTCTTTTGTATTGCTGAGCTAGACAATATTACTAGAACAACATGACTTCGGAATCTTGTAATCATCAAAGACAGTTACGAATACTGGTTGTTTCCGTGAGGGCGTATAGTAAACTAAGTACTCAATAGATACAAATCAAGTAATGAAGCCGATTAAAACAAGAAATCTGAGTCCGTGAGTTCAAGTACTTTGTGAATGCCAATCGGGTTAACACCCGGTTTAAATGCATTTCCTTCAATGTACCTGTCATATACAATAAGACTAAATGAGAAACAAGATGCATGAAATTCAAAAATGGGGATTATCACCAGACAATACAGGTGGCACAATGAGCGGGTCGGGTTTTGAGCTGGAACATTTTTACCAGTTTTTTAATACATAAGGGATAGCTCCCTTGTGCTAGGGAGTATCTTTCTTGGTTTGTCTTCCTTTTCTTGTAGGTGACCTTAGGTGGACTTAGTCGTAGTTGTAGATGATAATTGATAGCTTCCTTCTAGGTTGGATTCTACTATTCTAGTCAATGCGAGCCTTGTGCCTTAGGTGAACCTCTGACCTTTTCCCTTCTACTCTAGAATTAGTAGCTTGTTTGTTCCAACTTTTTTATGCGCCTACTATGTTGCTATATGTTCTTTTATCTACCATTGATTATAAATTTGTATGCGCTCTGCTTTGTCGTATGGTTTTGTTCCTCCATGTGCTTACAATAAGTGTTAATTGTTACTTGATTTTCATGTTTGCTATATGCTTTTTTCCTAATTTTATGAGTTGGGGGTCTCTCTAGGCGCAACCAATCTGTCTTAAGGGATTACAGGTAAGGTTTGTCCCCGTCTCACCCTCCCCACACTCTACCATATGTGTGGGATTTGCTGGATATGTTTGTTTCTTTTTTATTTTTTTGTTTTGACACGTACGGGAGTCAAATATGATTACCAAATGTTTTTATTATTTAAGATGTTGTATGCGTTGAAAAACTTTCGACCCCATTGACCTGTTAGCTACTTTTTTTACTCATTTTAAACCATTAGAGATGAAATATAACTCGAATTGACCGGTTCATAAGTAAACGGGTCGATATTGCCACCCGTGGGCAGCCCACGATGGTTGGGGCTGGGCTCAAACCTCTACGAAAAAAATAATACGTAAATATTGTAAATATATAATTAGAATGAGGGTATGAAAATTGTAAGCTTACAGTTCTTTCAAATAAGGATGTTTGTAGAATGCATCAGGAATCCTCCCACTAAATTGATTGTAATCCAGGTACCTGAAATTTTGACGGCGTGATAAAAAAATAAATATATGAAGTAACTAAATAAATAACTTGTATACTCTGCTAAAACTAGATCATCTATATTTCCAAATATATGTTTGACAGACTGTGGTAAATGAGCACGCTTACAAGTAAGTTAATCTGGGAATATGAGCGAGTCCAAGTGGCACTATTCCAGACATTTTGTTGTGCGATAAATGTCTGAAACGGAAACAATACTACATTAGCATAAATTTTAAAGATACCAGCTTCAAAGGGAAATTAGATCCATATAAACATATTTGTATACTCAAATACTCACAAAATTTCCAGATTGGTCAAATTTGATAGCTGTGCAGGAATACCTCCGGTCAGATAGTTGTTATTGAGATAACTGCAATCACATTACAAGGGTATATAAAAACTTTAAAACAGCACCGATTGATGGAACTAAATGAAGCAATCTCAACCCTTTTATTTACAAATGGGTTGATTCAGATGTGTACAAGGAAACGGATCTAACGGAGCCCAGAGTGTGTTTTAAAGCATAAAAGCTCCAAAATCATTTCATAGAAAAGTACAATATTATTGAAATATACAGTAATTGCAGTCATATTTGACATCCTAACGTTTATAGAGAAATTGAACAAACAGTTTTTCCGGCCAACCTGACCCGACGGGTTTGGGCTCGTTACTTTAAACCCCTCCCCCCGGGCGGTTTTGAACCATCTAGATGGGACTAGTACTTGGATGGAATGATTTTGAAGTGGCAAATAAAAAATGGACATACAGATTTCGCAGAGCTGGGAAACATCCTTCTATACGTATCAATTCCCTAATAGTTCCAACCAAATGATTGTCACCAAGATCCCTAAAAAAACAAAGTTTCTCAATATGATCATCAAAGAGATTTAATATTAAAAACTTAACAAGTTATGCGATAGTAAAAAAAAGATGAGCAATACAAATGGCGAAGATTTCGTAAGGAGCCCAATTCTGCTGGAATACGTCCAATGAACCGGTTTTGGTGCAGATGAAGATACTGCAGCTCTGGAAGATTAGCAAGCTCCCTGGGTATTTCCCCTTTGAAGCTATTAAAACTCAAGTAGCTGTAGCAATATGAATTAAGCAATCCAGTCAGATGATTGTCTCATAAATAATTCAAAAAAGTTATTTACCCCAAAAATCACTCACAGCTGCGTTAATTTCTTCAGTTCACCAATTTCAGGAGGAATGACATCCTGCAGCTTATTCCACCTCAAATTACTGGAAACAAACAAAACCAATCAACATAATTAACTTCTATGTGGTTGCTGATTACCTTGTTAAGGGTACGGGATTAGGATTCTAAAAGACGAAAACTCAAATAGATATAGAAACTTTTAACATAATATTAGTGGTGTATCTTTGTCAATGTGAGGTTTTCTTTTTTTAAAATAACTATACACTAAAGTTCACGTATACTGTCTATAACTTTTCACTAGTTACAACGGCACTAACAGCCCAGATGTTGTATGTACCCTCTTCACCAGCTACAAACATCAATAACTACCCAAATCTTAATGTTGAAAAGAAATCTAACCATAACTTCAAACTCCAGAAAAACTAAATAGTTAACAATTCAGAGGTGGCCATTTTGACCCAATTACTTGTGAATGGGTCAATTCTATTTTGTTTCATCGTTAACAAGTCAATCAGGAAAAGTCAAATGGGAAACAAATCAAACAGGTCAGAAATCCCCAAAAGTTTATTTATCATGTGTGAAACCGCCTATTATTTTATTAAATAACCAGATTATTATTGAACTAGTATAGTATTGGAACTATATTTGATAGACTATCTGTATACAAAAAATGAACCAAAAGTGCATATGTGTTATGATCTGTTATCCAACCGGCCCAAACCACCCATTTTGACCTCTAGTTAACATATGGTTAGAACTTCATTTTCCATACAGAACTCAACATAGAACAGGAATCAAAGCTAGGGGGTTGGCTATATCTTAAATAGTTAAATATTAAAGCCTAATGATGAAAAAGCATAGCATTTGAAGAGTTGCCAGATGATCATTGCAAGGGTGATGGGTCAAGTACACTAAAGTATATTAATACTGATAAAAATGCATGAACAGTAATCGAAAATATGAAGCTATAGCTAAATGCAGAAGCATCAACGATGTAAAGTGTTAAGGTAGACAGTAATACAGTATTTTAAGCCGCTTTAAACGCCCGATTTGAGGTGGAATTGGTCCAGTCAACTTATTGTTATGGAGATCCCTGCCAACAAAGTTAAGTAATATCAGAACACAAATCCAAGCCAAATACCAAACTAACTATTTAACTCCACCATCAACCATAACTTAGAATTTCAGGTGCAAATTGAACAATTTAACCAACAAAAAGAAGATAATTAATTTAGTTAGATAGAGCGTCATACAGCCTAGTAAGATCCAGCAGATTGGTTACAGCAGTAGGAAAAGGCCCGACAATTGACACCGCGTATACTTCCCTGTAATGTAGTTGAATCAAATTTACAAAAAATTTCAAGATTCGATGACACATAGATGGGTGTTCATTATGTGAAATGTATGAACTATGAAGTGACACTTACAGTTCAGTAACTACTCTATAATCACCTTGTGTGGAGCATGTGACACCAGACCAAGCAGGTAAATCACCATCTCCACATGGATCATCTCCAACCCATGCATACACCACCCTCCATCCAAGAGAAGCTTTAATTTCATTAAGAGCTTTCACTGCACAATAAAAGAAATTAATCACTCGCCTGGGTACAGCTTAACCATACTAACATTTCATCACTTTCAGATCACATTCTCCCAAACAACAAATCAAAATATTTCCATCAAAATTCCTCAAATCAAACAAAAGCAAGATTAAAACACCATATCACAGTATCTCGAAAACTGTCAACTGATGCAAATGCCTAAAGCAATTTATGAAACATTTTGTAACGGATCAAAGGTTCAATCAATCAAATTACCAATCAGCTCACAACATTGATTATACACTTGAATAATCAACTATACATCTAAACAAACGGTTGTAAAATCAATCCATACCGGCTAAACTATCCCAAAAACAAACAAACTGTTCCAAAATTCCCTAACATGATGAGATCTAATCATCTAAAGAGCAAATGAAGGTGATCAGGTAACAAAATCGCAAACATCAAGCTAAATTCAAGTGTATAATCAAGCCCGCCTCTTCCAATTTATGAAACATTTTGTAACGGCTCATAAATTCAATCAATCAAATTACCAATCGGCTCCCAACATTGATTATACACTTGAATAATCAACTAATCATCTAAACAAACGGTTGTCAAATCAATCCACACCGGCTAAACTATCCCAAAAACAAGCAAACTGTTCCAAATTTCCCTAACATAATGAGATCTAATCATCTAAAGAGCAAATGAAGGTGATCAGGTAACAAAATCGCAAACATCATGCTAAATTCAAATATAAACAAACGCCAAATCAATTATCGTATCTCCTAAATCTAGGTATACATAATAACATATGTGATCATGTATCCCGACAGAAATTGGGAAGAAATTGAGAAATTACCGTCTCTTTTTAGGGTTTTGCAGTGCACGGCAACATTGAGAACGCATAGTAGTAGTATAACGAATGAAAATCCTGTGGATACTCGATAACGAAGCATTGCTGGTATCGATTTGGAATTACTTGATTTTGGAATGCTCAAACTGTCATTCGTTCGTGTTATGTACGCATGTATGTATGGATCAAGTAGATGGAGAGGATGCGAGTAAGATCTGAGAGTGAAATGAAATGGAGAGATTTTGGGGAGTGGGAAAACGCGTACGTTTGCCTGATGTCGGTGGATCGTAAACTCTATTTTATCATGTGTTTCTTTATCTGGTGACTGATGATAAAAGTTAGAAAAGTGTTATCGGTTAGTTTAGCGATTTAAATTTTTTCTGAACGGTGAATCTATAACTTTTTAAAATTAAAAGCAAACATGTCAAAAATGATTGTATCCAAAGTTGTTGCCTTGCTCATAAAGATATGTGTAATCAGCTATTTATTTTCTTTGACAGGAAATAGAGGCAAATATGAGTATAGTAGGTGCCTAGGTGGTGATTAGCGCACGTTATGGACGGGTATATGCGGAAATACAACACAAAAGCAAACATCGAAGGTATAAGTTCGACGTTAAAATTAAAAACAAACATGATAAATTTCTGAACTAAGGACATCAGTATTTTTTTTTTTTGTCTTTAATGTTTTTAAATTCTTCATTGATACTCCAAAAGAAACGTACAAGACTCAACTAACCACGCAGGAAAGGCGGGCAACAAGCTGCGCCGCCAGCCCTTTTTAAATAGCAAACAAAAATCCGTGAAAAGAGAAAAAATAGAAAAAAAATCCGCGAAAAGAGAAAAAATATTAAAGCGAACTTGTGATGATATCTAGCATTTAACCTAGGTGAAGCTGTCAAGGACCATACTAATCTGGACTGAATTGGTTCGAGATTGAAACCGAATAAGATCGATGAATAACAAAAAAAAAAACTCAGAACTAGCTAGACCAATTTTGTGTTTTTCGAGCTTAGTTTTCTTAAGTAGTTTTCTTAAGTCGGCCCGCAAGATGCTGACTCATGTATCCCTACTGGAGGTCGATAGATAAGTGGCATTGCTTAGAGAAATTCCTGGTTTTAACATAAAAATGAACGAAGCGTCTATTTGGACATCCCTATACGCTGCGTATGATACAATACGCAGCGTATAAGACTTTTTACCGACAAAGTTACAGACCTGACATTCTCTGACATGGAATTTACCTATACGCTGCGTATAACACAATACGCAGCGTATAGTAAACTGAATAAATTTGGTGGTTTTGTGTTTGTGTTTGTTTACCTTTATTTTTTTTAAATTATAACAAATAGTAATTTTTATAATTTCACCGTACTAGAAACCTAAATAGTAATTTTTATAATTTCACCGTACTAGAAACCTAAATACTAATTTTTATAATTTCACCGTACTAGAAACCTTAAGTTGTAATTTTCATAGTCAACCTATACGCTGCGTATTGTTAAAGAATTGGTTGAAGAGCGTATTGTAATTTTCAGGTCTGTAACACTTTTCAGTAATTATTTATTTAACAAAGTCCAAGTTCACAGTTGGCACCTTTTACCTCCAATCCATTGCCCAAACCTTCAATAGATTTTTGGAGCTTTTTGAGACTGCTCTACCTCGTGGGTTTGACTGTTTGGGTGATAAGTTTGTGATTAGGGATAGCAAGATCTTAAAGTTGGATTATAGTAGTGATGCATTGCATTCCATCTTTACTGAAATGATTAGCATACTATTTTTTAGCAAAGGCCCGAGAGAAGCTTTTTAACACCCTGCATCCAATGTTTTTTTTAATTTTTATGTAGTGAAGGCTTTAGTCTTAGTTTGGAGGATTTTGTTATTTCAAAGGATGCTATAAGAAGCATAGAAGACCAACTACTAGAAGTTGCACCTATCACTTGAGCTCTAATTACAATGAGGTAATTGACATGCAACTCGAGAAAAATCTTCGGGCATGTAAGAATCCCATCTCTGAATTTATTCTAAGATTTCATCCATGGGTAAGAGATGTGGTCATCTGCTATGATGAAATTGTGAGAAATGATTGTAGGAACTCAGTAATCCAATTTGAGTACGGGGCAATGACAAATAATCTGTTCGATGCTGGTGAACCATTTGGAGTATTGGCTGCAACTGCCATGTCAAAGTCTGCATATAAGGCGGTTCTTGATTCTTCTCCAAAGTAGCAACAACTCATGGAATATGATGAAGGTAATTTATTTACCCCTAGTTCTTCTTAATTACATGGTTAAAAGGTGAAACTAATAAATCCTTCTCTGCTTTCCACTATGTAGGAGATTCTGCAATGTGGAGTGAATTTTAAGAATGTTCATAATGATCGACGGGTTGTGCTTTATTTAAAAGATTGTGATTGTGGGAAGGAACATTGTCGTGAGAAAGCAGCATATAAGGTTAAAAATCATCTGCGAAAAGTCAGCCTTAAGGACGTGGATGTGGAATTTTTAATAGAGTAATTTCTTATTCTCTACTGTTACCTATTAGTCTTTTCCAGTTAATATTTATTGAAGAATTGAATCTGTTATGTTTTAATAATGTTAGAACATTGTTTCTGGCTGTATAACTCTCATGTTCTTTAAAATTTTACCCACAGATATAGAAGACAGCAAGGAACAACTGATGCTGTAACAGATGATGCTGGGCTTGTTGGTCATGTTCATCTTAACAAGGTTCTCTCTCTCTATGTATATTATAATTATCAATGTTGCAAGTGCTTACTGAGTAAAATTAATAGGGTTCACAAAGTTTTCTCCTTATTTTCTCTATAATATATTTGTGCAGACACTGTTGAAGGATTCAAATCTTAGCATGGAAAAGGTTCTTGCAAAATGTGAAGAAACTCTGATTTCGTTTCGCAAAAAGAAGAAAGTGGGCGAGCTATTCAAGAAAATAGCTATATCCTGCAGGTATGTTTTATGGCCTTTTTTTTCTTTCTTTCTTTCTTTTGAACTATATTAGAATAACATATACATGTGGGTGTGGAAAAACCTACAAAAAGGTTGAGCAGTCAATGTGGTTGGGTTGAATAACTATACTAATGTCTATGGTTTCTGTTTTGTAGCGAATGTTCATTTCAGCAACAGTCATCTGAATGGACCCCATGCTTACAGTTCTTTTGGCTAGGCATTCCTGATATCCATTTAGAGAAGACTACACAAAAGTTTGCCGATGATGTTTGCCCCGTTCTTTTAAATTAAGTTATAGAAGGTATAACTTTTAATTATGCTTGTTTATGTCGGGACCTTTTTATTTAAGTGTTAATGATGGGTTTACGAATAACTTGCTATTGCATAGGTGATCCACGTGTCAAAGAAGCTAATATTACCTGGATAAGTCCTGAAACAACAGTGTGGATCAACAATCCTTTGAAGGATCAAAAAGGCGATTTGGCTATTGATATTGTTCTTGAGAAAGAAGCTGTCAAGAAAAGTGGTGATGCATGGAGGATAGTAATAGATGCATGCCTTCCAGTAATCCATCTGATCGACACAACACGCTCTATACGTAGGAGATTCTGCAATGTGAAGTGAATTTTAAGAATGTTCATAATGATCGACGGGTTGTGCTTTATTTGAAAGATTGTGATTATATAAACGTTGTTTAGAAATGTAAAGGTAATAATACAAATCATTCGATATCGCAATCAATCGACATCATCACAATCACAACGAACATAAAAAAAAGTACGCCATCCATCACAAGCAAACATAAAAACAAATAAAGTAGTATTCATGAGTACATCACCATAAGAAAATAAAATAAAATGAGATATCGCTAATGCTCATTAAACAAATAAAATAAAATAAAATGAGACACCGCTAATGGTCCTCCTCATCCTCATCCCCAACCATGTCATCATCATCATCATCATCATCATCCTCTGCCTCGCCCTGAGCGTCGCCCTGAGCGTCGCCCTGAACATCCGGTGCCTGTGGAAATGGAGGGTGGTCATGGTAGTCCAAACGGGCTGCCATCCCAACCATCATCTGGCACTGCCATGCGTGGTCATGGTAGTCCAAACGGTGGGGCGTTATAGGGGGGTTATAGAGGAGAGGGTGGCGAGGGGCGTTAGCCCTTTAACGCCGAGAAGATGAGGTGAATAAAAAAAATAGCCGTTCAACGGCTAAATTTTTTACCGTAAATTTTTTACCGTTGAGGGTTTTATTTTTTTTAATTTAAACCCTCTTTTACCTATAAATACCCCACTTTAAACATCTCACACACCACTCCAACTCCTATCTACTTCCCTCTCTACTTCTATTCTTCTACTATATATACCCCATCTATTTTATAAACTTTCACAAACATTCACAATGAATATGGATAGTTGGAATACCGAAGAGGACGTAGCGGTGGCAAAATCTTTCGTTAACGTCGCACACAATTGGAATGGTGGACGTCCCCGAAACGAGTTTTGGCCTGCCGTGATTGATGACTTCAAACGGCGACGTGGTGTGGAAGATGTAAACGGGTACGTTATCAGGGCGAAATGGTGGGCCTTGCAATCGAACGCACTAACTTTTAATGATATCTATGTACGACTCGAGCGACAATATGGCGCGGAGGGTATAAGCTCAGTGCTGCGAAGGTCGTTGAGCGAGTACAAAACTGAAAATGGCGAGAGCTTTGTAAACGCAGGCGTTTGGGCTTATTTGAGGCCATACATCAACAACCCCGAAGATCCTATTTTCACGTTTAATCGTTATATATAGGCGTTCGTGTTTTCTTTTAAGTTGTGATGTTTTAATTTATTTTGTTGTCTTTTATTTTATTTTTAATGAAAAAACTTTTTAAATTGTTTTCTTTTAAGTTGTAGGTTTAAATGAAAGAGAAATTATGTATACGCTGCGTATTGCCAAAAACGCAGCGTATAAGCCCTACGCAACCCTAATCCTGGTTGGGAAATGATTATGTCTTGATTACAACATTCCATACGCAGCGTATGTCGTAAAACGCAACGTATGGAATGTCTGTCATATTAATTAGTTCTATATACGCTGCGTATTGGGTTATACGCAGCGTATATAGATGTTTAATTAGCAGCACCCAAAATGAAAACATCTTACTAGAAGATCATCAACTCTTGTTATTCATTGGGATAGTAACTATTTACATAGAATTAGTGTAGAACAAAAAATTAACAGATTTGGTGCATTTGGCCCAAACCCATCTCAAAAGACCATTGTACCCTCCATAATCTATATTGCATTACCATCTTCCGCATGAAAGCTTCAAACTTTAATGCAAGTCATGGACTTATCCTGATACGACATGGTTTTATCCCTACCTACTAAAACCCAAATGTACAACTATTATAGCTAATAGTACTACTAGCCACGCTCCTTCGTCTCGATCTGCATCTCCTTCAATATAGGTGTAGAAAATTCAAAAACGTTTCTCGTAGTAATAGCTATCTGAAAGTAACAAATTCCTCTGACCGGAAAAAGAACAAATTCCGGTGACTGTAACAAACTAACAATGTCTTCTTTGATCATGGGGTTCAAGAAAATATGAACAACTGATGGATGAAGAGAATCTTGAATTAGATGGTGGAAAGAAATGGGTTTTGTCAGTTATGAAGTGGGTTGGGTCCAGAAGGGACTAATCTTTTCGAAACGCCGTATCTTGGATCAATATCTTCATCATACGGCGGTGGTCGCCGGAACTGGTGTTGCCGGCGGAGAGACGGTGGCGGATGGCAATCGGAATTACATAACGGTGATGGGTATTTTTCAGTGGAGATGGTGATGCAAGAATTGTGATCATGGAGTTGGTGGCGGCGGTGAGGGTGGTAGGCGATGGTGGCGGTGGTGATATCTCCGGCGTTGGTGGATGAAGAGGTTGTTATGGTGATGATGATGAGAAAACATATGATTAGCATCTTTAAAAGGGGTTGAATTGAAGAGAGAGATTTCTTCATTATGTGATTTGGGGGGTTTAGAGTGAGTGAGATTGGTGGTGGCCGGATTTATGACGGTGGTGGCGGCGGCGGCGGCGGCGTTGACGGCGGAAAGTGAGAGATGATGAAAGTTAACAGGAGTCACACAGATACATGGGTTGTCTCTGGTTAAGTTGACAAAACGAAAGAAAATTTATATTACTAGCCCTTTAAGTTTAGGATATTTGGCATTATAGTCTCCATAAATTTAAGAAGATGTAGGAAAATGGATTAATAATTGTAGTCTTTATGTTTGAAATTTCAAATCATGAAATTAATTGCTAATTAACTACACTTGGACCACAAAAGGTTGGCTATTCACTTTGTTAGGACAATTCTAATATGAAATTTCGTTTTCATTTTAATAATTGAGTTTATATAAAAGTTGGATAGTAGTTGTATGTCTCTCTCAGTATACGGTATGTGGGTTCTAGGTGTCAAGGGCTATGACCAATTGAGCTTGATATATACATTCTTACCTTATATTTTCACAAGAAATTAAAGTCAGAGCTCAAACCAGTGACCTCTAGGTTACATACCAACAGCCTTACCGTTGCTCAGAAGTCCATCCCTGTTTTACGAGCCCGACATGTCCATTTGACCACCTCTAACTTTCTAGATGTGATTGGTTTCATATATTTAACTTTTGTATGCATTTCTCCTTATCATAATTTCAATTTGTCAAAGTAAAAGCGCAAAGAGCCAAAGATAAGTACACAAATGTTAATAGACGATCAATGTTAAAAATACACAAAGAGCTCATAGCTTTTGTTGGGCTTGGGCTTTGGTTATGTCTAGGGCCTAGCCCAAACTTGTATGATACAACATTGGCTAGGACCAAGGCCCAGCTATTCTCCTAAGTATCTAAAGTGAAATCTATACAAAATGAAATGTTTTGCACCTGTAATGCAATTTATTCATATAAAAAAATATAGATACAAGTATACAACAAGATGTAATGGAGGTGAAGCCGGATGCCTCATCTTCTATTTAGCGACCAACTTACGTGCACGTTGATTCGCACCTTTGACTCGTGAGTTTAGCTCATCGACATCCTCAGAAAAGCTATCAAGAGCTTTGTTTTGTCTGTTTTTCATCAAAATTTTGAATTCGGTTAGAACAAGATGGTGAACACTATCAAAGTAAAGTACAGATGACAAAATGTACATAATAGGTAAAATGTCAAAAACAAGTAAATTTTAGTACGTATCAGGTTAGTTTGACCCGAATCACTTTTGCCCTGAAATATTAAATATATAGCTAGCATGTTATACATGCTTACAATAATTATGTGAGATTTAAGATGTCATTTGTATTAAAACTACAACTTGGATGACTTTTGACATGTTAAGTCCGCAATCCACATAACCCATTTCCTTTTTAGCTATAATTTAGTTTTACCTGTTTGACTAGCTAAAAATTAAACATAAGCGGAATTGTGATTTCTAATATAAAAAATAAAAAAAGAAGAAAGACTAACTTGTCGAGTTCAGATCCCATATCGCTAGCCATTCCCTTGAGATCACCCAATACACTACTTAAATCATCAAGTGCGTCGTCTTGTTTTTCTTTCTCCAACTGATTTAGAAAGAGAAAAGAAACAGAAAAATTAAATAAAGCTTGGAACATATAATAAACAAACATATCTAGTAAAATCATACTAAAAAACAATAGGGTCCGAAACAGATAAGATGAGAGCAAACTTTACCTCTATCCCGAAGGATAAAGAGACAAAGCTTGGAACATATAAAAAGCTCAAGATACACATACCTCAACTTTCTGCATGGCATCCTTTGGTTCACCAGAAGAAGCTGCTTTAGAAGCTTTCTTTCCCTTTTTTGGATCATCCAAACCCAACTTCTCTCTGTCCCCCTTACTTCCTTTCTTTCCTGACTTTTTATCATCTGGTGAAACAAAACACACCCCATTGATATAAAGGTAGCAAAATGGATGGGTTGGGTAACAGGTCAGTCATACACTAATAATCAGTGTGTCAAATATGATCAGAAAAATTATTTTTTTCAGGAGTTAGTAGCCCAGTGGGATGTTGGCAAAACAGTTCATATGGAAGGGGCATGGAGTGCAAACCTTTTGACTCTGGGCCTTTGATTTCCTTGCCCTTCTTTGGCTTCCAAGTCATGGAAAACATGCCTCCAAGGTTCCCCAATATCTTTTCACCCTGTCATAAATAGTTATTTGAGAAACATATTCTTTTATTAAATTTATATGAGAGGAGGTTAGAAAGTGTTCTATTTCTGGACACAAACTAAAAACACTCTCCCAACTCCAACTCTTTTATTAAAAATACTTTTTACTGATTTTGAGACCTTTCAATTAATATAATACTTAAAAAATTTATGTACTCTTTAAATATTTTTTTAAGATTCAAGACTGGTCAGGTTTTTTAAACATTGTCAAAAACTAACCTTGCTCAAATCTTTATCCATGTCAGCAGCCTTTTCATGGGTCCTATGAATCTGCTCCCCTTGAGCATGCAAAGTATCTAAAGTCTTCTTACCATCCTCTCTGATATCCTCTGCTATTTTCAAGCAATTATTTACACTCTTGGTAGTTTCTTCAGCCTGATCAACAGCATATCCCTCTAATTCTTGAGTAGACATGCCGTCGAGCTCAGCTTTACTCTTCGGTTTTTTCTTAAGTGTTGATGTTTTTGCTTTTCCAAAGAAGTCATCATCATCGTCATCCACCGCAGAACCATTTTTGGAGTCCGGCTCAGAAGTTGTCCTTCGAGCTGGTGCATCTTTCTTATCTGTTTCGGGTTCCTTATTAGCTCCTTTTTTAAACCCAAACATGTTTACAAATTAGATTTTATCTATAGCCTATAGCTATATTCTTCAGCAGTGTTACCTGCAAACTTGCAACAAAAAATCATTATTTATCAACTACTTATAAGAGTATAATGAAATTTAACAGAACCTAATCAAATCATATCTCTTGATTGAGAATTTGAGATGAAAATAACTATGTAAATTATGGACTTAAAATGAGTCACTTATGCAATGTAAATATGTGTATGCAAGCAGAATATGTTCATCAACCATGCACAATGAAAAATAAAACTATATCTTTCGTCACCAATTCAGGCATCGGCCTTTCAGGGACATAAATGAGCCGAGCCACTCGTCAGCTATTAGAGATTGGCTTGTTAAAAGCTAAAATCCAACCGAGCTTAAATGGGATTGAACTTATAATGGAGTTCATAAAGTAAGAATGCTTGAGTCCAAGCTTCACTTATCGAGCTTCACTAGGCTAGGCTCAGAAACTACAATGTTATTTATATAGCTTTTATTATATACTTTTACAAATAGAAGTTGATAGGAATACTAAAAGTTTGCTATAGCCAGTGGCGAAGCTTGAAAATATCAAGTGGGAGATCGGGATCTAAATATTCTTTTTCCTAATGCAAATCTTTGGGTAAATGGGGGGTCGAAACCGGAGTATTTCAAAATTTTCTACACAAAAATTATATGCCCCCTACATCGCAAAATAAATTTCGGGGGGTCGGACGCCCCCTCCCGCCCCTTAAAAGCTGCGCCAGTGGCTATAGGGCTACGTGACAGTTCTTGGTGGATGTCACGTGGCATTGTAATTTTTATTTTATTTTCATCTAGGTGTAACGAATTTAGCACAGTAGTTGGCGGTGTAATAGATACAATTGTGTACCATAACTTTTAGGCCTTAGGTTCAATACTTTGAGCGTTTAACTTCTAATTTTAACAACGTTACACTTTTTTTTATGTTTTTTCTTTATGTAGAGTTATAGCAATGCGATTGTTTTGTATACCTACATTATATCCGCGTAGCGCACGGATAGTAAACTAGTTGAATACATTTACTATTATTGTATATAAATTATGAAAAAGATAACTAAATGATATAACTTCATGCACAACCCAAGAACACACACTAAACAAACAAGATATTAGATAAACAATCAAAATCACCTGAAATTCCGGGCAATAAATATACAGACACCAGTAACGATTATCCTCCGACTGATCAGATTATTTTCCGATAATAACGAAGTCGGAGAGAGAGAGAAAACGGTGAAGAGGTCTTCTCTCCGATGAATGGATAAATTGAGAAATGTATGCGAGATTTGAGATTTTTGGTTTGAGTTTTGGGGGTTTTGAGGTGGAGATGAATCGCACATAAATCACATAGATAATTTGAGAGGCATTGCGAAAAATCATGTTGGCTTCAACAAAATTTGTTCCTTCGGCCAAATTTGGAAGTTCCACCGATGGTGTTCATTTTGGCATGAAATATATCTTAAAAAGAGTAGGTTGCTTATTTTTGTCACATATAGTTCATTCTTTTAAAAGATATCATTTTCATTTATGTGGTTTACATTTTCATGTCATTTTAGTTATTACAACTCACTAACACGGTTAAAATGTCTATTAAATTAAGAGATATTTCTGTCAATCTACATTAGGTACAAGACATGAATGTACAACTTCTATATGACAAATGACATTTCTAATAGGATCATTGTGTGTAAAAAATATGATTCTTCTTGAATGAATAAGAGTTCAAGTCTCATAGTCGATAAAAGATGTAGATATAGAATATGTGTGCAATCATTATAGAGCACAAAATGAAGTATAAATTTGAGGCCATGCAAATGCATATAGATGATCATAAGGATGTTGTGTTTGAAAAACTGCTAAGTGCTCAAGTACCTAGCCTATATGGTTCTGGGTGAATAAAGGGATTCACACCAAAAATAAATGAATATTGCCATCATTAGTTCTAGTGGGAGTTTGTTGAATCTAAAATTATTTAATTACCAAATACTCATCATATGACTTGGTTTTTACATTCCTTTATAGACCACCCACTGATTAATATCACTGAAGTTAAAAATAAAATAACCACTAATGAGGGATAACCTCTGAAGTTTATCTCATGAAGAACAACCTTTGATAATTAAGTAACCACTAACGACGGATACTAGATACCCCCTAACGACCGAATCACCTTAAGCCCTTCCCCTCATGAAGATATTCACTAGAGACTATTTGTAAGTATCTTCTGATCGTCATGCTTGAATGGTGCCACTAATTAGTGGATACCAATTATCCGCTGATACTTCATTAGAGGATAGCCTAATTAATGAATGAAAAACACTTCCACTTAGGCTTCACTAATTAAGTCGGTTTAAATATGTCTTTTCTGTCCGTCCGACTCTGGGATTTCATGACGATATTTTCAATCACCCTAAAAGCCTCTTTTCAAGTGAAGGATGGGCTCTCTCACATACCCTTCTTCCCGAGCATTGAAACTCTCTATGTTATTTTCCTGTAAGAAAATAACTAAAAATTCAATGTGACTGTTATTGCAGATAGTTCCCGACATAACTAGCGGGTTGCACTCTTAGTGCCCTACCTTATGTAGTCAAAAGACATGAAGGTCATATATATAAATTTCAAAGATTTCTTTAAATGGTGGTTTTAGATTCAATAACCTTATCACCACTAACTTTATGATGATGAGAATAATACCAACTATAGTATAAGTAGTGGTTCCAATAATCATTTCAACAAGGTTCAATGTTTTTACTTTCATGAGTGATGGTTACTACGTATATATATTTCATGTCGGCAAAACGTATGGTCTATTTTTATTTATTTAGAATCTAATATTAAAAGATTGGTCATGAGATGCTTTTAGGTGCACCAAATAAAGCAAGTCGCAATCCACAAAGGTTTTATTCAATTTAGTATTTATAAATTTTACAAAAAGAATTGAAAAGTTATGAGAGGGGAGTTACTATTCCTTTGAAATGTGTTTTTTTTTGCTTTACGCGTGTACTTTTGTTGTACACATTTTCCTCCATTTGCATCACACGATAACATATTATAGCTCATACGTGTACTTCACTGCAGCTGATCATGGTCCACGTGTTATCTCTCTCTCCTTCTTTATCGGCGATCACTTTTGACGCTCTTCTCTTCCCACACCTTCCCCGCTCCTGGTAGGGTGTCGCGGGGTGTGACATGTGATGATGAAGATTATATGAGCCCGGCCAGGATATGTTTTATTCTGTATTCAGATTTGTCTTGATAATGGTTGGCTATAACGTTTTGTTTGGTTTGATAATTGTCAGTTTCGAAAGATTTATTATACTTAGAGATTTGTGCAGGAAGTTCTGATGTTGGTGTGTGGTACGATGGCGACAAGGAAGTCTACATTTTTAGAAAACAGCTAATGGACCCAAAAAGTGTCTTCAAATTGATCTTGAAAGTGGTTGGTTGTATTGTGATGTGTGTTCATGATTTTTTCCCTCTCTTATAATGGATGCGATGTCAAGATGTTTGATCCTTAGATGATTTAGGATTATCTTACATTGTTTGCTAATGGTCTATTTTGGAAGATTTGTTCATGTGTGCAGGATGTGATGATTGTTTTTGAAAGATTTGTTCATGTGTGTGCAGGAAGTGGTGAATATCTTAACGTCGTTACGCAGTTTTTCGTATTTTCATTTTATTTATGTAGGGTTGTAGTAGTGCAACTGTTATGTGTAGCCTCGTTGTCTTTGCATTTCTTTTT
Organism: Deinandra increscens subsp. villosa; assembly: GCA_039602395.1. Lineage (NCBI taxonomy): Eukaryota > Viridiplantae > Streptophyta > Magnoliopsida > Asterales > Asteraceae > Deinandra > Deinandra increscens. The sequence continues at coordinate 19,974,671 of JBCNJP010000018.1, forward strand.
TTTTTATTCTCGGGCACAACAAATTTATCACATAAATTGATTGTATGATGAGAAAAAGTTGTATAATATGACTTTTAGGTGGTAGACTCAATACTTTAGAACTTATCTTATAGTTTTAACGCCGTTACTCAATTATCTGGACCAATCCTTCATCCGTAAAGCACCAAGAACATGTTGACTATAGCAGAACATTAGGCTCATACCGTGATTTTCGGGGAAAAGAAAGAAGACAAAAGCCAAAGATATTTGTGATCAAGAAAGAAGCCCAGTTCGGTTGCAACACAAAATTTACGACCATAATTTTGGATCAACGACCAGATTCTAGTTCAGCGGCGATATTAAAGATCAGCGACAAGATTGAATATCAGTGACCAAAATCAGCAACCTGGATTTTCAGCAACCAGAATATTCAAGAAAATCAACCGAGGATAAATTATGGTGGATGGTAAAGAAGGCAACTCAAGAACGGTAAAGGAATCGATGAGTTGATTAACTATTTAAGCACCGAAATTGACCTAAACCAATTACGCAACTTGGTCAGTCATGGTAAAGATTGTATTGGGTGCATACGGTTTTCACGAAACAATTGATCTAGGAAAGGAGAAGGGGACAAAAGAAAGAAAATGTATTGTTACAGATATGGGGGCATAGAACTGTGTCTTGTGCGCAAGACTGGTCACTGAGTATTAATTGGATGAAATAGATACGGTGCACGGTGGGTAATGGGAGACAGGGCCTCTTTTGGGAGGATAATTGGACGGGTCACGGACCTCTTAGGTATATTTTTCCGGATCTCTACGACCTCGATACTAATCGGAGTTACCATAAAGTGGACAAATTTCGTTGGATTGATGGTAGATGGCTCGTCATTGGTGATTGGAGGGCATAAGTTGGTTTGAGTCGGTTGGAGGAATGGGCCGATATGTGTGGTGGTTGGTCGGATGCGGTGACTTTTAACCATCTAAAAGATTCATGGAAGTGGGGCATAGAAGATCCTAGGGAATTTGAAGTTTTTTTTTGTCAGAAAGGAGCTACAAGCTCGTTTGCTCCCCGTGGTCGATGTGGATTTTCGTTGGATCAAATGGATACCTCTCAAGGTCAACACTTTCGTATGGCGCGCGATACAAGATGGGATTCCGTCTAGAGTGAACCTTGCTCGTAGGGGAATTTCGGTAGATACCGTTTACACCAACCACCTACTTGTGAACTATTGCATGGGTAATATTGTTTGGTCCAAAATTATCACTTGGTGCAAAGGTACGGGGTTTAGATTTACTACGGTGGGAGAGGCCTTGGATTTTTGTAACAATTTGGGAAGTGATAACAACTCTATCAAGGTTTATAAAGGTATCTTTTATGCAACTTTTTGGATCTTATGGAAGCATATGAATGAGCTAATTTTCAATATGGCGATAAATGCCTAGACAATTTTTTTCAACCTTGTCATGTAACGGTTAATATCACGAAACAGTTTCCCGACATTTTCATAAATGATTCTAAATTTTGTTTGTTGATCGATGGTTCTACAGAAATAAACATTGAGAAAATACCGACGAGATACGTATGTCGACGAAATTTCAATGGGTTAATTCGTCAATGCATAAAATTTATAAAATAAAAATGAGTTTTTAACTAAACGAAAGAAAATTTATTAAATATATCGATACATAGATTTCAAATCATATGTCTATCAAAAATTTTCAGATTCAAATACTTAGCAACAAAACAACACCAGACAACAGTATAAAAGTGGTGATGAGCATCATTGGTGCGTAGTATTGTTTTGTTTCTAAAGTTTTATAGTAAAAAACAAAAGCTGGGTATATAGATATGAAAAATTCCGGCCGAAAAAACCATTCGGTATTTGTTTAGTTAAAAACTAAAATTTGAATTTTTAAAATTTTACTCATGTGTATTAACCAATTGAAATTTCATCACCATGTGTATCTTCATTGGTAATCTCTCAATTGAAATTTCATCACCATGTGTATATTCATTGGTAATCTCTCAACATTTAATGAAGGATTGCTTATTTTGACGGCACTAAAGTTACCCGTAATGGGGCGTTATGGGGCCAAAAATTAGCCCATAACCCCCCATAACGCCCACCTCCACGACGGTGGGGTGTTATGGGGTGTTATCAGCCAAAAGTTCGAGAGGGGCGTGAGAGAGATAACGCTGAAAGAGGGAGGTTGGTGGGGCGTTATGGGGGCTTTATCCAGTACACCATAAAGCTCCATAAAGCCCATTGTCTAGTCAGCGTCCACATGACGGATAATGTCCCATTTGGGGCTTTATCCACTACACTTAGCCTAACAACCGATTTCAGTCGAATTTTACCAGACAAAATTTAGAATCATTTATAAAAGAATCATTTATAAAAATATGGGGAAATTGTTTTGTGATATTAACCATTACATGACAAGGTTGAAAAAGTGTATAGGTATTTATTGATCTTCTTTCACCAACGGATCACCAACATAGTATTAAAACGTGCTAAATTTGTAGCGCACTTTCAATGGAAGTTTTAAATTAAAAATAATAATCATAAAAACTTTATTAAAAGACTAGGATAGAACCCGTATGTTATACATGTGAAATCATTAAAAATATACATATAAGTGATAATTTATGAATACTTTTTTTATTATCAGAATAACGTATTAGTGATTTTACTCTTTATCAAAAACAATATTTAGAGCATATGTCTCTACTTGTATATTTGAAAAATGCAACATACAAAAATGATTGTTAAAAAAACAATCTGACCCTAAATAGCAACTAACATTAATTTATGATTTGACAAACTTGAGACTTTAATTTATGGAAAGTTAGGTGAGTATAAATTTTCATGAAGATTATAATGAACATAGTTTGATTGATGAGTACAAAATCTAAATTATAATCAATATTATAATGTTATATCAATAAAAAAAATGTATTTTGGTATACATTAGGACACATACGATTGGATTAGTCATCATGTTTACAATTTTCAAATTGGATGAACATGGATCATTTGATATGGTAGAAAAGTATTTAATAATGAATCTTATGTACATGAATTTTGACATTTATGAATTTCTCTGTAAAGAGTATCATCCACAATATTGATTGAATCCGTAAAATAATATTAGGTATTTATTAATTAAAGTATTAAATATAATTTGTTCAATTATATTTGAAAACACACTAAATAAGTTTTTATTGGTATTTTGTAAGTTTTTTTAAATGGAAATGTTAATAGTTTATAAAAAAATAATTTTAAATAAAAATAAGATAAAAATTAATATATGGTTGTCATAGTTTTAAAATATAAATAAATAAAAATACATATATCATGAATAATTATAAGATATGATATAATTTTCAATAAAAAGAATTAATTAGAGAGTAAATTTGGGAGGGAAAAATTTGATGAGAATGAATCTAGTGTTGACATGTATCAACAATTGTAATTATTTATTAGAGTAGGAAGATTACATTGTAAATCCATCGTCAACTTTTTAACGGTGAATCCTGCGGAAATATTTCGTCTATAAAAATACACTTTTACACTTTTCTTTTCTGGTAATAATATATATTTTTCTTTAATAACTTAATAATTTTTTTTCTTTCAAATTTACATAACTTTAGATTTACGCGCGTAATTTCCATTTTCCGTACTACTCAACAGTGTGACGGCTGCTTTTTTTATCCCGTCTTTTTCCTCCAATTCACTTGACGTTTCGCACAAGCTACAGAACCTTTTTCTACGCGTTCTATTTCTCTCTCCTAAAACCCTAGACTCACTTTCTCTCTCTAAAAACCTCCTTCGATCTTCACCTTCTGTCCTTCTCGCCGTATGGACGATCAGAACCCCGCCGATCCGGCCACCGACGGATTCTCCACCGACCCTACCTGGCCGCTCCACGGAGATCACGGTTTCTTCGGAATTAGCGATGATAGAGGCAACAACATATTGAGTGAATTCGGATGGAACTGCTTCCAGAATCCTCTTTCGGAATTTGATCGGATCGATTCCGGAGCTTGTTCTGATGCTCCGGAAGAGAGTAATTCTACATCCGGTGTGGTTTCGGTTCGTTCTGAGATCGGATCTATCGAAATCGCAGGGGATTTGTCTACGTCGAATCCGTTGGCTTCTTCTAGCTCTTCTGATGATCGACCGGAGTCCTCCGCCGCTTCCGGTGATGCTGTTTCTAGTGGTAAACCGCCGTCGTCGGAGACAGGGTGAGTTAGTGGTAGCGTTATTAGTTTAGAATTTATACTCACAATTTTGACCATACGGACTGCAATTAACGATGCTTTTCCCTCAAATCTGAAAACTGGATATCGTCGATTACGGAGTTTTCATTTCACGATTAGCGATTATTTTACTTAAACTTTGTGCGAATGAAAATATGAAGCGCTGATTTGTTTGAAAAGTTTAGAGTATTTTATTAGTTTGAACTAATATGAAGCGCTGAATTGTTCAAAAAGTTTAGAGTATTTTATCTGGTACGAGAGTTTTTTTTGGAACGGCATCGATCAGGCGACTTTGGTCTCACGTGTAAACCTACCCTTGCGGGGCTATGTCCAAGGTCGATTACTCGGACCTCCGTGAGAACCAAGACACCCCCTCCTGAAGCTTTCTCCTGGCAGAAGCAAGTTGCGATGGCATTTCTGTAAATTATACAAGCCAAGTGTCTTTGTTTTCCACCACTATCTGGTACGCGTGAACACCGCCGCTATTGCGGCGGAAATGGCGTGGCTCTAGCGTCGGCGTGCTGTTTCTGATATCGCTTTTTCACATAAAATGACATAAGAGAATCTGTGCATATGTGAAATACTTTTTAGCCGATTTTCAAATAATTTAATTAGTTGTTAGAGACATGTGAGATCATTTATTTATCTGCCTTTTTTGGACTACTGTGAGTAGCCTAAATTGGCACGCACGGCCCCTAGGAATCGCACGGAAGTTGCTCGATGTAATGCTTATATCTCATACTTGCTAATCAGTATCTGTTTCCATGTTTTTTTTTCTCTAATAACCTTTCACACATTCTTTTTGTTGTTTAGAAAAATAGGTATACATGCAAAAGGGAGGTCGATTGTAGAACCCCAAAATTTGGAATCATGAGAAGAAGCCTGTCCAAATGAACCTCGATTGAACTTATTTTAGCGGCGTTAAAACCAACTCGTGAAACGTTAATGAGTTTTTTTTAAAGCCCAAACCTAAAAGCTAAACTCAAAATAGTAATACTATAAGCTGCAAATCCGAAACCGTAAAAGATATAAAAAAAAATGAAAATCTAAACCCGTTAATAATGATTCGACGAGCCGGTTCCAATACTACTGAAATAAGTTTAACCGGTGTTCATTTGAGCCGGTTTCTACTTTCCCATGATTTCTGTTTTTTTTTTTTTTTTTTTTTTGTGTTCATAGTGAACCTATGTTTATGTGTGTATACAATGAGTCACTCACTTGTTTATATATAATCAAGAAAACATTTTGGCTTTCTTCTTCCTCCTTGACTTATTTGCAGTAGTACTGTATGCAATTAGATGGCATCTCTTATATATTGATCATATAATTGCATTTGTTTGAACTTAATTTCTTGAACTGTTATGGTGCATGTTATATAACAAAAGCTGTTTTAATTGATTTCCAGGGGTAAGGTTAAGAAGAAGGGGCCCAAAAGAATTCGCCAGCAACGGTTTGCATTCATAACCAAGAGTGAAATCGATCACCTTGAAGATGGTTACAGATGGAGAAAATATGGGCAGAAAGCCGTTAAACATAGTCCTTTTCCTAGGTTGTATTTCACTCCTTATCTTCATCTCCAACTCTACTCATTTAATCTTTAATGTTTTGTGTGTTGCTAAGTTCACACCAGCAAATCTAATTGCACGTTGTACATTTTGTCAAATAAAACTCAAACAGAAAACAACAATTCGATCTATGTTCCTAGAAAACGACCGGTTGTTCATTTTATCTGAAACGATTGTGAAAGGTAAAACGTCAGCACTTATGTTCCAACGGTCACCCGGCCTTACAACCTCAAACGGCTGTCGTGGCAATAGTGTGAAATTAGATTGTTAGTGGTGTGTTTTTAGCTCAGCTTTATTTCACTTCCTCATCATCCATCCCAAAGTCTTGTCATTATAGCTTAAATGTTTTAATTAGTGTGGTGTAATACACACAACTACAAATCGATCTGGTGGCATATATACCATGTATTTGGTCAAATCAAACTCCAACAATAGTGGGAAAGTAGTTGGAAACAGTTATTTGGTCTGGTAGGCTGTTATAGCTATGATGAGTCTATGACAAATTCCTATACAAACGGTTGTTTCATGTTTTTGAGAATGACCGGTTCATTCAATTTTGTTTGAGTTGATTGTGATAGGTATGCATCAGTCTTTATGTAAAGTTGGATCATCTTTAATTTTTATTTAGCTTGAATTGATAAAATAGTTGCTTTTTTTATTTTATAATTATATCTAAATGTACATGTATTCCATTTTGTTAACATCTGTTGAAGGAGCTATTACCGTTGCACGAATAGCAAATGCACCGTGAAGAAACGAGTCGAGCGTTCATCAACAGACCCTGCAACTGTAATTACCACATATGAAGGCCAGCACTGTCATCAGACTGTAGGGTTTCCAAGAGGGCTAATAAGTCATCATGAAATGGGATATGCAAGATTATTGGCACCCTCTTCAACCTCACATCAGTTTAATTACTTGAGAACACAATCACATCAAGTCGTTGATCACGGTAGTGCTTCTCGGTCACAGTCACAGCCACAAGTAGGATCTAGTGAAGCTGGGGATCAACTTTCTAATGATCAACAGCCTCCAACTTCTTTTCAACGGTCTCCTGCTGATCAAGGATTGCTTGGGGATATCGTGCCTCCAACAATGAGGAACTGATCATATTCATAACGGTACGTCTATGCTAACTTTTCAAACTTTACATTTAACTAACATTGATGACAAATTGCACTAAACAGTATGCATTTGGGATCTGGATTTGATTTGTTTAATTTATGTAAATGATTTGTTTTTTTTTAATATAATCAGGTTTCTTGTATATGTAAGATGACTTTTTTTGTAAGGTTGACTACCAAAAATGGGACTTCAGTGGATATACATGTACTATAATTATTGTAGAAAATCTAAATAAAAAATTACCAAAGATGGATTTTTTAAAAATATAAATCAATCCAAAAGTTAATTACCTCTATAAGGGTATACATAACTTTTGCCCTAAACATGTTTTTAATTTTATTTGATTTTAATTTAGTTTCTTTTAGTTTGGTTAAAAAAACTAAATTAATTAAAAAAATGTATAATTGGTTTCTCATTAATTAATTATTGGGTGGGGAAAATGGATTTACTTGAACGTGTACGTAGTAAATGCTGCATTAATATGCATATATAGTCAAGTCTAGATATTTCTTAATTTTTTTTTTCAAAATAAACATTATATAAACTTTTATAAAATACGTATTCACAACAAAAAGGGTTAGCCACTAGCTACTTGGGCACTTATGTTTAGGGCCAAGTGGTTTGGACATAGGTTTACCCAAACAAACGTATATTTATATTTTTTTTAATAGCAGTTCTTTTATTTTTTTTAGGTTAAATACCCTCACACCAGCCCGTGTACCTTGTAGGATTTGAATTATTGATTTTTTTTTTTTTTGAACGGCAAATTTGGATCACTGACGGGGGCATTACCCATTCACCCGATAATCTCTAATTCCCATAAGGAGGAAACTCACAATAAGTGAGAAAACCCCCATGCCCATCTTGTAACCCCCATTTATTTATTTTTTGTTACAAATAGGAATTGAACCCAAGACCTCCCTATTATAATGTCTTGGGTACCCCCCCTAGCCAATTAGGCTAGAGATCATTGGTAATTATTAATCTTTTAATTGCGAGATACACACCTTAACCTCATGGAGTTATCTAGTTCAGGACTATATACCATCAATGTTATTTTCTATATTAATTTGTGCATTGTATGAATGGATATACCACCCAGAATTCACGCTAGGCATCTAGCACCTTTATCACCTAACGTTAATCTTGAGTATGTACTTGTGATTGATTAGAGCCAAGATGCATGCACCTTTCAAGAATCCCACCAAAATGGATGGTCCTTATAGTCTACAGCCAGTATGGTCCTACGAAATTGATTGATAATGACTGTCAATAGTCAATTCTACCATGCATTTATATATTTATTTATTTTTTAAAGAAAACTACAAGTTTTTGATTGAGTGGGAGAGGGTGCAAACTAATACTTTCATCTCCATATATTATTATCATCATAATTATTAGAGTATAGTGCATGGTTAGTACTTGATTTATGAGTCAATGAGCTAGATGATTCATTTATCTAGCCTTTTTTTTTATAATTATATATTTATATTAGAGGTCACTTAGGTCATTTGTAAGTAAAATATTGAAGAAAGGGTATGTGTTATATTATCATTTAACATACACACAATTATATATACAGGTAGGTTTGAGTTACTGGTTTTGCTTTGTTAATACTTTTGTGAAATGCTTTTTGTTATATCATGCTTTGGTGTTAAGTAATCTTAATTGCCGTTCAAAAAAAAAAAAAAAAAAAAAAAAGTAATCTTAATTACTTTAGTTCTGAAAAGGGTGCACTTGGCCCTCTCAGGAATCCAGATGTTAAGTTTTCTAGTACTTGCAGGATATATTTTCAAAGATACACACGATTGATTCCCTTTTACAGAACAATAATTATTTTAGTGGAAGACCACCAATACCATATACCCTAGGGTCTATTTTTAATATATCTCTTAAGTTGATGCTTGTTCAAAAAAGTAAATAATAAATAAAGTTCTACTAAACTATTTAGATTCTATCAAGGGTTTCACTAATTAACAATACATAAAAACTATTTTGCTATATATATGAGCTATAAGGGGGGGCGGTATGAGGCCGGGTACCGCGAGGCGGTTCCGAGGGTGCCGGGCGGCACACGTCGGCAACCATACCGGGTGATCCGGTTCTCCTCCATGGCTCCGCAATTTTTGTGCTGGGCGGTTCCTCCAAGCCTGCTTGAGCCGGGCAAATTGAGCCGTTTTTTTTACCGTTGAGAGCCCAACGGCTCTTTGCCCTTTTTTTTTTTTTGTTTTCTAATTTCACTATATATACACAACCAAACATTTTATAAAACACACATCATACTCCCATTTCATCTCCAAAACTCTTTACCAAAAAATTTATAAAATAAATCTTTACGATGAGGGAATTTTACCACCACCCGAAATTCCGACTTCATCGTCACACTTTATTAAAAGTGTTTTTTATAAAAAATAAATAAAAATCGCATGGCTTCAAGAAGCCACACCACAACCATACCATGTGGTGTGGCTTCAAATGGCTTCATTTTCCCCCTATTTGAGTTGGCATGCTCCTATTGGTTGGTGGGCATAGCTTCTTGAAGCCTTGTGGCAACCATACCCCCTCCCCTAAGAATTATACTGCTCGATAGTTTGCTTTTGATTCAAATTTATATATAATGAAACGCATGTAGAAATAAACATGTTGTAATGATATGCTCAGAATCTAAAAAAAATGTTATGTATTTTAGAAAAACTAAATAATATATATTAGATCTTTTACCTGTTTTATTTTTTAAAAATAAATATATCAAAACAAACATAAAAATATGCATGTTAATTACAACGATGTATCAAAATTTTAATGAAATACGTTTTAAAGTTATAAAAGAAAATTGATATATGTTCGAAAGTAAATATAAATATAATTTTTAAAATAATAGTTTAAGGAGTTACACTCTTATGCTTGGAGAGCTTGTATATTATGGGTTGGATGGAAAAAAATATATATCAAGACGTTAATAAACAAAACATGTTAAAATATATTTCAAAATTGTAAAATATTATATTTTATAAATTATAGAGAAAAATAAAAAATATTAAAAAGTAACTAAAATATCTAACGGCAGCTGTAGTTAAGGACTGACAAAAACAAAAACAAAATCATAAACAAAATAAAAAACAAAAACAAAAACAACTCATTTTATCCATTGTTTAAATTTTTCAGATTTTATAATTTTTACATACATATATTCATGTTTTTGTATAGCTTACATATGGTTTTATTATCGCAATATTTAGTGTTTTACGTAGAACTATTCATACACTCAATCACACCTATCATTTCTAGATGTATCATTAACCATATTTGTTTTCTAGTTTGAAACCTAGTAATAGTTGGGTTTATTCCTGCCACTACTAGAAAAAAAAATAATTAGTGACACAACTTTTTGTAGCAAACTTGTAGCAAAAACGGTTTGCGACACATTTACCACAAAAATATTCTGTAACAAAAACGATGCCGCAAAATGTTTGCGACATATTTACTACAAATAGAGTAACAATTTTGCGACAAAACAATTGTGTCGTAAATTTCTCACATAATTAACAAACCAGTCACTACTTAATGCTATTACGCTAATTACATAATTTAACTTTTATATTTTGCGACACAATTTGTCAGCTAATTAATTTTTTTTCATTTCGTTTGCGACCATTTTGTGTCAAATTAATAAATTTTCTTTAATCTTTGTTAGAATGCGTTTGTGTTGAAGGATACTGAATATGTTTTGCTACAAATTTGTGTCAAAGGATAATAAATATGTATTGCTACACATTTGTGTCAGTTACATAAATATGTTTTGCTACAAATTTGTGTCAATTACTAAATATTAATTATGTAACCAATGTGTTGCAATAGATTATTAATAAGTCTAACATCTCATTTAATTAACAAAAAGTTGTATTTTACGACAATGCTGAGACGAATTTGTAAGAAACTATTTTTGTGGTTGCTCTTTTGACGCAAATGTGCGAGGAATTTTTTTTTAATCGTGTGTTAAATTTGTTGCAAATGTGTATGTATTTTGCGACACAATATATTGTGTCGCAAATTTTGGTAAGAAATTTTTTTTTTTTCTAGTAGTGTGCATGTATGTGCTCTTACACTAATTATCTAGTTACAACTAAACGGGGCTAGGCTAGCTAGATGCCTGCTAGGAAATTAAACCTTATTCTTTGACATGTTATCTGCCTAACTAATTCTTCTTGTTTTCTTGTCCGTGTTTTCACTTGAGGGCCGGTTGCATGGTGGTGACAAACCAGTACATAAGTCGCTGCTTTGTCATATATGGACATGACTATGATGATAAAACATTGATTATTAATGTTCTACACTCGATCGTTTGAGTCATATTTTCATTTTATTTGAAGTATATATAGCTAGAAATTTCTGTTTAACTAGTTTGTGATGTGGGAGGCGTGTCAGGGGTTCGATCCTGGTTATCCTAGTTAGAACGTATCACGATACTTAGCTAGAGCAAATAGGTTCAATGGCTTGTTAAGAAAACTTTTAAAAAATCCAACAAGATTTTTTTTAGAAGCAAAAATTCCAACAAAAAAGTCTTGTGAAAACTGTTTAAAAAAAAAAGTTGTTGTTAAACGAGATTCTCAAATCAGATTGTGTAGATCGACTTCACAAACACATTAAACACATTTAGATACGAATGTCGTGTTGATGTAAACCTATTTATTTTTTTATATATTTTTTTATTTCCAGAACTCAAAATAATTGGGTATATTCTACATTAAAACTTAAAAAACAATATGCTGTTTATAATGATACTTGAGGCATAATCGTGAGTTCTAAATACTTTTTATCTTTGAATAGTTTGACTTGCTTTTCAAAGCTTGGTCTTAAATTACACTTCATTGCTAATTATTTATTGCACTTCACCTTGACCCGATAAAAAAAAGTATATCAAACTTGACAATTTTTTTTGGTTAGTCAAGATTATTATACATATATATAGTATACTATTAAAATAAAAAAATTCATAGGGTGCACATAACCCATATCCCACTCACTTGGGTATGCTCTGCATACAAACACAGGCGCGCACACACATGCATACACATATATATTTATGTGTGTATATATAGACACATATCTAGTGATGAAAGCTATTGTTTGTTTGTATTACAGAGATGGTAGATTGAATTTGCACTCGATCAAAGAAGTCATCCACCAAGACTATCAACTTACTTTCTCAGGTATTAATTAATTGACTAAAATAATTTTAGTCTACTTAATTAATTGTTTATTCACTCTTCTTTGAATCAATTAAGCTAGTGACTACTATCTACTAACCCAACCCAGTATCATATGTAACTATTCAATTCAATTTTATGATTATTAAAGCTAACCATTCAATATGCTTCTTAATTTGCTGATCTTAAAATATTATTATGTATATTTAATGCTTTATTCCAATCCAAAAGTTTGAATTAGTGTTTGTAGATTTTGTTACTTTGATCTTGATTTCTTAGTTAAAGAATATCAAGGACACAAAACTTTAATCAAATACAATATTTTAAATATCTTTTTCCATATGCATTTTGGTGAACACTACAAAGATTAAGCTCAATAGCGGTGCCATTTGTTGGCGCTAAAAGTCCCTAGTGTCGCCGTTATTGGTATTAGCGGTGACAAATCATCACTAATGTGTTGCCACTAGTGTTAATACTTATTCGCTAAACGCCTAAAAATTGTTGTTAATGTGCTGCCGCTAATAGTGACACCCGCTAATTCCCAAAATTTCGTCGTTATTAGCCTTGCCGCTAAAGTCCTTCAGTAATCATGTAAGGCTTTTAGCGGGGGGACATATGTAGCTGATAATGACCAAAAGTTGCATCTATTACTCACTCTCTAGTATTACGTATGCGTTTCTACTATTTTTTTTTCAAATACATACATACACTACCATTGACATATATGATATATAAACATATAAAAGTACATAAACGTTTGAGTTGTCCAAATATTTAATCTAATGTAAGTCAAACATAAAACTAGTGATACATATCATCATTCATCTGCCTCATATATACGTATCATCTTCGTCGCCTACATTTGGTGCCTTATTCGAATCCATAAATTGTGACAGTTGCTATCTAAAATTCAGGTCCTGAAACAAACTAGCAATTTGAGCCTAGAAAATAAGATATACATTATAACTTAAAACAAAACTACATGTTGACATTTTAAACTAAAAGTTGATATTTTAAGTCCATTAAGTGTGGTCAGGTCATTTTAAGTCTATTAAGTGTGGTTAAATAGATCAAACTTTTAGTTCAAAGGGCCAGAATGACCCAAATCCACTTTGATGCACTTATTACATCCAACTTGTAGTCTTTTAAAGTTCATCCGGGCCATTTTTACTCACTTAAACTAAAATTTGGGAGTATTAAGTCTATTAAGTGTGTTCGGAGCAACACAGAGGGCTCTGGTTATTCGCACGGACTGCGGTTGCAACGTGTCGCGGGTAATATCATTTGTCATGATGAGACCCCCAGGTAACCGGGTGTTGTGATGTTTGCAGTTAAAAAAAAAGTGTGTTCGGGTCATTTTGACTCATTTAAACTATAAGCTAGATCATTTAAGTCTATTATAGTTCCAACGGGTTGAATAGACCTGATATATTCAACTATTAGTTCAAATGTGTCAAAATGACCAAATCCACTTTGATACACTTAACACATCCAACTTTTAGTCTATTAAAGTTTATCCGGATCATCTTGAATCATTTAAACTAAAAGTGATATATTTAAGTCTATTAAGTGTGTTTGGGTCATTTTGACCCTCTTTGTATTCTATTTTTAGTGTCCAATGGGTAGCTTCGAACAGAAAGATCCTGGGCCAATCCACATTCCCATAATGAGACATCTGAAGCCTAGGAAACAAGTACGAATGTTAGCTAGTTACTCGTAGTAGTTAGAGCGATAAGCGAACCGGATACAACAACAAGAAGTTATGTCATAAACTTTCTCGCAAACAAGTACTTATTTAGATAATTCAACGACAACAAACAAAAGTACTTCTCTTAGCCCAGAAACAAGTAGATTTATAGAAAGACTTGTGTCAGGTACAAGAATGAGTGGATTGCCCGAAAGAGGTGAGTCAGAGGAAGGCTTCCTCTCAGTGAACGTACTATCATAGACTAAATATATAAGGATATAGGGCGGGTAGCGGGAATCAAACCCGCATCGTTAGCTTGGAAGGCTAGGGGTTATAGTCGACGTCGATTCATCATTTTTAACGTCTCTAATTCAAAACCGAACATGAAACTTTGGTTTCATTCGGCTCCTTTATGGAAAATGGATAAATTGCTAGATTGAATATGTGAACCAACTTACAAAAAAACGATACCCATCTTACAAGAAAAAATGATACCCATAACATCTATGTCAGCTTTTTGTTTGAATATATTCAATTCAAAACGACTCGCTTTCTAGATGATCCCTCTAGAAGAAGGCGATTCTAACAATCTTTCTAGTTACTTCGTTCTCTATTTCTATTAATCTATTTGAGAGGGTCCTAAGGAAAAGGATTTTATTTCCACCGAGCTAAAATAATATGTCGATGTCTCTAGTAAACTAAAGACATTATTTAATAGCTATTTTGCTTCAATTTATTCGCTACAAATCAAAACAAAAATTGAAGATTTAGTTACGATTAGAAATTAGAAATCTACTTGTATATCTTCATCCATGGATTAGTTTCTGTAGAGTTTTGTATGATCACCAATTTTTAGAGGACGTGGAGGTTACGGGTTCGACATCCGGCGACACCATTTTTTCTGTGAACCGTTGATTTTTTAGTTTTCTCCAAACTGTTTCGCACAAAAGTTTACAAATCAATTCAGAACTAATATCATACCTTGGCCTAATGGTTGGTGTGTTTGGTGTGAATGATGAGGTCGCGGGTTCGAACCCAGCAACGTCCTAATTTTTTTTAAATTAATTTCTAGTGGTTATTTTCACTCTCCATTGCCATAATTTGGTCTCCGATCCATCCCAAATCCATTCCAAGTTTCAAAACCGTCAAAACTTGTCGTATTGAACCAGGTCCCGTATTATGGGTTCCTAATGATTAAATTTAATATTTTAATTTACTTTTTTAAATTAATTTCCTGTGGTTATTTTCACTCTCCATTGCCATAATTTGGTCTCCGGTCCATCCCAAATGCATTCCAAGTTACAAAACCGTCAAAACTTGTCGTATTGAACCAGGTCCCGTATTATGGGTTCCTAATGATTAAATTTAATATTTTAATTTGTTTATCTGCTCGTTAAAATTTGTTACAATCCCGTTAAATATATGTACAAATATATATTATTGTAAATATGTGTGTATATATATATATATTAGCCCGCGCAGACCACTCGCAGACATTTAGTTATGCAGGCTGTTTGTTTTTCGAAGATGTTTCACTAAAAAAAATATCTTTGCGGGCTTTTCCTGGTGAGATATGGCCCAACCAATTCTAACATCTTCAAACTAGCCCCCCCCCCCCTTCCACTGGCGGTCGTCCTCCACCGGCCGACGCTCTCCACCAGCAGCCGTCCTCCATCCCGTCGTCCCTTCCACCAGCGGTCGTCCTCCATCCTGTCGCCCTTCCACCAGCGGTCGTCCTCCATCCCGTCGCCCCTTCAATTTAGAAAAAACAAATAGTCTTCTTCTTATAGATTGCAGAGGTCTAATTCATATTTTCATCTATAAATATCTGCAGATGTAATTCAAAGACTCTAAACATTTTACATCTTAAAAAATAAACCGTAACTATCTGTCTTATCTTAACTATTTGAACTTTGGACTTAGAATCATTGGCGAGCTAGGTTTTTGTTGTTGGTATGGGATTAATCGTATCTTTAATCCTAATAAAACAATAAAAATTGTGCCACATGTCTTATTTATAAAGTGTCCACATCACCATGGCACATGTCAAACTCACATTGAATTATCAATTTAGGAATCATCAATTAAAATAATTACCAATTTTATCAAAACTAAATTTTTATTTTAAAAGTTTGATGAAACTAATGTACATTTGATTAATTACTCAATAATTTTAGTTTTTTTTGTGGAATAATCAACAAGTTGTCATACATAATAAATTTTTTAAATGTAATTAAATTATTATTTAATATATTATGAGAATTTTTATATCAATCATAATTTTCAAATTTTTTTATCATTATCTTTTTCTTTGTATTTATCTAATATTATAAATCTATATTCAGCCCGTGTAGTAGACGGGTTACTAACCTAGTGAGGTTAATAAAGTATTAAAGTGTCAATACAAATTAGTTTAAAAAAAATAATAATAATAGAGTGTCAATATTGGGTGGATTTCAATGTTGATTCAGAAACGTGTCAGCCGACAATATTTATTATTTGTTATTTAAATTTAGTATTTACTTTCCAATTTCTCCTTTTCCTTTACCTTGCCGACAAACATGTTTCTTTTTTTCTCTTTCACCAAACTATGATCATTAAAAAAATATTATAACAATTAAGGTTCAAAACTTAGCAACGTATATTTATGTGGGTTTGTTGATAAAAAAGGTATGATGGTATGAGTGGTGTTATGTGAATTGAGTTATTTTTCACTAATTTAAAAAAAAAACAAATAGGTGGCATTGTTTTATTGGATGGAGCCAAACCCATATCCATCTTCACGCCCGTGAGAAATCTAGCAGAGGAAAGTCGCGCCCCCACCCACCCACGCAGGTGGGGGTTGGTGTTTGGCGGCGTGCTTCTTGCGTGAAGAATGTTTACGGTATGGGTTTGGGTAGTACTCCGCATGATCTAAACATGTTAGTGGTTTATTAGTAAATTACTCAATTGATGTTGTTTATAAAAAAACTCATAACAAATAACATCAACCCCTTAAATCCTCTGAAACACTGTTTGAGAGTGATACTTTAATTGTCATACTTTATAACTTAATTAATCACTTTTTAAATTTTGAGATGCATGTTTTTGAATTTATGTAAGGGTTTAAATAGTCAATTCTTTTAAGTTATAGCTATAGATAGGGGTTTGAATTTATGTGAGTTCTGTTATGTGAGTTGAGAGTGAAAACTGAAGGCTTGTGATCATGGGCCTAAAAGTGGTCTACAAAAAATGGACAAGAAAAAAAACTAGGCCTTACCCAAAATGTTAGGAACTTTTAGCCTTTAATGGGTCGGACTAGAGTAGCCCAAAATTCGTGTGCATATGAAAAAGAAAGAAAAAAAACATTTGCCTTTAATACACATTTGTGTTACAATCGAAAAAGTCGTTATTAGAAAAAAAAAAAAAAAGTTGTACAAATATGAAGTTGAGATCTTTCTGTGCTAAACAAATCAAGTGAATAATTCAAACCTTTAAGAAAACGAATCGATTATATGTATTAAGCTAACCTAAATCTTGATTATCATTTACCATTAAGTATATTTAGGATAATGGTACATATAATCGATGATCTATGCAGGGTTTAAATAGATAAGATATTACTCGTAACGAAGATGACTTCATCCATTGAGTCGAAATGGCTCCTCTAGAATACCCGTTCCACCTCGGTGATCCATCTTTGACTCTTTAACGGGTCAACTCACTACTCACCCATGAATTCTATTGGCTTACAAGATCCTTCAAAGTACATTGAGAATCCCTTTGACCAGTTAACCTTATATCAAGTATACTACTATATTACTTGAAGTTTAATATATTAGTGGCTAGTTGTAATACTCCACACATACTAATACTTATGTGTTATTAGTTTTTGTTACTAACATACTATATTTTGTTGTTATAACGGGAACCTAGTAAGACTATACTTGCCAAGGGATGGAGGCAAAATACAGTTCATGTGTGATGGTATTAGCTTGGTCGGTAACCTGCTAAGACATAAGGAAGCACCGTTAGTTTCATCGCAGGAGGGGGCCTCCTGTGATCGTCCATCGGCGTGAGAATCAGTGAGAGTTTCTTAGCAAGTTTTTAGAGAGAGGGAGAGTAGTGAAAGTATGTGTTAGGTGATGGAGTTTATCTTTGTTGTGATTCTCATTAAATACTTGAAGCTGGATGATCTCTGAAATCTCACTCATATATTCATACATATATATATATATATATATATATATGTATGTATGAATATATATATATATATATATATATATATATATATGCTCTGTACTTCTATTTTATATATAAACAAATATAAATAATTATACAAATATATTAAATTAGTTTTCACAGACAACTCCTCATTTACACCTATTTAAAATTTTTAAAAATTTAGCTTTTTAAAATACTCTAATTTAAAAACACATATTATCTATTTCACGCCTTGAAATTTGACATTATGTGGATTCACCCAATCATCATCATTTTCCAAATGAATTAATGATATTATGTTCACTAACTATTTTGTTGTCTAGATGTATAATAAATTTCAATCTTGTATTTTTTTATGATGCTTAAGTTCAATTTTTTTATGATAAGTTATTTTTCACGATAATTACTGAACAAAATTGCTTTAAATATGGATGTTTTAAACGTTAAACTAAATTTGGTCTAATTTGAACGTTTTCATTTTGAATTTTCAACTATGATTTTTTGTTTTATTTTTTTACTAAAATAACTTTGAATTTCTTCAAATTTGATTCGGATTCGATTCGGAATCGATTCGAATAATCCCATTCGAATTCGATTCGATTCAGATTTAGTTTTCGAATTAGAATCAAATTCGAATCCGGGTTTTAAAAATTGAAATTCAAATAATTCGATTCGATTAATTCGAGTATTCGAAATTCGATTCGCTAAACACCCCTAAGTGTTACTGACTTAGAAGAGTCTTGTATGTGTTGGACTTCGTCCTTGCCAAGGTTCATGGATGTGCTTCCCTGTTTGCCTTATGAAAGAGCTTTATAAGCGTTAGGCTTCTCTAGCCTAGTTCCTAAACCTGTGGTCGGAGTCCATTCAATATTTGTCCCAAGTCATCACATGTCAAGCTATCAAACTTCACTTCATGTAACACGTATGCACATATGAAGGAAGGAATCATACCTTGTGGTAGAGTTGTACAAAACCGTTTTTTTTTTCAAATCGGTTTGGGTTGTGAACCGAAACTGATTTGGTCAGCCATGGTCAAAACTGGTTCGGGTTAAAACCGGTTTGCAACCTTAGAACCCCGAGCCTATACGGACCGATCGATTTGGACTGGGTTGAAACCGATTTGGATTGAACTAGTTCGGCAACCGGTTTTTTAGTGCTAAAAATTGTATTTTTTTTAAGGAATTGAATTGAATGTATCTGCAATTGAAGAATGAAGTCAATTTTGGGCATTGTTCACTACAATTAAAGGGAGAAATTCAAGAGTATATCATAACTTATACAATTCATTACACACATGTATATATTTGGGATGAAACCTTGAACCTAACAAACCGGTTTCAGCATAACCCGATTCCGAACTAGTTCTTGCAAACAAAAACACAAATCGTAGCGAAACCAACGGTTCGGACTCGACCCTAACCAGTTTGTTCCAGTTTATAAACAATATATGCACATATGAACATAATTAGTCATGATTACGAGTTCATTCGTATAAAGTTTGATACATTAACACTACAACATCAATATTCATAGACTTTAACAACAATTATGATTAGATATCTCATAAATTGCTAAAAGTCCACTTAATCTCCCTTGACTTAGAATTTAAAAATGGTGTTGTGGTGGATTTCCACTAAATCTCATAAAGTAAAAACTTGTATCTTGTATATTTAAGATTTATACTTAACGAAATTTACATCCTTATATTTTTAACGGAAAAATATAAATGGTGTTAGTTTAGGGATTGAAATAACAGGAATCGAAAATCACGTGGAGAGGGGTTAAAAGGGGTTAAAAACACTAACCTTTTTTAACCGTTTTAATTTTTATATAACCTGATACGTAGAGACCGGTTTAGGTATTAAATTTAAAAGTGGTTTAACTGGAACCGACCAAAACTCGGTCAAACTTGCCAATGTCACACACAAAAACCGATTATAAGCCAGTTTAACAACAACAAAAAAACGGTTTTGAACAAATTTAATTAAAACCAAACTGATTTCAAACTAAAACCAACAAAAACAATGATTTAAGCACCTCTCATTCTCTCAATGTATATCTATTAAGCTCTAGGAATTTTTACTTGTTCAAAGTACTTTGAGGCCCAATTCACTCTAGGAATTTAACATTTGTTGGTTATTGAAGTAACATCTTTAGATGAATTGTGATTGGTGTGTGAAATTTAGACTATGTGTGATGGTTACTAAAATATGATTTAAAAAATAATGTAACATACGCGTCATGTATATAGTGGTGTTTTCATCATTTACGCTCACTAAAAATATGTAATTGTTAGTGAGAGTAAGACTTAATTAAATCTTGTAATAATAGCATAAAGGAATGAGATGGCATAATTTATATGGTCCATTAATTAAAGATTTAAGAAAAGATATTGTGACACCCACATACATGTTACCGCATTCACGTTTAGGCGTTTAGGCTATGTGTAATGGTCAAGCCCCATCCTTGGGCATGATGCGACATGTGGACAATGATATGGCAAAGGTGCTTGATCAGAAATGTGGTGTAGTGGTTTAAAGCCCCCATCATCATTACACAATCCCTCATAAACATCCCCTTTTTGGCGTGAAAGATCCAGCGCTCCACCCTCCATTTTCGATTTTCGCGCCCCACCGTAGTGGGTGGGGGCGTTAAAGAGGCTTTCAAGCCTCTTTCAAGCCCCATTACAGATAACCTTAACATCTAGCGTCCTTGCTCATGCCTTAGGGGGATGGTATTTCGTATTGTGACGGCTAAAGTGGTACTCACATCCCTTGCCTTCAGTGCCCATAACACATAGTGTTATACTTGTAATTTAGAATATGGACTAGGAATATTGGATATAATAGTGGGATAAGTTTCTCTTCTTATTTCTTATACATTATCCCTTCATATATATATATATATATATATATATATATATATATATATATATATATAGAGGAAGGATAAAATGAAAACTAACTTGAGTTTGGAAAACTTGAGAAACCACTTTATAGCCCTTGATCTTACTCATCCAATGGTTAAGATTATTTCACTCTTTTTTAATTTTTTTAATTAGTTAAAAGTTTTGTCTTTACATGTAAAAGGGTAAAAATGGTACATCACATTTTCTGAACTTCTGTAATTTTGCTGATCAGCATCCCATCTTTTTCCTCTTTCCCATTTCTCTCACCTGCAAAAAGAAATTGTCATGATAATTTATTTAATTAATTCAAATAAAGAGTAAACAAACTTCAAAGTGTCATATCTCACTAAATACTTAACAAAAATAAGTTCTGAGAGTGGCGTTGGATTCGTCTCGGCGAGACGATTCGAGAGTGAACCATCGTTGATAGGTTTCGTTGCGGATTAATTTAATTAATCAATTAAAAAAAGGATTTAACAAACTTCAAATGACCATATCTCACTAAATACTTACCGAAACTAAATTCTGAAAGCGGCGTTGGATTCGTCTCGGCGAGACGCTTCAGGATTGCACCATTGTTGATAGGTTTCGGTGTGGTTTACATACGTGAAAATTTGACTTCGGCGATATAACGTGATCGGAAAAACTAAAACCAATAAAAATGATATATAAACTTGAATTTGATTGTTGCAATAGCTTAGTATGATCAAACCGAGTAACTAGCTACTGATTTCATTCAAAAACATCTGATTGTTGCAAATAAGTTTATAGATTATTCATACTTAATTATATGTTGGGTTACATATGTAACCTATCTTGGTTACGTAAGCGAGTAGAATGTAGGTTACTTAAGTACAATGTAGGGTTACATGAATAACTGTTTGGGTTAAGATAAGTAACCAAGTCAGAAAATCACCATGTGAGATCACGAAAGAACACACCCTAATTATGCTTCATATCTTGATAATAATCTTCATCTTTGACGTAAAATCCATTCACCTACGAAAAGAAAACAAATCCATCAGTTGTCGATGTTTATTATAAAAGTGTTACATATGAAACCCAAGACTTGCATATGTAAAAGAGTAGATACATATGTAAACCAACACTTAAAATATGTAAACAGTGAGTTACATATGTAAACCAAGAGTTACATATTTCACACAATTAAATTAACAATTGTGTTTTGAAACAAAGACTTACATATGTAAACCATGACTTACATATGTAAACCAACACTTAAAATATGTAAAAAGTTAGTTACATATGTAAACCAAGAGTTACGTATCGTTGTTTACATATCTTAAGTGTTGGTTTACATAGTAACTATTGTTTTACATATGTAAGTCTTGGGTTTCATATGTAACACTTCTAGTATACAACATAACGGCGCGACAAAGATTCTAATAAGAGTCATAAATGAATAGTTGTTTCAAAACACAATTGTAAATTTAATCGTATTAAATATGTAACTATTGGTTTACATATATAACTCACTGTTTACATATTTTAAGTGGTGTTTTACATATGTAACTACTGGTTTACATATATAAGTTTTTGTTTAAAAACACAATTGTAAATTTTAATTGTATTAATTATGTAACCCTTGGTTTACATATGTAACCCTTAGTTTACATATGTTTATTATACCTATTTAGCCATTACATTAATCTATAGAGTAATCTATTCAAATGGATTATTTTTTCTACATGTGTAAGCTTTATATGTTTGACTTTGATGTGTTTTTTAGTATTTCATGATGTTTGTATGCCGGCTTATGCATTTATGTTGTAGTGAGTTACATATTGTAAGTGTTGGTTTACATATGTAACTCACTGTGTACATTACTTAAGCCTTGGTTTAAATATATAACTCTTGGTTTACATATGTAACTCACTGTTTTATATATTTTAAGTGTTGGTTTATATATGTAACTATTGGTTTACATATGTAAGTCTTTGGGTTTCATATGTAACGCTTCTAGTACACAACATAACGACTCAACAAAGACTCTAATAAGAGTTCATAAACGAATAGTTGTTTCAAAACACAATTGTAAATTTAATCGTATTAAATATGTAACTCTTGGTTTACATATGTAACTCACTGTTTACATATTTTAAGTGTTGTTTTACATATGTAACTACTGGTTTACATATATAAGTTTTTGTTTCAATACAAAATTGTAATTTTAATTGTGCTAAATATGTAACCATTGGTTTACATATGTAACTCACCGTTTACATATTTTAAGTGTTGGTTTACATATGATGTGGATGTGTATCTCATTGTTTACATATTTCCAATGGTGAAATTACCATCATGTCCTTTAAGTGTTGGTTTACATATGTGACTCACTTTTTACATATTTTAAGTGTTGGTTTACATATGTAACTCACTTTTTACATATTTTAAGTGTTAGATTTAAATATGCAGCTCTTGGTTTACATATGTAACTCACTCTTTTACATATTTTAAGTGTTAGTTTACATATGTAACTATTGACTTACATATGTAAGTCTTTGGGTTTCATATGTAACACTTCTAGTACACAACATAATGGCGCGACAAAGATTCTAATAAGAGTTCATAAACGAATAGTTGTTTCAAAACACAATTGTAAATTTAATTGTGTTAGTTACGTAACTCCCGGTTTACATACATAACTCACCTTTTACATAGTTTAAGTGTTGCTTTACATATGTAAGTCTTGGTTTACATATGTAAGTCTTTGTTTCAAAACACAATTGTAAATTTAATTGTGTTAAATACGTAACTCTTGGTTTACATATGTAACTCACTTTTTACATATTTTAAGTGTTGGTTTACATATGTAAGTCATGGTTTACATATGTAAGTCTTTGTTTCAAAACACAATTGTTAATTTAATTGTGTGAAATATGTAACTCTTGGTTTACATATGTAACTCACTGTTTACATACGTGAAAGTGTTGGTTTACATATGTAACTACTCTTTTACATATGCAAGTCTTGGGTTTCATATGTAACACTTTTATAATAAACATCGGCAACTGATGGATTTGTTTTCTTTTCGTAGGTGAATGGATTTTACGTCAAAGATGAAGATTATTATCAAGATATGAAGCATAATTAGGGTGTGTTCTTTCGTGATCTCACATGGTGATTTTCTGACTTGGTTACTTATCTTAACCCAAACAGTTATTCATGTAACCCTACATTGTACTTAAGTAACCTACATTCTACTCGCTTACGTAACCAAGATAGGTTACATATGTAACCCAACATATAATTAAGTATGAATAATCTATAAACTTATTTGCAACAATCAGATGTTTTTGAATGAAATCAGTAGCTAGTTACTCGGTTTGATCATACTAAGCTATTGCAACAATCAAATTCAAGTTTATATATCATTTTTATTGGTTTTAGTTTTTCCGATCACGTTATATCGCCGAAGTCAAATTTTCACGTATGTAAACCACACCGGAACCTATCAACAATGGTGCAATCCTGAAGCGTCTCGCCGAGACGAATCCAACGCCGCTTTCAGAATTTAGTTTCGGTAAGTATTTAGTGAGATATGGTCATTTGAAGTTTGTTGAATCCTTTTTTTAATTGATTAATTAAATTAATCCGCAACGAAACCTATCAACGATGGTTCACTCTCTAATCGTCTCGCCGAGACGAATCCAACGCCACTCTCAGAACTTATTTTTGTTAAGTATTTAGTGAGATATGGCACTTTGAAGTTTGTTTACTCTTTATTTGAATTAATTAAATAAATTATCATGATAATTTCTTTTTGCAGGTGAGAGAAAGTCGATGCATCCAGATGCAGGTGAGAGAAAGGAGGAGTGACAGTTTCTTTTTGCAGGTGAGAGAAAGTAAAGGAGTGAGTAAATGACATACATACCCTTACTAGGAAAAGGTTAATATGCAACGTGGATGTTCCCTGGCCCTTCAATTGGTTTACTTTGTTTTCCAAAGTGGGAAGGGTTTCCAAAATATCCCCACCCTATATAGATATATATATATATAAACCTACATAATCCAGAAAAAATGAGTTTATATCTTCTTATTTCTTATACATTATCCCTTCATATACATATATAAACCTAAATAATCCAGAAAAAATGAGTTTATATATTCTTATTTCTTATACATTATCCCTTCATATATATATAAACCTACATAATCCAGAAAAAATGAGTTTATATGAGATGACAAAAAACTTTATCAGCGAATCAAGTTTGAGAAAGTGTTAAAACTAATAAAGTATGCTTAACGTAGGCTAACTTTAAGATTTATTTACTTAGCAGGTACAAACAGGATTAAATTTACTTAATATTTTTAGTTAGCAGTATATAGACGTGATCGTATGAGTTTTTGATGATGCTTTTCTTGATTAAAAAATATATGGTGGGTTAAGCTATAAGGATCAAAAGTACATTCAAGTTTTTGTGTGGAAGTTCTTCAGAAGTAATCATATTGTTTGTAAAACTGAAAGTTACTTCCTTTTTCTTAACCCCTCATTCACTCACAAACTTCTATTGTAATGCAAGAAAAGCTAAAGTTCCCAAGTCAAGATCCATGGACCCTCTTTGTGGACCTCTTTTGTTTGTACTCCATGCTTAAGTCCTAGTACATTTTGCAATTCACCAATTGGAAATAATACCTTTTTGGTTAGGATAGTTTAACATGGCCCATCTCCTCAAAAAACATTTTTATGATGACATTTTCTCCAGGATACTAACAAATAAACAGGTCTTTAAATAAAAATCGTTCAATAAAAAGATGAAAATTAGGCAGGTCAAGCCCAAGCGAGTCATGGTGTTTACATACAGAGAGATTTGGATTCCGCTATAAAAAAAAAAAAAAATTTGCGTAAAATGCGTAAAAAATTATGATGTTTGGATATTAATACATTATGTTATCCCTTAATTATAATTTTGGTGAACATGGTGGAGTCTTAAAATATAAAACACCATTCATTAAAATTCTAAAATCATGCCCTTTTTACACTTGTTTTTGTAGGGTATATGAAGCTCGACTTGGTATCCCCTACAAAAATGAGCTCAAATTTAGGCTCGACCTCATTTAAGCTCGGCTAGATTCGAGCTTTTAACAAGCCAATCTTAAATAGTTCATAAGTTTTCACAGGATATTAGGCAATTGTGAGATTCAAAACCTCTTTACTAATCCTATAATTTAGAGGTCAACAAACTCAAAGTAAATCAAACAGAAAAAGATTTGACATTATTACCCACCATTTTGTAGTTATGAAGTAAAACTGTAAAAGCATCTCTTTATGGCCCATTTGGTTGCTATGTTCCAAAACAACTTCAAGAAAGTCCTTCCTTTGACTGCCTACCAGTACCACACACAAAAGCTCCACTTAAAGGCACACAGAACTTACACTAAAACATGGAATCATGGTGTATTTTCAAAAAGCAAATCCCCATTATTCATAGCAATTCCCACTAAAACAGATGCCACCAAACTCCAATAGGAACAAGTAAACCATTAGACCATAATGAC
The DNA here is from genome assembly GCA_039602395.1 of Deinandra increscens subsp. villosa. Classification (NCBI taxonomy): domain Eukaryota; kingdom Viridiplantae; phylum Streptophyta; class Magnoliopsida; order Asterales; family Asteraceae; genus Deinandra; species Deinandra increscens. The sequence continues at coordinate 20,001,131 of JBCNJP010000018.1, forward strand.
AGTGAACAACAGAAGGTTCTCACGGTTAAGAAAAAACATAACATCTCAATTTCTTGGGTTCATCTTGTATTTTTTTAAAAATTTAAGCATAAATTCAAGATCTTGATGTTTCAAAGAAGCATGACAATATCTTGAAACAACTAAAAAAATCTAGGAAGTTAACTTTTAACTTTCTTGAAAACTAGGCTTATATTCAAGAATTGGATAAAATAGACAAAAGAAGCATCAGAAGATCTTTTGAAGCAACTAAACAAAACTGGGAATTTAACTTTAATGTTCTTGAATGAATTGGAGAATATGTTTAAAAGTTAAAAACAGTCTGACCAGTTAGATGAAAGACTGAACTCTCACCTCTCAAATGTCCTTGAAGAATTGAACAACCAAAAACAAGCCCTATTTGCGCGGTTTATGACACTATTCCTCTTCTGGAGCAGGGAGATTAAGATCAATCATATCAGTATAAGCTTCTTCACTCACTTGTTCCATTGCCGCCATGTGATCAATCCTATCTTCAGAACCATTGATGAAATGAGACCTTTTGTGACCCCCTAAAGCTTGCCCTGACTTAAACATCCTGAAACAAATTGGGCATTCGTGTCCTTTGTTCTTTTTTGGTCTCATTTTCTTCTCGAATTTAGCCTTTTGATTGCGTGCTAACTCGCCCACGGAGCTGTTTCCACCCGCGTTAAAAGCATTGTTCTTTTTGTGGCATGGCCTATGTCCACCAAGCCCTTGAAATGAACTAAAAGTTTTGTTGCAATTCAAACATTCATATTTGTTTCTCTTCTTATATGAATCATTGTCATCTCTAATTCTTTTGTTTAAAGAATTATCATACCCAAACTCCCTAAACAAATTTCGTCTAATTTCTTGTTTTTCCTCATAAGACAAGTCTCTGTAGTTAAGAAGCCCCTCAACCGAAATATCCGATTCCACTTTCTTGATTCCATTCCTATAATGCCCAGAATTTGAATTCTCAAATGGGAAACTCTCTGCATTATTCTTGACCAAATTCCATTCCTTTCTATTGTTCTTCATCTCAACTGAAAACAATTTGGTTTCCAATTCAACCGAATCGTTATCTGAGGATTCCACAACCGAATTAACACCACCCCAGTTTGCGGAATCCTTAGATAACATCATCAAACACATTGCCACTTCTTCTGGCTCAATTTCATCAATTTCAGAAACAGATGATGACCCATAATTGTAATTGCTATTAGTACTATTAGTATTGGTTAAAGACAAAGAAGATGGCTTAACTACTAACTTCTTGTACCTTCTTGATTTGGATCTTGTCACAAAGATTGGATCTTGCAGCTCGTTTTCTTCGGTATCAGAACAGCTATCCCCAATCAACTTATCTTCAACATCAAGATTTTCACTTGTCCATGAATAGTCATAATCCTTCAAACCCCTATCTTTTTCAGAATGGAAAGCCATATGACCACATAAAGCTTTTAAAGATTGAAACCCTTTTCCACATTGTTTGCAAATTTTCTCAGTTGGGAAAGGTAAAGTTGAAGATGAAGATGCCCTCCAACTCTTTTTAGGGTTCTCTCTCAACCCATAAGAATTTGAATTCCCATTATCCTTTCCACTAGGCTCAAATTTGTCATCTGATTCAACTGAATTTGCAGCAGCAGCAGCAACTACATGAGACCTCATATGCCCACCTAATGACTTCCCACTTTGGAACTTTTTATCACACAACTTGCACACAAATCTCAACTCATCATGATATTCATCCATCTTGGATTCCTTTGCAAGATTGAATTTTGAGAAAACCCTTATTGTAAAAATCAAGAAAGAAAATGACCCACAAACCAAAAAGGATTAAAGATCAGTTCAAGCTTACTACATTTGCTGATTCTTGAGCCAAAATCTTTAGGGCTCCAATCCCTAGTACAGAAAACTTAAAGTGGATCAAAAGTACTTCCAAAAACTCATCAAATTCTGCGATTTTTGAAGCTTTCGAAGCAGATCATGCCTCTGGTATGAAAGATCAAAACTTTTTCGATTTCAATTTGGGGGAACTTCAAGATCAAACCAAAATAGAAAGAAAGCAACCCATAACTTTAACAAATCTGGTACCTAAACACCCAAAAGAAGAGTAGAAACCACAAACACTCAACTCTACGATATTGTAAAACTCAAAATCGGTAAAAACTAATGACACCCAGGAAATAAAAACAGAGAACTTGCAGAAAAGATTGAATTTTGGGTGATAAAAAGTAGGGAATCAAGAGATGGAGAATTGAAAACAGACTCCATGACTGTTTCATCTGTGTGTTGTTTCTCTCTCTATATATGAGTTGTAGTCGGGGGAGAATTTCATGCATGGAAGAAAAGTAGAGAGAGAAAGAGGGGATGCCACGTGTGATCAAGAGAGAGAAGCTCGTTGATTCGATCTGACGGTGGATGATGTGGGGGGATCGAATTTGGAGGATCCCAGAAGGTTTTTACAGGGTGAGAAGAGAAGGAAGTAGAAAGTAATGCAGAGGATTTGTTGGAATATTGTATTTAGAGTTAGGAATAGCTTTTAAAGTTTTAAAGTTTTAATATAGCATCATAAATTCCAAAAAGAATTAATATGATGTAACGCATGTTTCACCTTTCAACAAGAATGTTGATTTATAAAAAAAAATTTTTAAAAAAAAAAGAGTTGGTAATCCTATTATGTATTGGACGTGTTATCAGTTTACTGGTCCAATCAACCTGAAGACGTTATAAATGTTATTAAATTAAGTGTCCGATCAACGTGAAGACGTTATAAATGTTATTAAACTAAGTTAAAAAATCCGTATATTTTATTAGTTGAATAAAGATAAAAGGTGTGAGAAAATTTAAGTAAGTTTTTTAGTGGTTTTTTTTCACTAATGAGATTTAAACTCTCACAACATATAAAAACTAAGCTTTATCCAACATTATGATATCATTAAATTAAAGACTTTTTAACGATAAAAGAAAAGGGTAAAAACAAACTATGTTAGCACAAAATTGTGATGAGAGACGTACTTAATTAATTATTTATTGTATATAAAATGTTTTAAATTATAAACCCTATATTTTGGTATACATTTACGATTTTTAAACTTTAAATAAATTAAGTATAAAGTCTAGAGCATTAATTTACTTAGTAAATGCTACTTTGAATTACAAATATAAAAATTGAATCTTTTTTGTTAAAGTCGTTTGAAATTATATCAAGTCTTTAATACCCGAGTGTATGAGTCTTTCTGAGACGAGATTGTAACCGTCTATATTGGATTTGACACTTCAAGTTTGACTCACACACGAACATCATCAAAGAGGAAACCCGTCACTTGAGAAAAACCCCCCTTGAGGTTAAAGCTCTCAAACCTCTAACCATCATCCCTATATTAGTTCCTCTACGTGGAATTCGATATGTTCAAGTAAAAAATGATTTAAATATAACCATTGAGTTGGTTAAGTACCCGTTACCGGTTAACCTTACTATTTATTCTAGTTTTGGAATTGCTTATGGAATTTATCTTTGTAGATATAATTTACATACTTTGAGTTAATCCCCTCATTTATATATAGATGGGTTCTTTAGATTAGTTAAATCCTAAACCATCATCCCTAAATAGGTGTATTTTTTTCAGTTTACCAAGTTAATCAAATTATTTGATTTGGTAAAAAAAAAAAGGAAGCTCTATTTTGAACATCCTTTTAGGGTTTATCAAAATCCTTTTGTTTTATAAAGTTTTTTTAAAAGGGGTTCCGACACAGCATGTTACCCTTTTACCTGTCACTTTATTGTAATTTGATCCTTTATGATTAAAATTCAAGTGATCAATATAATTTCATTTCATTAGCAACAATTCAACATCATTTAATATCAAAACATAGGTTCGAGATTAAGTCACACAACTTAGGCTAAGTGTAGTGGATAAAGCCCCATAAAGCCCCACAAGGGGCATTATGCGCCATGTGGACGCTGACTGGGCAAGGGGCTTTATGGGGCTTTATGGTGTAGTGGATAAAGCCCCATAAAGCCCACCATCATCATTACCTTATTATTATTTTTTTAACTTTTTTTTAAAAAGTACTTTCATTAAAAATAAAATAAAAGACAACAAAATAAATTAAAACATCACAACTTAAAAGAAAACACGAACGCCTATATATAACTATTAAACGTGAAAATAGGATCTTCGGGGTTGTTGATGTATGGCCTCAAAAAAGCCCAAACGCCTGCGTATATAAAGCTCTTGCCATATTCAGTTTTGTACTCGCTCAACGACCTTCGCAGCACTGAGCTTATACCCTCCGCGCCATATTGTCGCTCGAGTCGTACATAGATATCATTAAAAGTTCGTGCCTTCGATTGCAAGTCCCACCATTTCGCCCTGATAAAGTTCCCGTTTAAAAACACTCCACGTCGCCGTTTGAAGTCATCAATCACGGCATTCCAAAACTCGTTTGGCCGGCGTCCATCATTCCAATTGTGTGCGACGTTAACGAAAGATTGTGCCACCGCTACGTCGTCTTCGACCTTCCAACTACGCCTATTCATTGTGAATGTTTGTGAAAGTTTATAAAATAGATGGGGTATATATAGTAGAAGAATAGAAGTAGAGAGGAGTTGGAGTGGTGTGTGAGATGTTTAAAAAAGTGGGGTATTTATAGGTAAAAGAGGGTTTAAATTAAAAAAATTAAAAAAAAAAAATCTTTGCTCAACGGTACAAAATTTAGCCGTTGAACGGCTATTTTTTTTTAATCAACTCCTCTATCGGCGTTATAGGGCTAACGCCCCTCGCCCATTCTCCCTCTATAACGCCCCCATAACGCCCCACCGTAGTGGGGGTGGGCGTTATGGGGGGCGTTATGGAGCCCTTTTTGGCCCAGTAACGCCCCACTACGGGCAGCCTTAGAGAAATGATTGTTTTGATCCGTTACATTCTTCTCATATTTGTGATAAATGACAACAAATATTAAAGAAGTAGATGTAGAGAAGCAACATATATTTGAGATTGATAAATCTTGATCAAGAACACATATTAAAGCAACCTTTGTTATGAGTAACACATGAATAAAGAAAAAATCTCAGGATTCAATGAAGTATGAAAACAAACCACATGGAGAGAAATAAAAGCATATCCAAATAGGCTAAAAAATGGGTCATATTGATGATGGTAGTCCACTTCCTGTAACTACTAACTAGAAGACGAAAGCAGCCTCGTTGGTTTCGCTAAACATTTTTAGAGGGTATAAAATTTAAATCATGTAACATTTGTTTATAAAATTATATTAAGAATTATTAGCAAACGTACATACACGTTGTGACAGATAATCTAGGCGTATACTGTATAAAGATATATTGTGTAGGGTAGGGGAGTTGTCAAACACCCCCCCCCCCCCCCCGGGCATGTTAGGATTCGTATTCAACTCGCACACACAATAAGCAAACAATCACTGCAGAAAAATAAAAAACACGCGAGTTTTAACGTGGTTCGGTCGATGTGACTTACGCCCACGGGCTGCAACCAGGGTATTTTTTTATTACTGTTCTGCCTCACTCGACATAAGAATTACAGGTAGAGGGGAAATATATTAAGTATCAATAGCGATACGAATTAGGGTTACATAAATAAATCGGGCCAAAACACGGGCCCGAGCCAATCAAGACTCCATAAACCCGATATTGCATTCTCTCTCATGGTGGTACATCAAATTCTATCGTTTTTCTTACTCTTCCTACTAGCTCTCATTCAAAAGTGAAAATACATCTCATTCTCCTCATTCACATTATTTCTTCTATCCACCATTATATTGAATCGGTAATTAAATAAAAAAAACCCGTTTCTCTCCTCTCCTAAAAGAACGGCCATTGTGCTAAATTTGAGTAAGAACTCATCATGTACTTACCCTTAAAGTAAACTGCAATTTACGTTCATGCGGTTTGGTGAAATATTCAGGTTACATACCTAGAATTTCTATTTAACACTTTATATGTGTGCTATTCAAAACATCAATTTACGTCTTTGTTTTGAAGGGTTTGTTAAGGCTTCTCTTTTATTAGCTCATAGTGCACAAAAGTTTTAACACGGTTTGGTCGGTGTGACTTACGTTCATGGACTACCACTAGGGTTTCTATTTTATTAGCTCATAGTGCACAAGATTACAATTACATGATTAGGTATTTATAATAATAAGATTGCGGCACCAACTTAGGGACCAAGATGGGCCTTAAATAAAATAATTGGCACAAAAGGTATTCACACCCAACAATCTTCCACTTGAAGACCTTGTGATTATCTTCGGCCCGCCATCCGAGCAAAGCACATGCCAGTCATGCAGTAATACCAGTAATCTTCAATGACATAAATCTTCCAAGCCTCCACTTTCAAAGGAGAAGTTACGATTTTAAATAACAAAAGTCCCTCCAAGCCTCCAGTTCATAAGAATAATTAAAGACTTCAGATATCAATCATCCACCTAGTTGCAGCCGCCAGTCGATTTAGTTGACAGGACTATTAGGTTGGCCGGTCAAGTTGTAGCACGCGACGGCCCGGTCGAATTGTGGGTTTAAGTCTTGGGTGACTAATTTATCATGGATTATTTTTTTTTTAACGTCCAACAAATGCACAGGAAAACGCAAGAGTATTTACACCAATAATTGAGCCCATTTCAGGAAAGAAAATCCACCTTCACGAAAGATCGGATAATAAAACCTAAAAGTTCAGGGATCAAACTTATGACCTCTCTAGTGTCCCCACATAAATTATCAACGCGTTTACATTATATCCTAGATAGATAATGTAGAGGTTATGATAAAACAAGGACTTTTATTAAAGTTTGAGGAAGACCCACTCGTAATAGAGCATTCTTCCGTATTTTCTTTCAAAGGTGTCAATTCATAAAGCCCACTCTTGTGGGAAGAAAGACTGACTCAAGTCGACGGTTGACTTTATCACCTCACCAGTCACCAGATTCTAATTAATAAACCATCCAATTGAACGACTTGCATCAAATCAGAGAAGGCCTATTTGTATATTTCTACATGTAACTCTACTATTTTTTTAAAGCCCAAGCCCAACAAAAGCATTTTATTAATAAGCAGGCTAGCAAGTAATTAGGCCCAACATATTACATCAAAATCAGTATGAAACTACATCAATTGTGGGAAACTAAAATTTGTACCACTCATTTCATGACACCAACTTATACGTTTTGAATAAGTTTTGAAATATTTGTTTGCACCATGTTGAAAACTTTGTCAATTGTCTTTCTTTGACTTCCACAAGCTCCATATGGTGGTTAAGATTACCAAATGAACAACATTTTTCAGGCATAGCCATGATGTTAGCATCTCTAAGAGGGCTCATGGCTAAACCGCCATATTCCTTAGATGAGATAACCTTCAGTCAGAATACCCAAAATATTTTTGATTGTTCACCATTCCGTCCCCACAAGGAATCTCTACGCAATCTCTCTAACTTTTCAACGACCTGAATAGGAGCTCTGTAAAGAGAAAAATAGTATGTTGGTACTTGGTAGAGAGTTTAGGACGGACTCTATTACCTATTACCTATATGTTTAAGAAACAGCTTATGGAATAGTATATGAATTTGATTGGTTGGTTATGTCACATGACAGTTGGACCATCTTTTTTGTTTTTTCGGGGCTTTTTGTGTATTAATAATATTTTTGCCAAGCTATAACCAAGTTGGGGTGTAGCTCAACTGGTTAAAGCTTGGTGTTTTGTTGACTACGGTTTGGCTCGCACCCGGGATATCCTGGGACTTACGTTATTTTTTTTCTTCGAAATTTGTTATCTATTAATACTATTTTTTGCTAGGTGTAACCAGGTGGGGGTGCAATCCAACTAGTTAGGGTCTAACAGTGCTTTGATTCAACCCGGTGATTACCTAGGTTCAAATCATGGGGATGTCTTTTTTTTAAATAACGTGTTTCAACTTGTTTTTTGCCATTTTTTTCTTTTTAGATCTCATTTCTTTATTTGTTTTTACGTTTCAGAATACATGTTCAATGCAATATATAGTACGTGAATGTGTCAAATTCCATTAGTTTTTTATATACATGTGATCCGTTGGCATAAAGATACAAATGTTAACCGAGTGATTACGTGGATGATCCCCCTGCAACACACGAGGATCGTATACTACTTATATATAAAAGGGTGTAATCGATTATGTCACACATGACAAAGCAGTTACAATAGATTAACTTTTTTTACCTACTATACTTGCATAAAAAAATACAAAATTCAGGCTTCTGGGCTGTTAGGATCGACCATGCGCATATATCTTGCCCAGGACCAAATAGATGAGGTGTGCACCCAATTCGTTAATTTAAAATCAGTTCTAAACGTGAGTTTTCGTTTTTCATTCTTATAATTTAATTAAAATAATCAATTAACTAAATTTATTTTTTATTTTCTAAAACATTCACATCTCATTCAATTCCCTATATCTATCCATATTTGAAATAAATAATACTATTTTATTCATTTTTATTATTTTGCACTTTCGTTCTTCTACACAACAATTCATAAAAACTATGAGGTATGAAATCTTTCATCCTAATAAAGCAATAAAATGGTGTCCACATGTCATTTTACTAGGGTGTCCACATCATCCTCCACCTCAACAATCCACTTGTCAATCCCTTATCCAATATTACATTCATCTTTCCAATTAAACCTATCAAATTTATAAACTTCATTATTTCAACTTTCCACATATATAAAATGTTTATAAAATTCAAATTTGTATTTAAATCTAATATAATTATCAAATCTTTCCTTATTTATAAAAAAAACACATTTTTAGATCTTTAAATTCATATACATTCCACACAAATAAAGCTACATATTTTCTCAATCAAAGCATTCTCAAACTATTCCCAACCCCCAATCAAAGCATTCTCAAACTATTCACAACCTCCAATCATGTATGTTTTTTGTCCGTCCATCTTCGTTGTTTCTTATTTACTTATTTATATATTATTTATATATGTTCATGATTTATATATTATTTATATATGTTCATGACAGTATGTGTTATATGGCCTAACATTATGACCAATAACATTAGTTATATAAATGTTGTGTACACATAAATATTTGAGCGTTTATGAACAATTATCTTTGTAACAATATACTTTTTGGTTATTGTTATGATGCTTAGTTTTATTTTTGACTGGATTTTTTTCATGTCTTTACAATGTTCCTTTTGTCTTTTACATTTATATAACCGATTTATTTTTCCGTTTGAAATGCATTATAATTAATATTTTAATTATGTAAGAAAGTTGTTACCGTCAAAGTTTCTAATTTTATATGTTAGTTTATTCTATATTAAAATTTTCTCTATTATTCACCATATAAATAGTTATTATAATGATTAATAAATCCTTCATTTTAATTAACAACTACAAGATAACTATTTGATATTCTATAACAATATAATTGACTGTGTCGGTGGTTCGTTCTTATTTATAAAACCAGATTTGAAACATAGCAACATTGGTTGGTAAAATGTCGACTTTCTAACCTAAATTGCAACATCGCAAATAAACATAATTTGAAATCAAATATGAATAATGAAATTATTAGATCAAGTACCTGATAAAAAAATCATATTATCATAGCTCTTAAATTTAAACGAACTCAACCCTGGTTTAACATGATTAAAATTGATAACGAATTAGGTCATTCTTGATTTTCAAACCTCTCATATTTTTTAATTTTTAACTCATCTGATGAGCCTAATATTCAACCCGTGTATTATACGGGTTACTAACCTAGTACCAAATGTAGTGTTTGAGTTTAGTTTGCCTCATAATTTAAGACATGTGACATAGAAATGAGAAAGTTAACGTAGAAAGATAAATAGACAAAATTAGTTATTTTGCTTGTCGAGACTCCATATCATACTTTCATTAACTTGATTAAAGTGGCATAGAAATGAGAAAGTTAATGTAGAAAGGTAAATAGACAAAATTAGTCATTTCTTGTCCGGATCATACTTTCATTAACTTGATCAGAGTCGTTTCTAAAACCAATTATTTTTAACCCAACATCCGATTGTATGAGCCTCTACAAGTCTAGAACCAAGTCACCAACCAACACTTTTTCTCCAAATTTTGGATCATAATTTCATTAACTTGATCATAGCCGTTTCTAAAACCAATCATTTTTAACCCAACTTTCGATTTTATGAGCCTCTACGAGTCCGGGATGTGTATGGTCGTGGCGCGCTAGGCACGTCTTGTTTGTTAAGTCTTTGTGATCCGACACTTTTAACACGATCTGATATTGTAGGCCGTTTATAGAATACACTAACTCCATATCAAACACAACAAAATACAATTCCAGTCACAAAATTAATATACAATAAAATACAGGAATTTTTTTCTTTTTTTTATCTGCATTTTAAATTAGCAACCTTATCCGACGTGGCACGAACAGAAAACGCATCTCATCAAGTGCTTTTACTTGTTTTGGAAGACCCAAATATTTCTTCAATCATGCTGCACGTAGGCAAGAGATTAACCCCTTTTGTCGAACCCATTGTCGAGTACGGTGGGTCCCAATGCAAATACGATTCGGATCTTGACCCGTAACCATATCCTGTTCCTGCTACAGCCTTTTCTTGCTCGTTTTCACTTGTAACCTTTTCGCCATGGGTATTACTATTACCTGATGAACTTCCATTGATCACTTGATTTTCTTTAAAACCAGTGACAATATCATCATCTTCGAATGAAGAATCATGATCGTTTTCATGATCTCCTTGGTCGACAAAAGGTCCGACTACAACAAAATCATCTTCGTTTATTGTAGCCCCGAAAGACCCTTTTTTGGTTTCCCACCATTCATCGTCATCACTGTCGATTGCCAATGATTGTGATCTGTTCTGAACAGCACGTCTTCGGTGAATAAAAACGTTAAAATAATAACTTACGAGCTCCTTTTTGGAACGGGTCGGGAATTCAACTGAAAGTACCTCCCAGAATCTTTTAGTGTGAGAAACCGGATTTGAGTAAATAACATCTTGAAAATGCTGTTCTTCTTCCTCAGTCCAGTTACAAGCTACTTCCTCCCCCATGTTATTAAATCCCAAATTAACAAATGCGTCGAGCCCTAGAGATTGTTTCAAGTTTAACCGGGCTTCATTGATGTGTTGTTGCACGCATCTAACAGAACCGTTATCCACGCATTTGCAATCCGTTTGGGTAATCGCGGTCTGGCCCTCTTGGTTTGAAATGACACAAATGCCGGTTATAACTTCCTCTCTTCCGTTGCTGGAAGTGTAATTTCTAGCTGAATCTGGGTCAAATTCAGGAACATTAGCTTGATGTTCTGGTCCAATGGGAACTTCTTTTCTTGGGGTGCGATTCAATAAACATGAATATGCATCATCATAATGAACTAGTGGTCGGATAGGCAAGTTGAATTCATGAAATTCGGAGAAAATATTCGGGAAAAACCCGGGCCCAGAAGCTTCTTCGTGACCAGTGATGCCAGTCACTAAAGGTAAGGGAGCATTTGTTTCAAACACATTTTCAACTGTATCTGGGACAGCAATGACCTTCTCACCACCTTCACCTATACAATGAAATTTATGTTAGATGAACTGCTATCATGCTGAAAGTTTTTGACTTTTTTCTGTTTTCAGTTGGGATTGACCAGAAATACAGAGCTATAAAACTATAATTAGTGCTAATATTTTTTATTGCAAACTAATCATCATTCTTATGAAAATTCCCCAAAAAGACAGTAAATAATTTTGACACAATAAGATCTTGATTTAGAAAAAAGCACGGGGCACTCCGAGACGTTTAGATCCCAAATACCATGCATCATGTTGCAGGGCATTGCTCTATGTACAACCAACTAATAAAATAAGCTTTATTTACAACCTGAAGTTGCATCTCTCTCATATGTTTTACATATAAGTAAACTTATCAAATTTGTTCACCTCTTTTTGTTGTTTCTACATCTATATACTGTAATTTTGACCCATAAGTAAATGAGGCGCTATCCTAATCACCTTGCATGCCTAACGCATGAGTCGTGTCTTTTTAAACCAAGATTAAGACAATCTAAATGCAAGAGACAAGGCATTGTATTCGGCGTTTCTTGTCCGGAATTGCTCCGTCTAGCGAAGAGATGTGCATTGAGTTTAGAGAAATATCCATGAGTAAGACTCCAAAGGTGTTAGTTAAATGCCAAACTCAATACAACACGAAGATTATGATTAAGTATTGCTGATGAGAAAACATACGAACTTTCTCTATTTTTGATACAAGAATTTTTATTTAAATGTGTGTCAACATCTAAGTATCAATAATGCAATAAAAGAAAAGGAAACGTATTGTTGATTAATCGTATAGTTCAATAACATACCCTGCAGGCCCGCATAATGACAGTGAAGATGATTGATACGAGTGTATTAATTTGTAATTATAATCTCACCTACAATAAAATTTTGAGATGGTTCAAGAGAAGGTTTCTCTTCTCCAGAAGAATCGGGCTTATTCCCGTTTTCAAGATGCTTTGGGTGTTTAATAAACTCTTGGAGATCCTCATCAAAAGGTCGTTTGGTTCCCATAAAAACCTACATCATGTGCACAAGGTATAGCAGAATAAACAGAATGCACAGAAAAGCTTAAATTTTTTACTGTAATATTACACATAATAAGAGAAGTAAAGCTTCATACACCATGCACAAGATAAATACTGCAGTTGCATGGCAAAAGGGGTTCTGTTATTAACAGTTAAGTCTATACAGTACTTGATATGTATACATATGTTTGTGTCAGGTAACCTATTGACATTCTTCATCGCTATTAAGTATTAAGCAATTGATAAAGTCTAAAAAATTGTGTCGACTGATTTCGGTTGCCCTTGGCTTTGTTTCAACAGATGGTGGCTAAAATTTGTGTTATCACCCATAAATTTTAATCAACCATGTTATCAGCCATAAATTTTAATCAAGCAAAAGAGGATACATTCTCATTGGTTGGATGAGCATAAAAAACGAATAACCAAACCATAAACGGAAATACCAAACCGATTGAGAAACCCATGGTAGGGTTATGTTTTTTTTTTCATAGCCGGTTTTTATGGTCCGCTATGATTATATTTTTATAGATAACTGGATTAACCAATTTGACATTAAAATCAACCTTTGTATAATTTATCATTTACAAGTCATATGTTATATCTCGGAATAGTTTTGTTATAATTTTCTATAAATAACATTTTAGTTGTTGCTTATTCTTCTTTATAAATTAGCAAGCTTGTTAATATTTTATTTGACCAAAGATATAATCGGATTTATTAACTGAAATTAGCTCAAATCCACCCACGTCCACCCCATGTTCGAATCAGTTAACCGAACCATCTTTTTCAATAACCCAGACTTCTTAAACCAAAACTAATCGGTTATGGAAATTAAAAACCGAAAGTTTGGTTTTAGCTCATAATCGAACCCACCCTGTACACAACTTGTCAGGGAGAAAGGAATAAATTCTAATGAAATACAATCACAATAACATGTAAGCTCAAATAAGCATCAGCTGTACAAATGTAAGTATCATGTACTTATTTGCATGCATGGCTGCAGCATGAAGAAATCTACTGTGTATATGACACTGGAAAATTGCCTAAACTTACAATCTAATTTCAGAACTTTAGAATTAAAAAAAAAAAACATCACCAAATGAATTTATAACAAGTTTACTTAAATCACAGGTAGACAGATTAACAGTTAATGTACCCATACACCTCAATTTTCAATTTAAGATGTTCAACAACTAATTTGAGTGTGGAAAAAGAACCATAATTTTCCATTGAAATCAATCCCTGAATGTTGATTTCTGATTCAAATAATAAATCACTCACCAAAATAAATACGAAATCATCAATTGACAAGTAAAGCTTACCGAATCCCCCACTGAATTAACGCAAAGAGCGACTTATCTCAAAAGCGAGCGCCACAGAAACCCTAGATTATAAACCAGACTGAAATCTACAAATTCACGTAGAGTATTTTATGGAAATTGAAAGGCTCCGACGAGAAGATGGATCGCAGGAGAACAGGGCTGAATCTGAACATCGAATGACAAACCCTAACCCTAGAATTTGGTAAGATACGCGAATTAAGAAACAAAAATCAAACAAAAGATAGGGGAAGATGGAAATGAACGATAACAAATCAATTGAAGAGGCTGTGGGAATATGAAAACAGGAATTGAATCATGAATTCATGATCGGAGAGGGAATTCGGAGAAGACGATGAAGAGGGGAAATTGGATACGGTTCTTGTTTATCGTAGACGTCATAAGCGGTCTGGCTGCAAAACCCGGTTCGGACACCGGTCGATTGTGCAAAAATCTTCTTTTTTTAATCACATTTGATTAATTTATTTTTTTATGATTTAATCATTGTGTAACTCGTAACATGATTAGCAACTGATTAATTGAGGTTAAATTGTGATTCACAAATTATGCAAAATTATAAAATACACAATTTATATACTGATATAAAGAACAAGAAAGGTGTTATTTTGAGAAATTTAGTTTAGGTAAGAAAAATATTAAGAAATCTTATATTAGATCTTAAATTAAATAAAGATCTATGGTCCAAATATTTTCTGTATATAATTAGAAAGAAAAATAAAAGATGGATTGTATTTTTGACTTTTTATCAACTTTCCCATATTTTTTAAACTTTTATAAATCTTAGATATAACTTTTTTTTAAAGTACATCATAAAAACGATGATTTTTTTTAATTTTTAGGAAAATTGGATTTGAATAATCCCAACTTTTACCTATTTGGCTAGCAATAATCCCACATTTGAAAATTCTTTTCACCAGTCCCAACTTTCACTCATATTTTTTTTAATGGACCCGACGTTAACTTTTTTAACACCGTTAGATAAGTGTTGACATGGCATGCTGACATGTAATATTCTTTTTATATTTTTAATCTCTTTTTCCACGTGGCATAAAATAATCTTTTAATTTTTTCAGAACCTTTTTATACAATTGACAGAACGGTGAGCTACGACAACCATTTTAACCCGATTGACGGAGCTCACGACGGTGTGTTTATCGGGTTTTTTGTTTATCACGCGATTCTTGACGGGACTTGGTTGTGGAAATTTATTAATACGTTCGCTGAGGTTTGTAAAGGAGTGAAAGTGATAACGAAACAATCATGTAAAACACGATTCTCATTTCTCATTTCGCCGACGGTAGTGAAAGACACCACTAATAAAAGACTAAATTGCTTCAGAGAATTGATTTTAAAATTGAAAGACACGAATAATAGAAGATTAAATTGTTTCGGAAACAGAGATATTAAAACCGCTGTGGTAATGGGGGAAACAGAGTAACGACCCGTTTAAGCTCTCGGCGCCGGATATTTCTTCTTTTCAGTTGTCGTTGAACGCAACTCAGAGTATTCTGACATACGCAACCGCCGATGAACGTTTTATCGCTTGATTTACAGTGGTGCGCGGCGGAGCAGCTGAATAAAAACGTGCTATCACACGGACAAGATGGCGCGTCGTTTCGTGCACAATAGGGAGCAGGACCCGCGGTGTTTTCCTTTGGGGAATTTCGACGGAGACATGCTGACGATGTGTAGTTTGTCGAGGTTTCCGATATTTGATAACGATTTCGGGTGGGGGAAACCGGTGGCGGTGAGAAGTGAGCGGGTGAACAAGTTTGATGGTAAGATAATCTTTTTCGGGGACGGAGGGATGCGGTAGCGTAGATTTGGAGATGGTGTTGTCGCCGGAAACAATGGCGGACTTTGGAAATGGTGCTGGCGGGAAATAATGGCGGACCTGACGTGTAAAAGGAAATTAAAAGATCATTTTATGCCATGTGGAAAAAGATATTTAAAAAATTAAAAAGTAATTACATGTCAGCATGTCACGTCAGCACTTATTTAACGGTGTTAAAAAAGTTAACGTCAGGTCCACTAAAAAAAATATAAGTAAAAGTTGGGACCGGTGGAAATGATTTTCAAATATGGGATTATTGCTAGCCAATAGGTAAAAGTTAAGATTATTCAAATCCAATTTTCCTAATTTTTAAAACACGTACAGTTTTGTTATATATAAAATAAAAAAAATTACTCTTTCGATTGTATCAAAATGTTCTGATCATTGTGTCATATTGTGTCAAGATTGTTTAGATTGTGTCATATTGTATCAAAATTATTCAGATCATTGTATCATATTGTGTCAAAAATTGAAATAGTAATTTTTTTAATTTTATATATAGCAAGTAATGATGTATGTGAAAGTTATGAATGTTTAAAAATATATGGGAGCTTAATTAAAAGTCAACAAAAGTGGCTACGACCAAATTGCTCCCCATTTCATTTTTATTAGATCAAGATTCAATGGTTGAGATTCATTTTTATCATTTTTACCCAAATCAAACTTCTCATTTAAATCTCACACTAAAAACTAATTAAGCGATAAGCGATGATTGTTTAAGTTGACCTTTGGATTGGCATCGGATGATCTGGCCATGTCTAACGATCATTTGATATTCAACATAAACATATGTCCTTTCACAACTGCATAAGTTATTTACGTATAATCTTCTTTAATAGTTTTTTGCAAGATTTATTTTTATGCCCCAAACACAGCCTAAAACGGTAATATGTGAAGTATGTGTTTTGCGCACTAACTGAAAAGCTAGCTGCTAGCTGATAAACTATAAACTAGCTGATAAAAAATATTTTTTGGTAAAAACTAGCTGAAAAATGTAAAATGATATAAAAGTACATGTATATAAATAAATTAAAATTTAAAAACAAAATATTAGGAAAGGGTAAACTAAAAATATTATAAAAGCTAGTTGAAACGCTACTCCAACTAGTTTTTCGAAAGCTAGCTTTTTAACATTACCAAACGGGGCTTTTAAAAAACTAGTTTTTTTAAAAGTGTCCCGTTTAGTAACGTCAAAAAACTGGCTTATAAACTAGCCATTCTTACTGTCACGTAAACATATTTAACTTCAGTTTGTTATTGTGAGAATTTTGCTTTATTCTGCACTTAGGTATTGGTTTTAAGCGATGATGGTGGTGGTTGTGTCAGCAAGTGTGGCGGTTGTGGTTATGTACAACACCCGTCCGTCTGCTGCCATGCGCCGACTTCAGTGGCACAATATTTGTCTATTTACATCACTGGGACATGTAGTTTAAGGTTTTAATCATGTAATTTTGGTTTTCAAGTGTGGTCTTGTTACCCTTTGAGAGTTAGGGTTTCATTTTTGTTTGCAGATTTTGAGGGTTATGAAGCTCCATTTAGTATAGAACGGTTTACTAATTTTTGTTTGTTGAATGTTTTGATGTTTCGCTTCTGATTATTCTACACGCGGTTTAATGGAGTTTTGAAGCAGAAGGTAACATATGAAAGAGATTCTCTTGAGGGTTTGCTATATTTTTTTACCTTTTAATTTTATAAATATACAATACAAATTGAAGTTGAATAGGGAAGTTTTTTGTTCTTATAGAGTGACCACACCTTTTGTTTGTCTTTGGCAACTTTAGTCCCTCTCCTATTCTACGTGTCATTTCCTCTTACAACACACGCAAAGTTCTCTTTTGTTGGACCCGAGGCCCACTGGCATCAAACTTTCTATCTCTCCGTCTCCCTTCACAGATCTCTCTCTCTCTATTCCTGCAGCCCTAACTCTCTCTAAAACTGAATCTCTCTCTTCTTTAGATGATTCCGGCTTTGATATACGATCGATGGCGCCGGTTGGTTTCATCGTCGTGGTCTTTCTCTCAATGAGTTTAACTATCTATCAGTCAGTTCCTTCCGAATCAATAGAGTGTCGTTACTAAGGTCGAAGGTCTGTTCGTTTTCTTCTTCTTAATTTTGTTTTGTTAGCTTCGACCGGTGATTTGCGAATAGAGGTCATCTTTTGTTAACATCTGGTTTAGGGCTCTCAAGAACACGTCTAATTGAATTGGATTCAGTTCTTCATCAGATGCCTTCTAATTGAAGCACCGAATTAGTTACATTCTTAAAGCATTGGTGTCCAACTGGATATTTCTCCTTTCATTAGGTACGTTTACCCTTACGATTACATTATGCTTTTAAATCGATTTTGTTTTTCGTGTGAATTATGCTTTCTTTTTTCTCGCAGCCTTCTATTTTTGTGGGTTTTTGTTCATTTGTGTTTCTCTTTGGTCTTGCATGTCTAAATTAGTTGTTGTATTGATTTTCTATGTTCTTATTTCACCGCATTTTCGTTGTTGCAGGTGTCGATTGGTGGGTTTTCACAAAGAGGTATAATTGATCGAAAATCTTTCATGTGTAAGAGACCTCTTACTGTGCTTATTTGCTGTGTTGATTGATTCAGAATTTTTAATGTTTAATGAAATGCTTAAAGTTTATGATTTTTGTGCTTTAGTTATTTGACAAAATTTTTGTATATGCAGGTATCCATTACAATGCCTAATGTTTGAAGGATTTCCAACTAAAGAGGTATAATTGATAAAATTTTCTTGATTCTTATTGCATAAAATCGTTGTCACATGTTTGAATGTGATTATGTTTGAATTAGGCAAACTATTTAATTTTTGTTTGGATTTATGTATTTTTGAATGTGATTATCTTTCTCATTCAAATCAGAAGTCATAACCTAATACCATAACTATTTGTAAGAGTTTCAAAATTGGACAAAGCAACACCAATTTGTGAGTTTTCTTATTGAAATTAGGCTTTAAATTTGAAGTGTATAGTAGATTACTTCAAGAAAAGGAAAAAACAGGCAGGTAGTATGTAATATTTTTCTTACTTTTAATTGACTTTGTACCTTAAAGCTTACTACATTGGTATTCCTTATGTTGTGTTTACTTTGGTTACCAATCTGATTACAATCCAGCTTATGTTGTTGCATTGCAGGTTAAAGACAACCCGTTCTTATTACTGGCTTCCTTTTGTTTTGAAGCTGCGCTCAGGTAAAATGACGATTTTTCTTCGCTTTGTTGTACTTACTTATTTCTTTTATTTGTGCTAAGTGCTAATGTGTGCTCAAGATAAATGTTGTGGCTATGCATCGGTGCTTGGTAGGATTTTATTGATATTAGTTACAAAGCATACACGACCGGTTTTTTTTTTTTTTCAGCTGCAGCCAGGTAAAACAATAACTTTTGTTTGTAAAATCTTCACGTTTTTTTTTTCATAACATCACTATATATAGAACATGTTGATGTCATTGCTTATATGCAATTCCAATTCGATTTAGTAGCATTTATATTCACTGGACACTTGACATTATTTCATGAAACCTTTAACTTCTATCTTAAAATACAATTTGACTTTTATTAGTGCTTTTTAGAAATAAGTTTCTATTAATCATAGTCTTCATCTTAATACTTTTATATAAGACCGACGTCTCAGTTTGCTTCAATTCTTAAAGAGCTTCCTGTTGGCTTTGATTGTTTGTGTTCAATTTATCGATATCTATAAGTCGTCTATGTTTATACTGCTTTTTTTGCAGGTTCTACCATTTGCTTTGATTGTTGATGGCTAATTTTCTAAATTTTTTGTATCTTAAACTTTATCGGCAATTGAGGCAGTTGGTTTTTTTTTCTTTTTACTTTTTTGTGTCTTATTGTTTTTGTTTTGGAATTTTTAGGTCTTTCTAATTTGTACTCTTGCCCTTATTTCTTTGTCGGTTTGATTATTTATCTTATTTCTTTGTTATATACTTCATTGGATTGATTATTTGTTTCTGATTATCTTGGTTTCTTTTGATTTTTAGATGGCTACCTATGCATACTCTAGGCTAATTAGATATGTTGCTTCTCTTACCTATTTTAAGTTTACAAAAAGGTCTCTTTGGCAAACAGCCCTTTTAGTTGGGATTGTGAGTTGTGTATGTGTTGTCACTGTGAATTTCAACCATGTTATGGATCCCAAATACAATATAGTTACCAAATAGTTGTGATGAAAAAATAGAAGATACCACTGTCATATTTATTTTTTGAGTTATTTCCTTTGGTTTTACTCTTTGAATTTTGTGTGTTACATAGATTTTGGTAGTTTGTATGCTAACGATTTATGATTAAAGTTCTTCGTGATTTACCCACTAGGTGAAGGAGTGAAGTGCAGTAGAAGATGCCAATGTCATTATTGCTTGAGGTTGGTGAGCGTTTTAAACCCAAAAACTACGACATTTCATCTAAATGAAATAGACTTTTACCATATTTTCATCTTGACACTGAAACTATTTTGAATATTTACTTTCTATATGTTCTCATTATCAACATTAATCAATTGGCTGTTAGTTCCTTTTTTAAGATGTTTTAAAATTGTTTTTGGAATTGAAGTTTTTTTTAACTTCACTTTCTTATTGCCGTTTGTAACAAGCCACTGCACAAAGAGAAAGGCTAGCTGATGTGCGAAGATGGTCACCCAGTGTTAGCTCCAAACTACCTGTAAGCAATTACTTACTAAAACACCTCGCTGATATGCGAAGATGGTCAGCCAGTGCTCGCTCTAAACTACATGTAAGCAATTACTTACTAAAATACCAATTCACCACTTTGACCCATTATCTCCTCACATAACTGCTACATGAAAAATTCCTCTTAAAAAGAGAGCCTTAAATTGCCCATCCTATTAGATAGCAGCTTTTGTTATAGGTTAGCATGTTCTTGCCTATGTTTAATGTTCTATGCTTATTATTAGTTTAGTATTATATCTAGATTTTACTTTATGTTCTGTGTGTATATAAATTGATTCATGAACTTACATGTAGACAAGGATTTAGGTGGTAACTCATGTTTTTGTTATCTGTTATTTACTTAAGTACATATCAATCACTGTTTAGTCAAATTGTATTCTTTTTAACTGTCAACAGTATATTGGTTTGCAGAGTTCTGTTCTCCAGGTTTCAATTGCAGGTTTGTGTCATTCATTGTCATTGAATATCTCATGTACACAAAACCTTGGAACAGAGGACTGTTCTGAGCTTAGTTACCTTATTTTAAACTTTTTTCTATTTGGGTTCTGATAAACAACTATTTACATTCTTAAATACTAAGATATCAAAATATCGACCATTTGTTACAATGTGTTCATTTTCATTGTCTTTATGTATTTAGGTGACTATTTGGTTGGTGGAAAGTCTTTTCTGAAATTCAGGTACTTTATTTGTTTCTATTATCACTCTTGATTAACAAATTTATTAGGTCATTTAGAACGATCAGAGAGTTGGTGAATAAAAAGAAAGGAAAATTTGACCATATTTTCGTAGAAACACTTTGACTTTTGTGCGGCCTATGTAACTATGCTTGAATAAAGCTATATGTGGTACGCAAGTTTCAAATGCTAAGTTTTGTGTTCTTCCTAATTAGGTTGCCTGTAAAGAGCAGACCGGGTTTTACGATCTGTGCATTCTACAGTCATCAAGAACATATTTGTTGCAACGATGGAGGTAAAACAATTTGTTATATAGTATGGTTTTATGTTCTAAAAAATCAATTTCATTTGAGGCTTCATTTTATGTTCTTGCCATTAACCATTATAGTCATGGTTTCTTGCATGTGATTGTTTTTTTACTCTTAACACTTGGGCTTGAGGTTTTACCTCTCTACAATTTAAATTTATTTGGCACAAGAGACTTTCCAAGGGTTCTGCGGTGCTGCTAATCTCATGGTTTTCTCTGCAGGCTCGATAGAAGAGCACTGAACCAGGTAAATACAGCTACCTGAGTTACATTTCCAATTGATACAAGATATGTGCAGGTCTAAAAAGGATATTGTTCTGGTGTCTTCTTCATATATTCAGTTGCAGAATGAATTTTTACTATAACTTAGTCTACAATTTCAATCCCGCGGCAACGCGCGGGGGGGTCACCCATCTCGTTATCTTGAAATTAAATTTGTATTCACTCTAAGATGCTAACACGTTTTTGTGTAGATGAAAGATTTTACTATACAGATTAACATCAATTTTTGGAGTTCAAAATGAAGAAATAATGTATAGCACGACCCCTGTTCGTTTCCAACTTCAGGCAATGGTTCATTTCTGCTAAAATTCAAGCTCATTTGTGTAATGAATAATATGCAAACCACTAAAATATACTCGACTGATTTGTTCATTTCCTTTTTTTCTTTTTGCTACTTACAATATTTGCATCAACTTGCTAGACCAAGTTTGTTTCATATATTGCCTGCTAGCCTCCTAATGTACTTGAATCTCTTAATGTGATATAGCCTAGGGTACTGAAGTGTCTCGGATTGCTTTACTTTCTGTTTGCTTAGCTTACTTGATGACATCAACCGAATTAGAAATTGCTATATAGGGTGGCACGAGTGTAGATTACGCGTTCGGAAGAAATTTGCATAGATTAGTACAAGAAGAGGCTACTTTGTTGGCCCCGACCCCGTCACGTTTGTTTCTTTCTCATTTTTAGTGGTTTGCCTTTTGTAAGTTCTGCGGGTTGTTGTTCCCCTATCAGCTTCTTTTGTGGCACCCCCCTGTTTGTTGTCCCATAACAACCAATGAAAGTGCCGCTGCAGAAAAAAGATGATCAACATAACGACACCATGAACCATACATCTGATAGAAGCCCCATGTTCGAAAATGAAGGTTTTGCAAAATTTGCTCTATTATTACAAAAAAAATTGCATATGCAAGATCTAAAAATTATTTCCTACTTTGACATAAGTGATAGAAGGAGATCAGGCATACCTGATATAAAGATAATGAGCTGTAAATAATAGTGTTATATAAAATTCTTTATAAAAGGCCCCACTTTTGAAATATTATATATATATATATATATATATATTTATAAATATATATATATATATATTACTAATGGTACAAGAATATAAACTACTACCTCATCATTTGAAAAGGCCATGAAACAAAAAAAAAAGAATCGTTCGTCCTTTTGTAAGCCTATCGATATTGATTTCCCATTGTGAAGCCTTATATATAGCCCTTTTGGGTACAAGACTATCAACAACTATTGCGTCTGCATATTGTTTTGGTACTACACCCTTTTGGTATTTAGTTAGTGCCTATTATAACCCTTATGTGTAAATTGCTGGTACTGAACCATTTAGATATAAAGGCAATGCCTATCATAAAATCATATATACTACTTTAGAAAATCGTGTTCTACTTGCAGTGTCAGTTGGAGAGGTGTTGTAGCAAATATGTTTTTCTGCTCTCATCAAAGCTTACTACTTCGATCAAGGGATTAGCTTCCCTACCTCAGAGTTGCACAACAATTAAGGTAACTATCAATGCATATTTTCATCAGTTAAGAATCTTTAGCATATGTTGTGTTAGTTACAGTTTATTCTACAAAAGTGAACATTGGAGGTATGTGGAAACTTTGTCGGGAAAGTTATTGAGCCAAAATTAGATACATGTATTTTTCCTGGCCGCTAATCATGACAGCGGGTTTATAGTAACTGATAATTTAAGGATTTGTGTGCATGAATTACTGCAGTTTCACTTTAAACAATCAAACTGATGTGTTGTTAAGTGTATATGAAAAGTAGGGTTCTACACTATCAAATTTTAAATTTATAAAACTGGTAATTCACAAGGGGATTATACCAACACACTAAGGCAAGTATACCTGTCGTGCGTAGCATAGTATTGGTAAACACCGGGTTGTCGAACCTCAGGGACACGAACTTGTTGAAAACAGTCGATTCATAATTCAGCCGGTTTTTGTCTTTATTTTGAAAACTGATTTTTAATTTAGAAAACTGGAAATGACAGTAATTAAAATATTGTTTGAAAAGCAGATATTTGGAAAGGATCACTTAGGCATGGCTCCTCCAACTTAGGTTTGACAAATGTACCGGTAATGCGTTCTAACTTATCTCTGAGGTGAACTGGTGTCCTAAGACAAGGCTTACCTAGTTCCTATGGATAGGTTCACAATTTAGGGTTATAGACACGCCCTAGACAGTTACTACTGATCCATGGTTAAGTACTGATAAGGTTGCGGTTTATGAAGTGCCCTAGGCTGGGTCCCGAGTTATCGGTGGCTCAACTCACAACTGATCGAAGGGTTAGGATAGGTATGGCCCTAACGGTCCTATAGTTGCGAAGCGGTTACAATTGGGTTGATAGGTTGACCTAGTAGGTCCTAGACACGACTAAGCAGGAACAGACCCGAGTTATCGGTGAATGCTTGACTACTTGACAATGGGAAGGGTATCTACTAGCTAAGGGTAAGGTGATTTCTCACTCAAACTCTATGGTGGACTCCTAATCGAATTCTATGGTTTCCCTGATGATCGTGACTATTTCTAGTTCACGCGTACGCCGCAGGTTCTGTTGTTCGGCTATACAATAGTTCCCTAACGATAGTAGGCTTTGCAAGCTAGGGTTAGGGTTCCACAAGACCAGAGATTGACTAGATACAATAAGGAATTCAATTCATCAACCAAATCAAAGCAATCATAACTTTTACTTCATAAATGCAAATGTAAACGAAAAACCGATACTTATAAAGTCAAACCATGGTTGGATTCGCCTCGCCTAAGCGATACGATGAGTTTAGCCAACCATGTTAATGTTTAAACATAAACAAATTTGATTCAAATAGAAATTCATGGCTAAATATAAATACAATACCAAATGGAAGCTCGAAATGGTGAAAAACGCTAAATCTCGACTCGTTGAATGCTTCAAAACTTCAAATCTTCAAAGGGCTTCAACGAGGGCTTTCTTTGGCTTCTCTTCTGCTCTCCAAGATGTTTTGAATGGTGGAAATGAGCCTGGTATTTATAGGGGCCGAATTCTAAAAATTTTCAAAATTGATCCCAGGGTCCCTCACGGCCTGCAAGCCGTGAGGTGCTGCTTCACGGCCTGGGCTATCCAGGGACAGGAGCTTCACGGCCTGGACAGGGTCTCACGGCTTGGGCTACCCAGGGAGAGGAGGTCTCACGGCCGTGAGAGGCTCTCACAGCTTGCAGGTCAGGCCGTGAGACAGTTTTCACCGGTGACAGGTTTGCGGCTCAGCATCACAGCTTGGTCAGGGGCTTCACAGCTTGTTCCAGGCCGTGAAAGGGTGTTTCAAGGCATGCAAGCCGTGAAGATTTTCAGCAACTTTTTATTTTGACTTCCGCGTTTGACCGGTTGACCCGAACTTTGACTTTTCTTCATTTTTGCCTCGTTTTCCGTGCCAAACTTGTTTTAACCTGAAAACTCACAATAATCATCAGAAACAAATATAATTTAATATTTTCAAGTTTGTTTTGACGTTTTTTAGCCCGGAATCAATTATATTTTCATATCCAAAACCACACACATCACAAACATGTTACCATTAAATCTACTGCATTTCTTCACATCACAAATCCAAGAATGAAAGTTTCATATGGGATGGATGCTCAAATGATAAGTGCTTCGCTGGTAATTACAGTACCTACATTACTCCTTTAGAAAGTAAAACATAACACTTTTCGCACTATTTAGTTTTTTTTTTTCATTACATGACTTTGTGATTAGATTGCTGGCTCGGGGAGTGTGTACGTACTTGTACCAAATGCTTAAGTAGAAAGTTTGTAAGTAACTTCTTTTAGCTAATTCTTTTTTATCAAAAGTATTAACCTTTCAAGCTTTTTGACAGGTCTCGATCTCGTTTTTATCAAAATCTTGGGTTGAACAATTCTCCTCTTACTGTGGGTTTCAACATGCTCACTTGTATAACTATGGATCGTCGGGATTTAAACGACTTTAGGTTGATTGAAAGTGTTACTGGAGTAGTCAGCATCATTAGTTTCCTTAGCTATATAGTTCTATTAGTGATATGTTCAAGGGCTGGAAAAGATCCTGAGGGAGGAAATCTTATGATGGGTTTAAAAGGCACTTTTCTCGCAGTGTCATCAATAACTCTTTTTTTTTGTCGGTGTGTGCCGCTTTCTTGCTGGAGCTTATTGTGCTCTTTGTGGTATATGCATGTGCATTCCTTATTTTGGCATACTATTTGATTGATGCATTATGCCGCAAGTTTTAAGTTCCTCTACGGTTCTTTCTTGATTAGTAGGTGCCAGATGGATTGAATATAGTTTGACTATAGTGAACACGTTTGGTTTGACTACTGTGTGAATTTACTTATTCACACTCTTTATATGCGCTACCATCAAGTTGTTAAATAAACACTATTGATAAATAACATATAATTAATGGAATTCAGCCATTTGAAAAAAGGTAAACGTTTTTGTTTGGCGATTTTCTCTTGATATGCTTCCTACCCGGGTCAACCTTTGTAATAAAGGGATTGACATCCCCTTTATTTATATGTTCTTTATGCGAAAGAGATATCGAACCTCCCCACATTTATTCGGTGCTTGTGCTTTTGCCTCCTAAGGCGTGGTCTTACTTGACCGGATTGTTTATATCTGCACTCCTATTTTCTATGGGTCATCTCTCTTAATTTTACTAATGTTAAGAAAAAGGTAGTGGAAAATATTATCTTTGTGATGTGGCGAGTTTTATGGAACTATAGAAATGAAGTAATCCATAAGAAGAATGATCTGAAGTCGGCTCACATTTTTTATGTCATTGTTCAATTTTCTTTTCACTGGGTTGTAACTATAAATATGAAGATTTTTTTTTTTGTCACGGGTAGACTGGTTTAGAAATCCTTTACTTTCCTTGCAATTGTTTGGAGATGGGCTAGGTTCTTTAACCATCTATTGTTTTGATTTAATATCATCATCGTTAAAACAATATATAAATACTATTGCTCAATTTTACCAAATTGCTTTCTAAAATTAGGCTTAGGAATATGTCGAGTCCATTAGGAGCTTGTTAATCCCAAATCTGAAAACAAAATAAGTGGGCGTCCCCTTCCGGCCACAGGTGATGTCAATGACGAAGGTGTCTTTCCGAAGAAACACATCGTGAGTGGTTTTTGCTAATCCCATATATGAAAACAAAACAGGAGCAAGTGAAGAAGATCTAGGGTTTTGGATGGTTGATGGTGGTGGGTGATTAGGGTTTGCGGGACACAGCAGATGGTGGTTACAGGTGTTAGCCTCCTTCAGTGTGATGGTGAACTTACTGACGTTGGACTGGTAAAATGAGAGGCGAACTAGCCATCTCAAACCACCACCCCCACGCCCAGGTGGTAGTGTTTTGAACATTGTTATACGGATCGCAACAGACCGCACCAACACTACTTATGGCCTTGTGTTCGCGCGAATATGCATTTATTTGACTTTTCTTAGGATGTTAGCAATACCCTACCACACTTTTTCAACACCCCACTTTTTTCCTACCAACTCAATTCCATATCAATACCCCGTACTTTCACATTCTACCCGCGTAATACCCACACCACACCTCCCTCCACCTTTTTTTTAATGATATAAAAAAAGTATGAGAGAGATGAGAAAAGGAGTAGAGAGATAGAGAGGAGAAGAACTGGAAGGATGTGGTGCTCGGTGGTTACAGGGGTTGAAAATAGTGCGGCGCGCGCCCATCGCAGTGGTGGGACGCAAGCCAACTCATCACCACCGGAGGGTGCTGCGTTTGTACTTCTTGTCACGAAGTTAATATTTTGACTCACGTGCGCCCTTAGAATTGATCTAAGTAAGCCTTATTGATAAGTGAAGTAACGATTCAAAGATGTTCGGTTTGTATAGGGAATGAAGATTTTGAGTACACAAGTAAAATGCTTGTATTACTTGAAGTTGCTTCACAAGTACACAAAGTGAGTTATGAAGTTTGCTATCTTGGTAAGTTGCTTGGTTGGTTAGATGAGTTACAAATGAAGCCACACCACTTATTTACACTTGTTAGTCTCTAGATTATTCTAGACCATTCAATACAAAATATCTAATGGTTGTTATCTAGAATATTCTATCAAAATAAATAGGTTTCCATCCATGGAGTTTTCTATGGAGTTACAAGAGTAATCTAAAATCTTCTTTGAGTAAATTTTAAGGGTTGGTCTAGAACCTTGTAGTAGTTTCCAGAGAATTCCAGCAACTCCAAATGATTCTTGAATGTAGTGGGTTTCCAGAAATTTGATATGACAATTTGAGATTTAGACGAGACATGAGAATATACCCTTTACGATCCGTTCTCGAGTTTACTAAACAAGAGAAAAGAAAAGAAATGAAAGGAAAGGAAATGACTCATTTCCTTATAAATGGGAAGGAAAAGAAAACACAAGAAAATGACCTAGCTTTCCGTCCATATCTTCCTTATGTGAAACTCGAAAACACAACTGCTCTATTCCCGAGTTTACTTATAGAGGGAAAAGAAAAGAAAAGAAACTAAAAAAAAAATCAAAAAAGAGAAAAAAATCATTTATTCCAATTCACAAGAAAAAGAAAACACCAAAAATAACTTAGTTTTCCTTTTTTTCCTTAACATTCAAGAACAATATTCCTTTCCTTTCTCAAATAAAATTAAAAAATCAAACATATTTAGATTTCCTTTCATTTTTTGTTTTCTTTCTAAATAAAACTTACTGAACATGAACAAAAAAAGGAAAATTGAATTTTAATAATATAAGTTTTACCTTATTGGCGGATAATAACACGAGTTTTGAATTTTCCTCACAATAATACCAGTTTTCAAGGTATTGGATTCTAATGATACACCGTTAGTTTTTTACTAACGGTGTTAGTTGCTGCTTACTTGGCAGCTGACGTGGACTGCTATGTGTGTTCTTAATCAAGTTATTGAAATACAAGGGTTGTTTTTGTAACTTCTATAAAATGGGTTAAGAGAAAGAAAAAAAGAGGAGAAAACAAAAACTTAATCGCTTGCTGCAGCTGCGCACTTTCCGGCATCCTCCGCAACACCCGCCGCCGCCTCCGATACACACCCTCCTCCTCCGGCGACCATTGCTTGCTGCAGCTGCGCACTTTCCCCCTCCCCTCCGATTTAAGTTTTTAACCCCGGCAACCCTTTCTTCCTGCTCCCCGTTCGAACCTAACCCCACCATAACAAATCATATTCCGGTGTCTTCGACCATTAATCTGTAACAAAGCAGAGATGGTACCGAGTTTGGAGATGAACAAGATGATGTTGTGAAACAGGGGCGATTTAAGAGTTCCGGCGACCACTAATCTGTCGCGATTCTTTTCTCTTTTCTTCTGCGGCGGTGCAAGACCCGATTAGGGTTCCGGCGATTTCACAACCTGCTCTTCCCTTATCTTTACTCCGAGCCGCAACCGGAATCAGATACGTAAATCACCAAAATCGGATGCTATCTGATTAACACGACCAATCGGTGGATGGAATGTTAACTAGGTCGTCGTTTTGCAGATTGTTGAATATGAGCAATTTCATGGATTTTATGTATGTTGAAATTGTTGAATGGATGATTCGATGTTGCTTGGAGAAAAGAAAGGAGAGATAAACGATGCCAAGGTCGTGATCCGGGCGGACATATGGAGGTTGACGACCGGCGGTGGCGGTGTCCAGGGGTGGTGGTTGTAGGAAGGAGACGATGTTGGGTTTTTGGTGTTTTAGTTTTTATTTAAAGCAATTATGGTCCCTTGTAAATTAAAAAAATACAACTATAGTCCCTCTATTTTAATAACTTAATTTTAAAAAGCCACGTAGGATCCACATCACCAGTCCAGTCAGCAAAAACTAACACCGTTAGTAAAAAACTAACGGTGTATTTTTAGAATCCAATACCTTGAAAACTGATATTATTGTGAGGAAAATCTAAAACTCGTATTATTATCCGCCAATTAGGCAAAACTTGTATTATTAAAATCCAATTTTCAAAAAAAAAACATATTATAATCTTTTCCCTTCAGAATTACGTCGGGAAAACAGGTAAGCTCCGATGTCACCTCCGGCCGGTTGTTTCTCACTTACGCGTGTTATTGTTGGCGCGAAGCGTCGGATTTGGGTTCCATGGCCCAGGGAGTTACAGATATGGCAATGGAGTTATGGAGGTGCTAGCAACACAGAGAAAGCGATTTCACTGCTACAGGATCAGCTGACGGAACACTGACGGCGACCTCACGACAGGCGACAGACTGCAACGGAACGAGACGGCAGCGGAATGAGACGGCAGGGAACACGACGATTGGTGGACGGCAAGGTAAACGCTGCATTTCATCCATTTCCGGTTGTCGTTATTCACTAGCACACCGTCTTCGCCTTGTTAACTTCCGGATATCACTTCTGGAATCACAGGAACACACACACACACACACACCACGCATGGCCACGCGCCACCTCCTCCGTCGCTCTCACCGTACTCTGGCTGCCGCCAGATCTGCGTCAACCGCCGTCGGAGCGTCGGTTTCTGACGCTCCGACTTCCGATCGCGTTAAGCGACTCGGAAACCCTAACCCTAGGTTCCTCAGATACAACTCTCCTCATCCTACCCTAATCGATCACACATCTATCCTCACCTACCCTGCGACACGTGTCACCACTCTTAATAACGGTCTTCGTGTTGCTACCGAGTCTAATCTCGCTGCTTACACGGCTACAGTCTGTGTGTGGATCGATACGGGCTCGCGGTTCGAGACCGAAGAGACCAATGGTGCTGCTCATTTCCTTGAACATATGGTGTTTCGAGGGACATCGAAGAGGTCTGGTAGTGATTTGGATGAGGAAATTGAGAATATGGGAGGTATATTGAGTGGCTTTACTTCAAGGGAACAGACAGTTTATGTTGCCAAAGTGATGGCTGGAGACGTGGCTAAGGTGCTTGATATTCTATCAGATATGTTGCAGAACTCCACTTTTGATGAAAAACTGATTAAAGATGAGCGGAATGAGATTATGACTGAGTTCCTAGAGGTTTTGTTTTGTGCACCTTTTCATTAAATATTGCACTTCTTTGCAGATATCTTGGATGTTACATTGTTACATGTATATGTTATGCTTGCAATTTTGATTTCAGGTGATAGCACAACCCCAAGAAGTAATTTTTGATCGTTTGCACGCTACGGCTTTCCAACACAATCCCCTCGGTAGGACTGTTCTCGGACCTCCTAAAAGCATCATGGATATGACAAAGAAGGATCTTCAAGACTACCTTTCAACCCACTACACTGCCCACAGGATGGTATTCGTCAATAAAATTTTCGATGCTCTCTTGTTATGTATGCTTTTTTAGGTAAACATGAGAACCCGTTATTCGAAAACTCATGAGACCTGCCTGATACCTCAGTGGCCGTTATCTTTATGATATTAAAGTACTCTGTTATAGGTAATTTCAGCCTCGGGGTCTGTTAAGCATGAGGAAATTGTAGAGCAGGTGAATAAGATGTTTACTAAACTATCCACCAATCCCATAACTACAGCACAGTTAGTAGAAATTGAGCCTGCAATATTCACTGCTTCGGAGGTGGTATTACAGTTTTCGAGGGCTTTAATAATTTATACTGGATGAATGACGATTCTTAATTTCACTTTTTGCTGAAACTGTGAAAAAAATCAGATCCGTAAGAGGGATGATGATACGCCTTTAGCTCATTTTGCTATTGTCTTCAAAGGGGCATCATGGACAGATCCTGATTCAATAGCTTTGTTGGTCATGAGAACTATGCTTGGTTCATGGGACAAAACTGCAGACTCTGGCGAGCATACGGGGTTGGTAGTTGGTACTCCTTTCTTTAAGCTTCTTATACATTGAAAGTTATTTATCTCATTTTATTTTTTATATACTTTAACTTTGCATATAGACTTAAATTTTGTTATCACTTTTATATTCTTCGGAAACGATGAACAGTTCACAGCTTGCTCAGATTGCGGGGATTGATGAACTTGCTGAGAGCGTGATGGCTGTTAACAGCCACTACAAAGAAACTGGGCTATTCGGTGTCTATGCTGCTGCTAAGGTGAGTTCTAATATATATGTTATAAATAATAGCAGGAAGGGGTAAATCAAATGCATAAATTGTTTAATTTTTATGCATATTTACCTATGGTAACACTTTAAGAGACATGTGCATGTTTGTCTGTTTCTGGTTTGGGTTTTTTTTAGGAAATATGCTAATTCCAATAAGATATTATCGTATGTGTATGCTTATCTTGCTAAAATTAATAAAATCTTTTTCATAGGCACAAAGCTTTGTTATTTGTTACATTTCTATTCATATGGGCAAATGACTACAAATTTATTAAGCACTTCCTTTAAGTTCATTCTTACCTTTTTAGTGCACAATATTTGTTTTTCTTGTTTGTACGATTTAACGTAGGCATTGTTTGAATCAAACTCAAGTTCATTATTACCTCCATATTCTAATGGAATGAACTATATTTCATTCTGTGTGATGTTAAATAGTGCTTTCTTACGACCCATTAAAAGGGGTGGACCTTGGAGCAATGGTAAGGTTGCCTACATGTAACCTGGAGGTCATGGTTTGAGTGGTGGAAACATCCTCTTGCAGAAATGCAGGGTAAGGATGCATACATCACGCTAAATGGCCCGACAACCCCTGGACCTTGCACATGTGGGAGCCTCGTGCACCGGGTTCGCCCTTATGACCCTTTAAGATTAAATTTCTTATTATTGATTGTCAGCTTAATGCTTTCTGTTCTTTCTGTAGCCAGATTGCTTAGATGATTTAGCTTCTGCAATAATGCAAGAGATGAGCAAATTATGTTACCGAGTCACTGAGGAGGATGTTATTAGTGCTCAAAATGAGGTAAAATTTGGCACTACTTAGTGATCATGCATTTGTGGTTAATGAACCTGTAAACGCAAGGTTTGGTTTTTCACTGCATCAAAATAACAAAGTTGGCAATCCTCAATGTCTAAGGAGCAATGTGTCTTTTGTGCTTTATTTTATGATGATCTGCGAGTATAACTATTTGCAGCTTAAATCTTTACGGTTTCTTCACTATTTGCAGCTTAAATTTTTATTCTGTAAAGAACAGTCCACTGCTGAAGAAATTGGACGTCAGGTACACCAAATGCATAATACTTCATGACCTTTATTCTTTACCCTAGTGGCCTAGTATTTGAAGTTATTTGTGTATCTATCTATTATTCTTGTTTAAACACAATCAGAATTCACAAATTAAAATATATCCTTGTAATGTGAGAATAAGTTAGGGGCTTCTCTATTGGGATATAACTGGACTCTCCGGTTGGACAATTTGGATTGGACCAATTGGTTTGGATTTTTGGGCCGGTATGGACCATGTTTCAAACTATTATTTTGGTTTTTGGATTAGTTTTGGTTAAACTGATTAATAATTATATTATAGGGGGAGTTTCATTGTAGACCCCTAAAAAGTGTAGACCTATAGACCCCCTATTTCGCATGTAAAATTCACTAAAGAGGAAAAAAAAGGAAAAAGTGGAGAAAAGTTTTTGTTCTTCTTTTCAGCGAATTTAACATGCGAAATAGAGTCAACTGTTTGGTTTGGTTCTAATCGACCAACTCAACGAACACCCCTACCAAGAACGGTATACTTTTGGCTTGATGTGGCAATAAAATATACTGAAACTTTTTTTTTGTTATGATTTATGGCATAATAAATTTATTTTATAGTTTTATCGTTAAATGTTAAATTATTCCTAATTAATATTTAAAAATATATAATTATGAGCTTATGAAATTAATAAATTTTTTGTTGTTCCACGGTATCATCTCCCTTTTAGTTCAGACTCAAATCATGATTTGAGTCTGAAGTGTGAAGTTATGGGGGGTCTCGGTGGGAGTGGCCTCTGTGTCTCACCCAAGACCCTTTTAATAGCTTTACTTTTTTTTTGGATCGGCGGTGAAATTCTCACAAATAACTTTACTATTAGTGAGATTTTCACTGGTTATGTTTGTTTAATGATGAACTCTACTTATCTATTTCTTATTATTTTCTGTTTTGCAGTTGCTTACATACAGGCGTAGAATACCACTTGCTGAATTATTTGCCAGAATTGATGCTGTGGATGTTGCCACTGTCAAACGTGTAGCTAACAAATTCATATTTGACCAGGTTATCCCTCTTTCTACACACCTTTTACACAATATTAATATATATTTACCATATTATTTAGGATCTACGGCATTCCTTTTGCTATGTGTTATTTGATGAAAACTTGAATGACATACTTGGTAGATCCTGATGATAGTATAATATTTTTAATCATGACCCATTCTTCAAGGAATGGGTCAAAATTGATTTCTCTCTTGAAACTTGCTAGCTTAGAGTCTTAGACTAGTACAAATAGGCTAAAACCTGTTGGAAGAACAATCGATGCAAATCAAAACAAACACCATGATTTTGTGGTAAAACACCCACGAGTCTATTGATATTATTATGAATAAAAGACTACACTTTGCAATGACAGTTAATCCCTATATTTATACTAAAAGCAAAACTTGATCACCAAGCTATTCTAATCTAGACTCAATCTTTAAGTTAGGAAACTAAATTAAACCTAATTAGGATTAATTCTAACAATATCCCCTTTAATCCTAATGTGTTTCTCCTAGGTCCTTGATTTCCAACAAGAACTGTAACTCTTTAACTTTAATCATTGGACCACTTATACATAGCATCAACACCAGTATTTGCAAAGCCTACCCTGTGTCGCTTTCATCTTCATATTCTAGGTTGGATATCACACCCCTGCACCCTTTTATCATATTCAGCGCTTCACACACTAAATCAAGGTACCTTGGCCTGCTTTTATTTTCTTCCCTTGCGTCACACAAGAATGACCTCCTGCCTTTTTTTCCTTCCTTTGATCTTTCGAATGTACTCTTCACACGTGATCAGCCCAACCTCTTTTGATCGCAACCTTCACAGGTTATAGATACTCCCACACGGGTCCGTATCACGCAGATCCTTTAATCATCTCACACGATTGTTTTTCACCTCAATCTTGATCGTCTTGCACGACCAACTCTTCATTCTTGACCGACTTACATGATCAGCTTTCATAGCTTCTTCCATAACGTTTGAACCAATCACATGCTCATGATATCGATCAATCTTCACAGATTCAATGCGGTGGCTTCGTTCTTCTTCACGGTTCGATCATCATTCTTCTCCTTTGACTCCTCGTCTTTAAAGGCTTGATCTTTACTCGGTCGTTCTCCTCGCTTTGCTACCAATTGTTGGAAGAAATAATTGGATAGAGCACAAACAAACACAACCAGATCTATATGACTAATCACAAGTCACGAACTCTATTATTATGAACGAAAAACCACACAGGTATTTACCTCCTCTACTCCCACCACACATGTCTCTTCTCGTTCCTTCTCTGCTTGTGATCCACACAGGTCCGTAGCTTTCTTCCTCCTTGATAATCGTGCCACACACATCCAATTGGTGAGCGTTAATTGTTATCTTGTTCATCTCCACACAGGATTCGGGCTTCAACTTTTAGGGTATGCGCGCTGTCACCACCAGGTCACTAGCCGTCATAAAAACAAATATAGCCGGGGGAACTCCTTTTGATTATTTTTTCTAAAAATGATATGTTTCAACCCGAGTTCATTTTAGTCGGAGTCCATTTTGATTCGAACCAAAGTGACACTTTTTTACAATAACCCCATTCCAACCCGAACCCAGTTTGACCCCAACTTGTTTTGAAATGTTATGTTACCTGACTATGGACCGTTTTACATGGCTATAGTCCAGTTTGAAAAACACAAATAATAGTTCATTATTTACAAGGTCAAAATTGACAACATTCTCGTATCGCAGGGATAATATGAAAAGTCAAATGAATGATTAATCACTCTTAGTTCTCTCGATTTTTCTCATACCTTAATCTTGAATTCACAACAAACTACAAATAGTTTCAAATTTGATATGAATATAGTAATTCATCTTTAAAGAAATTTCGATTACCGCATCAAAACATCTAGAAAACTATGCATAAATCTATCGAATAACGACTTGAATCTGATCGCATCAGAAGGGTTGGTTTGCCAATTTGCTTTGTTATTAGTTATGTTTCTTTAAGAAAATAGTTAGTCTTAGAGACATGTATTAAGTTTTTCTTGATAACTTTTGGGAATTGCAGGACATAGCAATTGCAGCATCCGGGGCAGTGAAGCTATTACCGGATTACAATTGGTTCCGCAGTCGCACTTCAATGATCTGTCATTAGGCTCTTTCTTTTTGTATCGCCTCTAATACGATTTGGACTTCAGCTTATACCACCGAAATGTTCGTCTGTCTTATTGTTTGTTTTATGATGTTTTTGTTGAGGTCGCAGTATCATATGGCCGTGTTACTGTGTTAGTAGTTTCATGTTTATTCTGTTCTTGATTGCTAGAATAGGTGCCTATGAAAGGCACTAATTTTTTAAAAAATAAATAAAATGATCAAGTGAAGAGTTATAAAGAATTATGGATCCCCATTATGATCCAAGGATTCTCTCTTCTATGATGAATGATTGTTACATCAACTCTATTGTAATAGGCATCCTCGGAAAGGTGTATGATGAATGACCGTTACAGAAAGTATGGAAGCTCCATCTCTCGGAAATGCAACTCGAAAAGAGTTGTATAAGGGGTGCTAAGAATCAACAATGGCAACATTTTGTTATTAGTCTCAATTCGATAGCGATAGTGGATTTCGGTGACAATTGGGAATGGAACTTGGTTCTTCAAAGGTATTTTAAACCAAAAGGGTGTGAAGGTTAACTAAGAACGGTTTTATACCGAAAGAGGTCAATTTCTTTGGTTAGCCAGGTTGTTTAGATAGACTACAGATGCTAAATTCTTATCCAAAAGAGGCGTAGCGGTTAACTCAACCCTTTGTACCGTCTATGGTCTTCAAGAATCGATGGAGCATATTTTGGTTATAGCAAAGGAGTAACCGGTGTGGACACATGTGGGGTTGTGGTACAAGTGCCCCCATATTTTTGGCTCGTTAAGGGAATTGTGAACTACACAGATTCTTCACACTATAAGCAGAGGCATAGGAGAGTAGGAGACTACTATAGGCAATCATCTTATCAACAAATGTGCTGTATTAAAAATCAATAAATGACAATATTTTTAACAATAAACCAGTGAACCTTCTACTATACCCTCGAGAAGATCAAATTGTAAAGTTTCTAAACATAAAGAATATGACGGAGTTAAATCTTTACTGTTTGAGGCTTTTCATGAAAATTTTGTGTTGGCAAGTATTTAAGAGAAGGTTAGGGAGGTAAGATTGAGATGGTTTAGACACATGAAGAGGAAACTAGTGGACAACGCCAGTTAAATCAGCGGATACCATCACAGTTGAGGGAGATGCAGACCAAAACTGACGTGAGATGAACACTTTAGGGCATGAACCTCCTTAAGGATATGGTCGATGATAAAACTTTTTGGAGACGTAAGATTAAGTCTAGAGATTTCTAGAGGAGAATGGGACGGGGTAATAGTGTCTCTTAGAGTCACCTTAGAAACTTAGTTTTACCTACTAATGATGGTCTTTGTATGTTATTTTTAACTTGGTTTGTGTATTTTGCTTTATGTTGTTTACAATGTGTAGCGTAATATTACTATGATCTTAGCTCTTTGGTTTTAGTTCCTTCCTCTAATGCTTGTTGGTTTCAAGAGGGAGAAATCCATATTTTCCTTTACTTTTTCTTTTGTGTCTTCTCAAGGTTCGGAGTTGAGGTTCTCTGTAAGCAGTCTATATTCGTTGGGTAGAGAAAATATTTGCATACATCTTATTCTTCACAGACCATGTCAATAGTGTTGCTATGGATAATATTTTATTCTATATCTTTATTGTTAATTTTTCCTGTTATTAAGAAAAAGTGATAACCACTCAAGCTTGCTCTAATGATAAATGACGATGATGGAGGGACTCATGACTTTAAGGTCACGAGTTCGATTATCGAAACCGATGAGTTTTTTCTCTTATTGGTGAATCGCTTGCGTGGTGCTGAAAACAATCTTCTGTCATTAAACTTTCTGGTTCTGATCCGGATTTCATCGGATTTCATTTAGTTTAGTTGATCTTTAAAAAAAATTAAAGAAAAGATGACTTGGTCCGGTTGATAAAAATTTTTTTTTTTTTTATTTCACAATTTATTTCTCTCTAGAGCATAAAAAGGAGCACTTTTAGCCTATTTTGACCTTTCTATTCATCATCTTCGTCTCCATCTCACGCACACTTCCTCTCTCCCCCTTGCCCTAATAACACCCCCAAATCTCACCTCAGATTGGAATCGCACACATAACCACCACCATGGCGACGCGCCACCTCCTCAAGCTCTCCCGCCGCTCACATCGAGCTTTATCCGCCGCCACCACCACCACCAGGCCGGCCTCAACCGCCGCCGCCGTCGCCAGCGTCTCCGACACCCCCGCGCCAGCTCCACCGCATCCAAACCAAATGATCTACGATCGCGTCTCCGAACAAGTCAAATCGAAGCTCAAACGACTCGAAAACCCCGACCCTAGGTTCCTCAAACACAACTCTCCTTACCCTACCCTAGCCGATCACACATCCATCCTCACCTACCCCGAGACACGTGTCACCACTCTCCCCAACGGCCTCCGAGTCGCTACCGAGTCTAATCTCGCCTCCCAGACGGCCACCGTCGGGGTGTGGATCGATGCAGGGTCTCGGTTTGAGACGGAGGAGACAAACGGTGTTGCGCATTTTCTCGAGCATATGATATTCAAAGGGACGGAGAAGAGGTCTGTTAGGGAATTGGAGGAGGAGATTGAGAATATGGGAGGACACTTGAATGCGTATACGTCCAGGGAACAGACGACTTATTACGCCAAAGTGATGGATGGAGATGTGCCTAAGGCGCTTGATATTCTGTCTGATATTTTGCAGAATTCCAATTTTGATGAACGGTTGATTAATCGTGAGCGTGGTGTGATTCTTCGTGAGATGGAAGAGGTATGTGTGTTTGCATTATTTTTGTTATATAATTCTGTTATTAAATGCTGTTGTGTTTGATAATGGGAGTTATAATGCTTCTGTACATTTGTGAACTATGGGGAGTTGTTTTGATTCTAGGTATGGATTGCTTAGAAATTGGATAGTGAGGAATTGGAAGCCTTATGGTTAAAATGTAGTAGGTAGAACTTGATCAAGGCTTTAATGAGAAGGAATTAGTTTTAGGTTTAAAACAGTATGGTTATAGTGTTCATGCTGTTAGGTTTTTCGGTATATGCATACAAAGTACCTACAAAGCACAAAATGATATCAAACTATCAAAGCAACTTGTATTGAAGAGAAGAGAATTACGGGATAATTATGAGTTTTAAATACTGATATAAGTTATACCATGCACCTGTCAGATATACATGAATACAACTATGTCTATTACATTAGTTCTCATGTGGTTATAAGTTATAACTTTTACAGGGTTGTTAAACCATTGTGACACCCTCAGGAGATGGAAATATTATGAATATAAGTTGTCAATGCAGCAGCCAATCGAGCGTTTTCACTAAAGCAGTAGCAACATTGTACATTTAAGCACATGAATTTTATAAAAAAGAGGACCATTTCTAGTTTATCTCGATACATAATGGGTAAGAAATGTGCGATAAATTATTTTGGCACGGTGATGATCTTTAGAGGAAGGGATCACTCAATTGAGAGTAACCTCTAAAATTGCATTATGCCATGAATAGGTAGGAAATAATTCGTCTATTTGATTCCGTCTTATGGATTGACCCCTCTTAAAGTATAAGTTAGCGTACTTGGGCATGTGTTGCTTTAAATAAATTGTTACAAATCTGGTATTACTCAGCCACTGAACACTTGAGAGTGTCTCTAAACCGTTAGAAATATGAGTCTAATTTGGTCTGCTTCTCTATTATTTTTGTTTTAAGGATCTCAAAGATCACTCTTTTTAGGTTTATGAGTTGTGTTATTTATTTTGCCACAGTGATCGATTTGCTACAGGATAGTCTCATATCCACTGTCATACTGAATGTATTATTTTATTCTCGTAATGTTGGTTTCAGGTGGGATCACAAACTGAAGAAGTAATTTTTGATCATTTGCATGCTACTGCTTTTCAATACACTCCCCTTGGGAGGACCATTCTCGGACCTGCTGAAAACATCCAGAAGATAACAAAGAAGGATATTCAAGACTACATTTCAACCCACTATGCTGCCCACAGAATGGTACTCAGCTTGAATATGATAGCAGTTCATCAATAAAGTTTTATATCTCTTGCCATCTTAGGTTACTAATATAATGTAATGAAAATGTAATTTTTCTACATGTTTGTTGCAGGTAATTTCAGCCTCTGGAGCAGTTAAGCACGAGGATGTTGTCGAGCAGGTGAAGAAGATGTTCACAAAACTATCTGCCAATCCCATAACTACAACACAGTTGGTAGAAAAGGAGCCTGCAATATTCACTGGTTCTGAGGTGTGTATTATAGCTTTTAAGGGCTTCAAAATGTAAAATAACCATCTTATTTCCCTGATTAAAAGATAGTTTATCCATGATAAAGTTGAAACTTTGAAGTTGAAAGGTTGAGCTGTGGGCTGAAAACGCTTGTAGATCAGTAGATGGAAGAAGTAGGAAGTTTTATGTATTATTTACTGAGACAATAATGTTTTCTCCTAATTAGTATTTAGTAA
Organism: Deinandra increscens subsp. villosa; assembly: GCA_039602395.1. NCBI lineage: Eukaryota > Viridiplantae > Streptophyta > Magnoliopsida > Asterales > Asteraceae > Deinandra > Deinandra increscens. The sequence continues at coordinate 20,041,676 of JBCNJP010000018.1, forward strand.
TTAAAATGTTACTGAAAATGTGATAATCAGATTCGTATGAGGGATGATGACTCACCTCTTGCTCAATTTGCTGTTGCCTTCAACGGAGCATCATGGACAGATCCAGATTCTATTGCTCTGATGGTCATACAAGCTATGCTTGGATCATGGAACAAAACTGCAGGAGCTGGCAAACATATGGGGTAGGCATCCTTTTTTTTATTAATTTTTCAAAATCACAGGATACCTTAGCATTTTTGTCTTGTTGCTACCATTGTTGGAGGTGTCGTGTTGTACATTTCTTGATTGATACTATTAGATGTCGAAACAATGATTTGTTTTCTTCAAAATCTTCTCTAAACTTCTAAGTTTGCATATAGTTTTTTAATTATTTCATAGTTACATGTATACACACACATATCTGTGTTTGTTTTTTGGTCTCATTTAGGGTAGGTGTGTACATCACGTATTGAAATCTTTCTATAAACTGTGAACAGGTCCCAACTTGCTCAGCTGGTGGGGATTAGTGAACTTGCTGAGAGCATGATGGCTTTCAACACCAACTATAAAGACACTGGCTTATTTGGTGTCTATGCCGTTGCTAAGGTGGAGTTTAAGTTCATTTTTATCAAACGATCTTTGATGCTTGCATGCTTTTAAAATCATTGCTTGAAGTCGTTTACTTTTATGCAGCATACACATAATGACCTATGCACTAAATGATACTTTCTTATGATTACTGATTGCATTTTAATATTGTTTGTTCTTTCTGTAGCCGGATTGTTTGGATGATTTGGCTTTTGCAATAATGCAAGAGATAAGCAAACTATGTTACCGAGTCAATGACGATGATGTTATTCGAGCTCAAAATCAGGTAATCTTATGATTTTGTGTCTTCACTTTATATCGTTATAAAGTGGTATCAAATAACAAAGTTACCTGAATATATAATCCTTAATGATGTGTGGGAACAATATATCTATTGACCCTGATTGAATAACTATTTGTAACTGTTTGCAGCTTAAATCCTCACTGCTTCTCCACATTGATGGATCCAGCCCTACAGCTGAAGACATTGGACGACAGGTACTCTAGATAGCGAATATTATTATGGAGTTTCATGTTTTATTATTTAACAACTACTTTTTGTTTTAAACCCAATGAAAATGTAAATGTTATCCTTGTAATACTTCATTTACCAACATTCAAATATAAGTTGTATTTAGTATGATTCTTATTAATTGTTATGCATAATTTATTATCTGCAGTTGATTACATATGGGCGTAGAATCCCGTTCGCTGAATTATTTGCCAGAATTGATGCAGTAGATGCTGCCACCATAAAACGTGTAGCTAACAGATTCATATTTGACCAGGTATTTAATACTTCTTTTTCGTTTAGTGTTACACGAAAACGAAAGTCTCAGTTAGAAAATGCATGTATTTGTGAACTTTTTCTTTTTCAAAATAACGACCTATTAACTTCTAATTTGGTCAAAAATATGATGGTATAAATTTATTCTATATAGACGCTGAATGCCTATTTATTGAAGTTTGACCGGTCTAAGAGATAGCAAGTCATTATTTAATTTTTCTTGCAAAAGTACGTACACTTTAGAGTTTAGACACGTTTAAAGAATTTAATATACAAAATTAGTTTCGAGATTTTTTTTGTGTATTTTTTACAAGGTTATAACTTTCATATACCAAAATTAGGCTGTAGGCCTTCTTTGTAAAATTTCAGTAAGTATGTTGGTCTTTTGTAGTATTTACCAAATGGTTTGTAACCTTGCGGTATTCAAGACGTGTAGTATAGCCATATAGGTGTTCCTCCCCAGTCCCAAGTAGTTGAGGGTTCTAGTCATTTGGTGATATTAGTGTGGTCATAGATTTAGGAGTAACTTTAGAGAGCGGGTCAATGTGAGTTAACCGTTCCGATTTGTTTTTTACCCTTTTAGTTATGGTTTCTGGGTTCGGTTTAGAATTGTAATTATATAATTTCATTACCAAGTCTTCTTTTTGTTGATTTGCAGGACATAGCAATTGCAGCATCTGGTCCAGTGAAGCTATTACCGGACTACAACTGGTTCCGCCGTCGCACTTACATGCTCCGTTACTAGACTTTTGTTTTAGCCTATTTTCTGGCATATATTTTTGCCATAAAATCTTTGAAACATGAGTGTCCCATCCATTTGTTTGGGTAAAGACGTAAGTTTATGGTTTCTTTTTGAATTAAAATAAAGCCCAGGCTTTTTTTGAACTGCCTTTGTATAACTTCAAATTCAGTTTATACAACCAAATGTTCACTCTTTTATGCATTTCATTTTATTATGTATAGGACTATTGATTTTAGTTGTGCTTCTAAGGTTTGAGGGTTTTTTCAGTGATGATGATACACAGTGACGGAGCCAAGATGTGTTTATTCAAAATGTGACTAACTCTAAACTTTAGAAAATATAAAATGATGAGAACAACAAAACGTTAAACGCTTGCAGGTTTTTAGTACTAGTGTAAAGTTAATGATGCACGAAATGTACAAAGGATCATGCACGAAAGAATTGGTCTTGTGTGATTATGATGCTTGAATATGTCACCCCTTTGCGTAATAAACGTCACTTTCTTGTGTGATACTTTGTATATTTTGTATGCAAAACGCACTTTCTTGTGTGATATTTTGTATGCAAAACGCACTTTGTGTTTAGACTTTTATCATTAGTAGCAAGTATTATTGGATACTAATCTAAAAGTCATGAAATTTGAGGAATAAGCACAAAAAAAACACTTTAAATAGCATCAGTAAAATGTGAGATAAAATTAATTACATGTAAATTTTTGATTTTCGGGTCGAATATTCATATTACATTACGGTGAAGTGACCCATAAATGATTCAAATTTTCTTTGGTAATTAACCAGCAGTCAAGAAATTCTTGAACCAAATAGCAGAATCTTTAGCATATCTTTTGAGGTTGTCGTTATAATCAACGAAATACAAGCCGAATCTCGAACTGAAACCCGCAGCCCATTCCCAATTATCCAGCAACGACCATGCAAAATACCCCTTCACATTGCACCCATCCTCTCTGTTTGCAAATACCACAAAATACAAAGTTAATAAGCATAAGCAAACAGCCAAACTTAGTATAATCCTACTCGTAGCAAAGCTATTGATAGGTTCTGAGACTATGACGAGGGCTTACTGTATGGCAGCTAGCAAGTTTGTTAGATAGTCATTATGGTACTTGATCCTTTTTTCATCCTTTAGTGCATCTTTGCGAGAGATAAATGGGCTATTCGGGTCATCCATCCCTGTGGGAAATGGAAGAGAACAATTAAGCAACCATGTTTACATGTTGTACTCTATGCATAAATGGTGGTACATAAGGTCCATGGAGAAAAACTTACCATTTTCAGTGATGATTACGAGAGGATTCCCATATTTGTTCTTGATGTAATTTAATAAACTTCTAAACCCACCAGGCACTATGTATAACCATACAGAATTTGCCTGCAATATACAAAAATATTAGGTAACGGTGACACGTTAGTCCTTATTACGTAAAAGATTACATACCCGATCGCCGATATATTTTCCGTCCTTCCACGCTGAAAAAAGTGAAAAAAATATATTTTTAGACAATCTATTACTTGTATCGAAAAATACATAACTAATAGGATATAAAATTATATCTATCTTACGTATAGATAAATATAATATATCTATACATAAGATAACCAAATAATTTTATATCTTATTAATCACTAATTCATACTTTTTTAAAAACCGGGTTAGATTATACAAAAGATAAGATAAATGTATATTTTTAAATGACATACGGAAAGTGACGGAACCCGAGTCTGCAATAGAGTCATTGAGAAAAATGCCAGGGATGTTAGTCGAATTGTGCCACGCGTACAAACTTGTGTAGTGATTTATACCGACGAAATCGATTGAACCTTTGAGAAGAGCCGATTGAAGTTTGGAAAATCTTGGTAACCGGTCTCCTACCCTTGTCCTCATGGATGTCGGGTAATCCCCAAACATTATAGGATCAAGAAACCTAGTAAAAATATTATAATATCAAATATATCCATTTTCGAATTTTAAAACATATTTGGTTTGAAAATATAATATTTTAAAGTTTATAGAAGCATATATAAAATTGCCTGGTCGGTTGAGAAATATACCATCCCAATTGGAAATCTTGTGCTCTTTGGGTCGCCTCAATGTCCTCGGTCTTGTTTGTACCCGACTCGTACCAAATGACATCAAATGCAATCCCAACACGTCCATCTTGCTTGGCCTGAACGATAAACCGATATTTTATACAAAAACCGATACGAACTTATTACTTTGATATGTTATTATCGGATTCTGATTATTTAATAACGAACTTACCTTGTATTTCCTTTTATATATATCAGAAGCGGTTGCATGCGAAAGAAGGGCGTTATGACCAACAATGTAAGGTTCAGTAGCCGAGTTTCCAACCCGACAAAACAATCTAAGAAGTATTGAGCAACGACCCGGTGCTTCAAGGCCGACATCATAACCTTGTATCGTAAAGGTATGAGGTTCGTTAAATGTCATCCAGTTCTTAACACGATCACCAAATTTCTCAAAACATGTTTCGGCATATGTTGCAAAATCATTTCTGTGTTATAATAATAGCAAAAAAAATAGAAATAAATTTATTTATTTGTTTTCTAAAATTAAAATATGAAAAAAGATAAATATTTACATGATTCGAGTGTCGAGCCATCCATTATATTTGTCTTCCAATGCTTGAGGAAGGTCCCAATGGTAGAGGGTCACATATGGTTCGATATCTAATGAATGTTTCATTTCAATAAACATTTAATATAATAAAATAATAAAAATAATTTAATAAAAAAAATTAAAATATACATACCGTGCGCTATTAAAGAATTAATAAGAGCGTCATAGTGATCGATTCCATCTTGGTTGATTTGACCACTTCCATCTACGATATAAAAGGTATGAAAATGTAAATCTGATTTAATGATTTTTTTAAAGACAATCATTCGACGCATAGAAAGTAATAAATGTGATCACGTGCACCATTGACAATGTAATATGACACACATCAATTTTTTTTCGGCGTACTTATATAGTCAGTAAAAAGACATCACTTGAGGAGGCGTCAATGTGACATACATCAATTTTTCTAACACGAGGACTCTTTTTTTATAAAACAAATATTTAATTATACAAAAAGTAATCATGATAATAAAAAGTTTGATAATTCCTTACTTGGGAAAATCCTTGACCATGATATTGAAAACCTATAGGCATCCATGCCCATATCCTTCATCAGTTGTATGTCATCCTGCATTTGAACCATCAAAACAACTTATATTTATGTATAAACGGCAAATTCGATCAAAACAACTTATTTTTATGTATAAACGGCAAATTCGTGTTGTTTGGCCGTTTTACCGTTCAACTTTTGAATAAAATTTAGACAGGAAAAAAACAGACAACAATTATGGTAAGGGTGAGAAAAAACCGAATCATAAAAAAAAGAAAAAAAAACAAACCGAAATAACCAAACCTAAAAGAAACCTACAATTGATTTGGATATGAATGTTTTAATAATCAATTTTATAAGTTTTCTTTAACGGTAATAGTAGATTGACTAATACGTTTCTGAAGTGAAGCTCATACATTAGCGACACATAGCTACAATTCTTGGTTTGTTTCGTTTTCTTGATATTTAACGTGTTACACACGTATAGACTGCATCAGTTAACGGTTAATCGAATACCATAGGGCGGACAAGGGACATCAAATGACAAACTCCTTAAAAGAAGGTGGTGTTGTATCATGATTCATGAGTTAGAAAATGACACTTAACACCATGAAACAGAGAACATAATGAAAGATTACTTGCCTCATATAAGTGGTATTGATCAACTGCAACATCAGCATTGCTAAAATCACTTATCTTACCTACAAAATTACAATGGCAAAATTGTAATTTAATCTAAAACGCGACAAAAAATAATCAGGTTTTGGTTTGCGATTTCAAACTCATTTAGTCAAAAACTGGTCAATGTTCTTGTTAATAAGTTAAGTTGTTTAATTAAACGGGCCGATAGACGAGACCCATTTAAAATTAAAATAATGTTTTCATAGGATCAACCTATATACGGCTCGTTCGTAACCAGAAAACCTGTTTATGACTTGATTACCTTTCTTTTGAAACTCGTGAACATGTTTGACTCGTTTAGATAAATAGGTTACAGGATTTAAGTGTGTCTGAATTAAGGCTACAGAATTTACTCGACATTAATAAATATATTAGTCGTGTTTGGGTTCATCAATTCAACCCACAACCCCAAATTTATGCCCCCCCTAATTGATATAAAACTTAATTAATATCAACATATGGATCAACATAAATATATGAGGAGTACCAAATGTATGAGCAAATTTGTCCCAAATTGCTGGGCCCCTTCCATCTTCCTGCACGGCTCCTTCATACTATGACGTAAATAGTGCAAAGAAAATTGTAATATTAGTGTTAAAAAACTTTTAAACCCGTCAAAACCGACCTACATTGGCTGGACTAGCCGGTTTTTGGAGTGCTACGGCTCGGTTTACTGATTGAAAAATCTAGTTTTACGATTCGACTACGGTTTTAAAACAGTTAGATAAATCGAACAAGTCAAAGTATTAAACTTATGTTTCTACAAAATTACCCCTAATAAATAAAATAGTCTGTTACGTATAAAAATCTAAGATACATAACACAGCATAGTTAATTTTGATTGAAATACACGGAAATTATTAATTAGACTGATCTCATGCTCGTAATTTTGTTTTTTTCACTCTGGATAGCATTTTAATTACTTTTTCTTTCTTTTTTTCTTTTCTAAGAGCAAATTACTTGTTTACTATATTATTATTACTTGAAAACTCAACCTTCAAAACAATACACCTTTATTAAACATCCTAACATCGTTAAAAATAAAAGCCCTTTATTTTATAAATTTTAATACCTAAAAGAAATGTTTGTCGTTTTATAAGATTACTATTAAAAGAAAATGTTTGTCGTTTTATAAGATTACTATTTACTAAAACTTTTAAATATTTAATGATACTTTAATGTTTATCAAAACTTGAGCTTAAGCTCGACTCGATTAATTTCTAACGCTCGAACTCAGCTTATTAAAAATTATTCAAATCCAAACTCTTGAACTTGGCTCTTTATTAATACATTGTTATTTATTTATATATTAATATAATTATATTTTATATATTTAGAAATATATTTTTAAGGCTCGCGAGCCGCCTCAAGCTCGGTATGTAAAATTCAAACTCGAGCTTGTTTATTAACGAGACCTAGTCTAAAGCTTGAGTTCGGCTCGGGCTCTTTAAGACTCGGCTCGTTTCAAACTTTTTAACGATTCAATCTCAAGTAGCTTACGAGTGACTCAGCTTGTTTACACACTACCGTCTGCTTCAATGAGTGGTGTCTTCACCTAATCCCATACCTATCCCATGCTCTTAACTAAAATTTTCTAAAACTAAAATCATAAAATGCTGATTATTACTATTGATATTTAGAAATAAAAACAGGAACAAACCTGGTAAGCAGACGACGCCGTACCAAAAAGAAAACCATCTGGAAAGCTTTTTCTGCTAATCCCATCAGCAAAACATCCATGAACAAGAAGTACAATCCCAAAAGCTAACAGTACAACCCTTTTCATCCCCAACGGGTCGGTTGTATCCATATGAGTTTGAACAAGAAAGTGGTGGTAGACGGCGGCGCGTGAAGAATCAGACGGTGGCTGTAATAGAGATGTTGTTGGATGTTTATAGCAGACGACGGCGGAGAGCGAGAGGGGTAGAATTTGGAAGTGGTGCCGGAATTTAGTTAGTCAATTCAAACTTTCACACAACGATTCAAAAATGAGTATACAAAATAGTCAAATAAATATGATATTCATATAGCTTTAAATTACCGGTTATTTATTATAGCTTTAAAGATATCAAAGTCGTGTCCCTTGTGAAGGGTACGTAAATTTCGGAGTAAAATATGATGTGTGTGAGTAGTTTTAAAAAAAATAAGTTATAAAATTGTCAAAAGTATAAACATTTATATGTATTTTTTTTTTTTGTCAATTTGTGAGAGTTTATTTTATATAATTACGGGTAACATACACGACTTAAGTCATCATGCAGGGAAGGCGGACAACTTATTTTACTAACTAAATTTATATGTATTGTTTTAGATTTAAAATATAAAATCATTTTTCCTCGCTTTATACACATGTTTATCGGTTCTGACACTTATTTTAGTAACTAAGTTTTATTGTCCGTTTGATGTGGCAAATGTAACGTAAATACATAAAACAATTGTTTTGCTAAAGGGTAATATAAAGAAAAGAAACAAAAATGTGCAATGAGGTTTACAAATATAATAGTGAAAATTAAAAAAAAATGATACGTAAATACAAGAGTTTGAAATTAAAACCAATAAAATCTAAAAGGAAAAAAAGAGTCAAAAAGATTACCGGAAGAAAAAAGAATTCAAAAGCTCAAAAAGAATTAGAAGTCAAATGATCGAAGGACTGAAACTATAACCTAAAGGTTTAGTTATAGAGGTTTCCCGAATATACCGCATATGTGTTTTGTTTACACACGTTTATCTATTAAGAAAATACTTCAAAAATACTGAAGATGCGAGGTGGTGAAAATGCGTGAGCATCGGATCGTCTACTCGATCTAGCTAATCGGACATCGAAACGTAATTAACCGATTGATTTATTGATCAAAACGAACAATTACAATCAGTAACACTCAGAATACAGACTCAGAGAACACACTCAGAAACACACACTTAACAGTAATCTCGCACGCTCAGAAATCCCAATTACAAAGACCAAACACATATTTATACTCAGCTGGCCGAGCTTCAGCCGAACCTCAGGTTCGGCCAGTCCGAACTCCAGGTTCGGACCAATTTCGGCCATACCATAATTGACTTGATCTTGTACATTACTTAATACTTCACACGATGCACATATCAGGTATCAACAGGTGGCATGATCTATCACGTAGTCCAATAAAAATCAAGTACTGTTAACCTATTTGGAAAATGTATATATAATGTAATATATATTATGTTAGTAGGGAGATGTTCAAATGAGAAGTTTGGTTTGGGTAAAAGGATAAGAATAAATTTCAGCCATTGGATTTTGATCTAATAAAAAAGGAAGGAGGGTATTTTACTCTTAGTCATTTTTGTTGACTTTTTACCTACTTCTCCCATATTTTTTAAGACATTCATAACTTTCACATACGACATTATTATTATTTTTTTTAAATTACACCATAAAAACGAGCATTTTTTATCTTTAAAACGTGTATAGTGTTGCTATATAAAAAAATTTAAAAAATGCTCTTTCGATTTTTTACACAATGTTCGGATCATTGTGTCATTGTATCAAAAGTATATATAGTGTTGATATATATAAAATTAAATATTTTTTGGTTTTTGACACCATATTTAAAAACATTAGTATTTAATAAGAGAGGTAATTGATATTTAATAGAAGACAAAGATGAAAATTCTATCTATATAATAAACATGAGTTTTCAATGTCCAAGTGGCACAATTCTAGGTATGCCACATTGGATTTGGCTTATTTGTCAATTCCTTATAATTTATAATATAAATATGACACTAATTTAAATTCTTTCCATAAAAAATTATCCATATTTTTTTACAATACCACAACTTTGATTCATCATATCTTTTTTATTTCTCAACGAAAATTTCGATCCGTAAATTGTTTTGGATTCATGACAGAAAACCTAATAGAACTAGATGTATATTGCTTAGGTTTTGATCAACGAATGATGGTGAACGAATCAAAAAACAAAGTCGCGACTTTTTTAACCCATTATTGATGAACTTGAACTTCAATTCGATCACTCGTTAAAGAATACTCAAAATTTATTGTACCAATGAATTCATATGCTCAATACGAATCTGTAGCAATAATAATTAATCAAAACCATTAAGATTTGAGAAATCCACCATTAAAGGACCTCCATGAAGAACACAAGTTGTGAAATTCTAATTCTACTCAAATCTCAGTGAAATTTGATTCTGAAACATTTTGTAGCTTCGTATTGACATGTAAAATCTTCTGGAATCAATCAAACACATAAAAAACTCAGAATTCATGGTCACTTTGTGATCCAAAGTAGGATAGTTTGACTTTTTTAAAGTCAAACTTCATTTAATCAAACAATTATAATAAGGTATATGATTATTTGACTTTAAATAATCGTTGTTTACATTCTTTCTATGAAGAACCACGTTTGTTTGAGTGGAGGTGAATTCTATAACTAGGAAAAGACTGGCTGTCTTAGTTTAATATATGATTATATGTTTTGATGAAATGTCTCATTGAGTTTTGTTGTATTTTTTTGTTTGTTTGTTTTTGTGAATGTTTAGGTTCAAAAATATGGATACAGTGGTGTAAAGTAGATTTTAGAACTCTAAAGTGTGGTTTTCTTTATGAGTTTTTATTTAATGAGGTAAACAAATTATAATTTATTCACTTTTGAAGTTTGTGAGAAGGTAAAAGAAATGTGGACTTTCAGAAAGTCATATTAATAGTTAGATAATTTATACGAGATCTTTAAACGATCATAACTCCTTCACAACTAATTGAATAGAAATATTAAATACACTAATAAGCTCAAAACTGAAAGATGATTCCAACTAGATGCATATTGATATGCTTTCGTGATAATTTCAAGATCCGAATTCGAGCACGGTGTCAGCATGAAGAACCGATGAACTATGATTATGAATTCAATACGTCTCCTACAAGGAAAAGATTCAACTGATATATAAGAAACTGCGGCTTTTGCTCAATGGCTACTAGACATTGGAGAAGGAAAAGTTGGTGGAGATAAAGATGGTGAATCAGATATAATCATTACTACATATCTTCTTTTTAACAAATCAGATCTGTTAGCTATCTCATTGACTTTGTTTGCCCATCACTACTTCAGAATTTTAAAGATCCTGATTTTTGGAAGGAAAGATCAGTTATTGCGCCTACTAATGAAGTTGTGGATGATATGAACAATCGTTTGCTATCTTTGGTTCCGGCCATGTGATGACCATGAGTTCTTAAGTTCTTAGATGATTTTGTTCATTTTATTTTCATCATAGTTTATATTATTAATAATCATTTGCTATTTTTGGTTGTAAGTGAGGAACATGAGTATTTAAGTTTTGATATTATATGTGAAGATGATTTTGTTCACGATAGCTTTGATCGTAGTTTATAATCACCGGACGTTCTGAATTCGATGCATTTCTCTGGCATTTCAAATCATAGACTACTTTTGAAAGTCGGTGTTCCTATAATGTTGCTCAAAAATATTGATCAGAGAAATAAGTTATGCAATGGGATCATACTTTAGATTATATATTTAGGTAAACATGTTATTGAAGCAGTAATCATATCAGGAAATAATATTGGCTATCGAACGTTTATTTCAAGACGGTTTTATGGTCCCATCGATTTTGTGCTCACCCCGGTGTCAAGATGAAGATAGATAAGAATTTATACTTTTATAGGTTAGAAAGGTCTCATGAAAGCAATTTAAAAAAAAAAAAAACTTGTGAGCTTCTTTCTTTGGCTAAATCACAGTAAAACTGCATGCAAATATAAAATTTCTAATACGAAAATACTGCAAGTAAGTTGACTAGTAAATGGGCTTAACAATATTTTAGACAATTAAATTAACTAATTAATTAAATCTCTAATGTAATTAAATTACGATTCAACCAATCATATCGACTAAAAATAAAACAGCATATAGCAACATAATGTTCCAAACCAAAACATATCAGTAAGAGAAGACGTTAAAAAAAACTTCACAACAGTTCCATATCTGATTGCCAGTTTCCAATGCTATATTAAAAAGAATCTAAATAAAATTATTAGATATAACATTAATATTAATAAAAGTTACAAAAAAATATTAAACATGTTAACCCAAACCTCCCATACATAATTCACATATAAAAAAAAAAATGTCTTGTTCAACCACGTATCTTCTTGTTTAGTGGTAGCCCGTTACTTTTTCTAAGAGAGATCGTCGATTCGAACCTAGGCGTATGCGTCGATGAGCGATTTTATCCGATTGTTGAGGTTTCCGTCTATAGAGGATTTTCAAGTTGGATCTGCAGTGTCAAATAACTAGAGATGGTCAGCAAAACGTTTGAAAAAAGTCTTGTTCGACTTTATTTCCTAGTTCTTTTTTACAACAAATTTGAATAACTGACGGACCATTTTTGATCATCTTCATTTCTCCGTACGTAACCCGAAAACCGTCAAACCGCCATCTAAAAAAACCCACTAAAGATTGGAAAACTCCATGTTCCAACTTGATTCGAGCTTGAGAAAATGTGGGTTGGGTTCGGTTAAAATCACCGCCCCGAATTCGAGCCCTAACTAGGTTCAAGTTATATCACTTTTCATATTTGAGCAGAGAATCGAACTTGTAGCAGGGTTTTGACCAGGCGAAAAATCGCAAGAACGAGCACGAAAATGGAGGATGAAGACGAAGAAGTGCCACTCGCCGTCGAGATCAACGAAACCCTAGACACCCAATCGCTCAATCTCTCTCTTCAAAACCACAAAAACGTAGACGAACTTCCACCAGTCGGCGTCACTGTTATCACCGGTTATCTCGGAGCCGGCAAATCCACTGTACTGTTGCAACTCACTTTCTCTCTATACAATTTATTTACATGTAGTATAAAATATATTACTATATTTAATCATAATCACCTCCAGTTATGAAATTAAACCCTAATTAGCGAACAAACAAGTGTAATCACTTAATCAGGGAAGTAAGCTTTCGAGATTTGATATCGAATATGTCAGCAATTAAAATGATGAGATCGGTTTTCAGTGAACTTTCTCAACCCTCTGATATTGAAATTTCATGACATTTGTTTTTTATTTTGAATTGTTGATTTCAATTCAGCTGGTTAATTATATCCTGAATGGTCAACATGGAAAGAAGATAGCTGTTATATTGAATGAGTTTGGGGAAGAGATTGGAGTTGAGAGAGCTATGATCAATGAAGGGGAAGGAGGTGCACTTGTTGAAGAATGGGTTGAGCTTGCAAATGGCTGCATTTGCTGCACTGTTAAACATAGCCTGGTTCAAGCATTGGAACAACTTGTTGAGAGGAAGGAGAGGTAATCGTTTTCTTTTTAATTATTTTTTATGTGATATCCTTGGTTTTAAAAAGCGTGAGGCACAACGATGTGATAGGGTCCATGGGTTTTAGTTGTGGAAAATAGCTATGTGTACAACCTTTCATGGGAGGACCTAGCCAACCTTCTATATAGGGTGCGGGGTCAACGACTCAACTGACCGTGTAGTTTTTTATTTTTATTTTTATATGTGATGTATATTAAGGTATTTGGACTGACACCAGATAATTTTGAACGCCAACCCTGAGATCTCTAGTCGTACTTAAAATTGATCAATCTATACATGTTGCATTTGAAAAACAAAACAAAGCGCGAAAAACAAGTATCGAGTTCGATTAAGTAATCCAATTATTATTTTTAAATGGTGCATTACGTTTATGTGGTCATTATTACCTAAAATATCTCATTGTAACTCTTAGTTTTATGGTCCATAATGACAAGTTATTTATGTGACCTGAGTCCCGACCGGACCCAACCGAAAATTCAGACAGTTTCTAGGTCAGCCATTGCAACCTTCTAATGCACAAAATCTGCCTACGTGCAAGAGGCATGCCTCAAGCCTTTTTTACATGTACACCCATCACCTCAAGCAATCAGAGGCACAAAGTGCTTCAGGGTGAGGTGACATCGTTTGAACTCACATAACAAATCTGTAAACCTTGAGGTGACATCGTTTGAACTCACCTAACAAATCTGTAAACCTTGCTTGTGATTCTGATGAATATTATTTTGTGTTGTTTTTCAGGACTTAGTAACTTGTAAGGCATCTGTTTTATCTAACAATATGTGAATGGCATTACTATATCATATCTTGGAATACTTATGTAAAGTTATACATGTAAACTTTTAAAGTGTTCATATTACTAGCTTAGCATCTTCTGATTAATGGTATATCTATCATTTTTGACATAAATTTAGATTGAAAATGGATTTTCTAAGAAAATTGCTCTAGTGCTTGGTATTCCTACTGGTTCATGTTTGCATTTGTTAATTGTGTCTGTCTTTAACTCACATGCTGTAATTTGCAAGTGGTTACCTGTAAATTTTCAATTATTTATTTACTGCTCATAATTCCTTATGTTTACTTTTAAATAAAAATTTTGTTTTATGATATTTGTGTGTATAGATTGGATCATATATTATTAGAGACCACAGGGTTGGCAAACCCGGCTCCTCTTGCATCTATTCTCTGGCTGGATGATCAGCTGGAAGCAGCAGTCAAGCTTGACTCGATTATAACTGTAAGTTTCTTGTTCCATTGTAAGGTTTATATATTTATTTTAGCTTCATAGTAGAAGTATAACTGAAGGTACAACTCAAAGTCTCAAACACTCGGATAAAAACCGAAAGTCTAAAATGCTAAATAAACATGACTACTTCAATTCCTTACATTACGGTAAATTATTCTTGGACAGGTTGTCGATGCCAAAAATCTCCGTTTTCAGCTAAAAAAGCATGAAGGTTCTTCCACGTTTCCTGAAGCCTTCTTACAAATAGCTTTTGCAGTAAGTGGTAATTTAAACACATAATTATTTAAGCATGATTTGGGTTATGCATTTATCCATTTGGGTCAAATAATATTTCTTATATATTTTGCTACAACGGGGGAGCGGGGTCAATGTGTGATGGAATCAGCTAAAGTCTATTTTTCAAAGCATACAACCTTTTAAATTGTTATGTTCAAAGGCTAAGATTATTATTTTCGTAATGTTGTTTTTTTTTTGTAATAATTATTAAAGCGTTTGTTATATGTATGGTTTAGAAAACATCCATAAAGGGGTTTATGTATGAATTCAAGCGCCCCACACTAATAAGTGACCTGTTTCAACCTGAACACGTGTTAAACTGTCATCCAACATGCCCAGGGTGCTCATTTTGTCACATGTAATAAATATTAACATTAACATCTAATTTTTTAGATCACCATGCTATATACAAGCTTATTGCCTCTTAATTCTTGTTGTAGGATGTTGTTATTCTTAATAAGGCTGATCTAGTTTCTCCTGATGACCTAGAGGAACTCAAGAAGGAGATATTTAGCATTAATTCACTGGCTAATATCATTCATTCGGTGAGGTGTCAAATAGATTTATCCATAGTATTAAATTGCAGAGCATATGATGCCTTGGTTAGTGATTAGACATCCCTTTTCATTCCAAGTTATTGTTCTCTTAGTGATGATATATTAAAGTTGATGGCTATAGTTTTTCTTATGACTTCCATTGCATTTCAGCACGCTGCTCATTTGGAACAGTTACTAGAGGAAAATAAGAACCTAACTACTAAAGATCTTCATGATAGTGGTGTTACAACTATGTGTATTTCTGATTCACACCATTTTGATCTTGATAAGGTATTTTAAACAGTACTTTGTAGTAGAGGTGGAAAGATGAGCAGTTGGGTAATTGGTTAAGCAAGTTTGGGTTGAAATAAGTCGTTTTTTTAGTATGGGTTGAAATTGGCTGGGGTCAAGTTGGGTTGACACGCCAACTCTTTTTCTCTGTTTCATATTATTATAAATAACATTATTGTTTAAAGAAAAGAATCTATGGGGTTTTATGTTTTTCAGTATACTTCACATGACTTTCAACCCATCCGACCCGTCTGGCCCATTTCTCTTGAGTTAAATCTTTTAGCTTAAGCCATTTGATCACTCAATGTTAACCACTGTTGCAGAGCCTATTATTTGACCATAAAATTCATATTTGCTTATTCAGTAGATATCGTATCAGAATCTTTAGTAACTTCACAGGTGAGATTATGGCTTGAGGAGATCCTTTGGGACAAGAAACATGACATGGATGTGTACCGCTGCAAAGGTGTCCTGAGAGTTGTGAACTCTGATGATCTTCACACAATACAGGTAATACTTAATACAAATAACGTTTTTAACTTCTTCAATTAAATTTTCAAGTTAAAAAAAATGTGGAAACAAAACGTCTCTACTTTGCAGGCTGTGAGGGAGATCTATGAGATAGTTCCTGCACGTAAATGGAGAACTGGAGAAAATCAAACGACTAAAATCGTGTTCATAGGTAAACATATAACCACCCCTCTTATTGGTGCAGTCAACGTTTTGACCCGCAAAAACATTAAGGGTGCGTTTGGTTGTGGAAAACACATCCTGTTTCCATTTCTATGGAAAACAGAAAACGCGTTCAAATTGTAGTTTTCCAGAAAAATTTCCCTGGAAAACAGAAAACGGTGTTTTCTAACTTTTAAACTAAAATTGGAAAACACTTGTTTTTTGTTTTCCATTTTCCGTTTTTGTTTTTTCAGATTTCTATTTTGGAAAATGGAAAACCCATCTTTTGGTTTATAACGCGTTTTAAAAAATTTCCACATGTTTTCTAGAGATGGAAAACCCATTTCATTTTCTAAAAAACTGAAAATGGAAAACTAGAAAACGTTTTCCACAACCAAACGCACCCTAAGTTTTGATCTCAAACTAACTTTACTTAAGCCCAGGAACAACCACGTAAAGTTTCATGTCTGAGCGAGTTACTTGAAATCTTGACCTAGCATCGTCTTTGGACAAGATCGACAAGCGTGTTTTTATCTGAAAACAGTTTTTCAAATTGGAATCCTCATTTTTCATGCCACTAGAGTTATAGTTTCGACCTACTTATCTCAGAATAGGTTGATTTTTTTTTTTTGTCCAATGATTTGAACATATGAATATAAAACATTCTAAAAACACGAGTCAAATGAGGCTGAAACATTTTAATAGTATAACTTTTGTGGTAGTATACAATAAGTGAATTCTTTGTATATTAAGTTAAAAAATAGACCAACAAAAAGTTGGGTGTTGAACCGACCCAAAACCCAAGATGTCACCCACCTGTTTACCAGCTCTAGCTTTCTCTGATTTGTAGTTTTTCTTTGGTTTGTGTAGGCCGGTCATTGAATGAGGGTATTCTTGTCGACTCTCTTAGAGCTTGTGCCTCAAATCCCTAATTATATACAGGGAAAGTTATTATACAAAGTTGATTTTCTGAACGAAGGGATGATAACCCTGATTTGCGGCTGTCAGCGGATCGGATCTTACGGACATGATATTTTGAGTCGTTCAACATGATTTTGTCCGAATGTTTTTATTAAAAGGAAAATTGGATTTTAATAATATGAGTTTTAACTCATTGGCGAATAATAATACGAGTTTCAAAGTTGGCTGACAATAATACCAATTAATGAGGTGGGTGTCAATAATGATATGCCGTTAGTTTGAACCCTAATGGCGTTACAAATTTGCTGACGTGGCACCAATGAGTTTCAAACTCTTTTGTAACGCCGTTAGGGTTCAACTAACGGCATATCATTATTGACACCCACCTCATTAATTGGTATTATTGTCAGCCAACTTTGAAACTCGTATTATTATTCGCCAATGAGTTAAAACTCATATTATTAAAATCCAATTTTCCTTATTAAAAAGGATAGTATCGTTTTTTTACAAACCAAAATATACTTAGAGCTCTTCCCTAGTATTATACAACAGAGTATACATTAAAAAGTGTACTTGCGTTATTTATCTTTCTTCAAAATTCTGTAGTATAAAATTTTGTAATGCGTAAGTGTTTTAAATTAAACAATATGAGTTTTTTAAATTAGAAACGTAAGTGTTTTTGTTAAACTAAATAACGTAAGTGTTAAATTTAACGCAAGTGTTTTAAAGGTTGTTTAATTTTAAAAACTTGTGTTGTTTAATTTAAAACACTTACGAAATATAAAATTTTAAGAGTAAAATAATGTGAGTGTATAAATGAAATAGTGCAACCTTTAATTTTTGATAAACTAAAACAATAACGATTACGTTATTTTATTAATAAACTTGAGCTATTTATCTCTCAAAATTTTGTATTGCGTTATTTATTTCAAAAACTACTTACCATGAACTGGGTAACAATTAAAATGTTATCACGGAATATATGTAGATAACGTACATGTAGTATGGGTAAATTACGCTTTTAAACTTATTGAATATATAGTTAAGTAAGAAATCATGAAATGGCTTGCTCATAAACTGATGTCTCGCAATATATGCTTGTCAATACGAAATATGAAATTAAATTTTTTTTTTTGGAATCGATAATTGAAACCTCATTTTATTATGGGGACTCCTATGGCGTAAAAGGTCACCCACACCCGAGAGAACAAGGAACATGGCTATACTCTCAAGGGTGCTAGGGGGACAAAGACACATCTATACACTTTTTTAGGAAAACCCACCAAATGAACTTTAACACTTGGTGGTAAAACTGGACGGCTTAGGGATAGAACCGATAACCTCTTAGTCATAGGTCTTTCATCATAGCCTTGTATCACTGAGACAATTGCTCGTTAGTAATACGGAATGGATAACAGTTAAGATACTAAAAGCTATATTATATATTAAAAGGGTTAGGGTGAGATGATTACAATGCTCGATAGGGTGAGATCTTTACAAAAACCATAAAAAAGCTTCACAACAAAACCAAAAAATCAAGAAATTAAGACTAGAACCTTTTGATTTAGGAAAAATGGATTTTAATAATACAAGTTTTACCTTGTTGGCGGATAATAATACGAGTTTCGAAATTTCCTCACAATAATACGATTTTTGTGGGTATTGGATTCTAATGATACACCATTAGTTTTTTACTAACGGTGTTAGTTTGTTGCCTACGTGGCGGGTGCCACGTCAGGTGCCACATAGGAGGAAAACGATCCACGTCAGGTGCCACGTAGGCAACAAACTAACACCGTTAGTAAAAAAACTAACGCGTATCATTAGAATCCAATACCTACAAAACTCGTATTATTGTGTGAAAATTTCAAAAATCGTATTATTATTCGCCAACAAGGTAAAACTTGTATTATTAAAATCCATTTTTCCTTTGATTTATAGTGAAGCATAAAGGGAGAGAAACTATAAAGACGTACTAAAAAAAAAATCATGTTATAATTTATATGTATTTACACCTAAAAATGTATAGGAATACCGTTCATATTCTAGAGCATTAAATGCAAGTACATGAAACAAATTTTTTTTTGAACGGCAAATTTGGATCACTAACGGAGGTATTACCCACCCACCCGACCATCTCCAATCCTCATCAGGAGGAAAACTCACCATAGGTGAGAAAACCTCCTGGCCCAGCCTGTAACCCCTATTTATTTATTTTTTATTACAAGTGGGACTTGAACTCAGAGACCTCCCCATTATAATGTCTTGGATACCTCCCCATAGCCAATTGGGCTAGGATAATTGATTACATGAAACAATTCATTGCACACTCCTACTCATCCATGCATTAAACATCAAACTCAATTAAATTGTACTTGATTGCTTTCAGCCTATAAATATTTACATTCGATTAGAAATCACGCTACAACTTGTCTGCACATCAAAATCAATTAATATCCGGAAAAATTAAGACCTGTGGCAAATGGCATTATCATCATCGTCCTCGCCATCTGCTGTATAGTTGTGTATGTTTGTGTGAGTATAAATAATGACGTTAATGGGTCATAGAGCACCACTTTTTATGCAAGTTTTAAATTTATAAAAAAAACGATGAACAGACGATTACCATACACCACACGTTCGGGCCGAAGTACCCACCATAGGTATAGTATAGTGAGGATAAGATACCGAAGTCGTTTGAGGACGCAAGAGCTCTATACACAGATCTATAAGTTTAGAAAATGGTTTTTAAAAGTAAAATAAGATATAAACAAAATAAAGTGAAGTTAGTACAATTAATCAAATATAATATCACTTGCGATGACTCGCCAATGGTAGATTTAACAATCTTGTTATACATAACCCCTCTCTAAGATTGTTACTGGTGTGCATGTGGGTGTGTATGAAAATATGAGAATTATGGGTCTGTTTTAACACCATACTACACACCACATACACATGTAAGTGCACTCATCGCGACGTACTATAGTAAAGGTAAAAAACCGAGGTCGTCCAAGGACATAATGCATAAAAATAAAGGCTCTTGATACTTCATCTCTGTTGATATTTAACCAAACCAATCTTGTAAATTAATATGTTAAGACTAAAAATTGAAGTAAAAGTAAAAATAAAGATAAAGTGGGTTTAGTTTATTCAGACGAAAATAATGTTGGAATTTTGGGAGAAAAACTAGTGGAAAATGAGTTTTTTTCACTAAGTGTGAAAATGAGTTTTTCACCAACTTTGGACTAAAATAAAATACAGATAACATAGGTTGTTGCCTCTGTATTTAATGGGTTTGTGTAGTACGTTGTGAAGGCTTTCCAACGCATCAAACCACGTCCAAATCCGAGCTCGTATGAATGAGATATCGAAGCTCAAAGTTGAGGTCTCGCAACTTGTGAAGCTGCGAAAATTAGAGAGAAAAATGCTAAGTATAGCATATTAACTCATCCCACATTGGTTGGGGATTGAAACCAAAAGTGGTTTATAAGGTGGGAACCTTACCAACTATTGTTTCCTTTAGTAGGACACATCCCTTGGACCCTGAGGGGTGCGAGGCACCCCTAACTCGCACTCGCACTCGCACACGCGCGTGCGCGTGGCGTGGGCGTATGAGGCGCAATGTGGCGCTTTGATGGCGCACTTTGCACTTCGCTTGAGAGCCGCCTTATTGTTTTTGGGTTCAACCGGAAGGTGTTCCGGTTGAAGTCCAAGCGGACCTGTGTGGTCTGGGCAGAGAGGTTCAAGCGGAACCAGTTCAACCGGACCTGTGTGGTCTGGGCGGAACCGAGTTCAACCTGAACAGTGGTTCCGGTTGAAGTTCAAGCGGAACTGAGTTGAACCGGAAATTCTTCCGGTTGAAGTTGGGACGGACCGGAAGATCAGTTCTTCCGGAAAACAGCTGTAACGCGGAGTCCTCCGGATTAACAGCTGGAAACGCGTTTTTGAGCTAATTAAGGTAATTCCGCGTTAATTAGAAATCAATTTGCATTAAAGACGTTTAATGCAAAGTTTGACTACGAATTATTTTTGTGTGCTCAACAAGTCTTCCCACCACTATAAATACAGCCTCATTAGTTGAGGCAAAACACACCAGAATTCATAGAATTCTTTCTCTCTACCTCTCCTCACTACTTCTCTCATCTTCTTCATCGTTCTTGTTCTTCAAGCTTCAAGGTAACTTCAAGCTTAGAGTTATCCCGGCCGTACAATACGGTTTAGGCGATTGTACCCTGGGAAACAAAACGGATCTTTGGTAGACCCGGAATTTGTTTTAAGGGACCCGGGTTTTGACCCGAAGCCTTCGCCAAGGTTCCTTGGAACCTTTCTCGTTTTTCTAAACTAATACTAAAGGATTTTGTCAAAACATTTTCTTTTACTTTCTGTCACCATTCAAATCTTTATTATTTCAATATAACTTTCTGTCTCCTTTTATTTCAATTTCATTTCCTTGTAATCTTTTATTCTTTACTTGTATTGTATTTCATTTCCGTGTATTGTTCTATTATTTCCTTGTAATTGTAATAGGAGTAGATCTAATTTCTTTCACTTGTATTGTAATAGAATAGGTTATTTGATTTGTTGTAATCGTACTAAATAAAATATTTATTTTATTTTAATTTTACGAACGGTTCTCCTACAAATAATATTACTTGGGGACTCATCGATGGCAGGGTTAGTATCCCGGTTATTTATAATCTTTCCTTAAGATTGTTACTAACAGAAGAATAGACTACACTTCTCCGCCTCAAATCAATTCTCACTTTTTCCCCGTTAATCACCCAATTGGTATGAACCCCGGAAATACTCGTGTTGTTAGGAACAAATGAAGTGGTGCCAATGCCGTTTAATTGTAGGGTCTTATGGTCAAATACTGTTACTCTCGAATACGTTGTTATGAACCAACATGAGAACAACCCACGCATCAGATTATTTTATTATGAAAAACGTCTTTTAAGGGACTAAGGTCCGTCTCCTTCATGTACCGCTCTCACGCATACATGGGCGGTCATAACCAGAGTGAAATCACCAACCCATACCGCACCGGCTTCTACGCTATGCGTGAAAACCGAGTTTGTTTACATAGACATAAAACACTCCAATGTATTGCTTTGCATGGGATCAGTGGCGAAGGATATAAGGGGCGGGGGGGGGGGGGGGACCCCCCGAATTTTTTTTTGCGATGTAACGAGTATATAATTTTCGTGTAGAAAATTTCGATATGCTCCGGTTTCGACCCCCCATATTAGTTGTGAATTTTTTTTATATAGATCCCGACCCCCCACTAGTTTTTTTCAAGCTTCGCCACTGCATGGGATGCAAGTCACCATAAGGATCATGCATCGTCTCCCAGTCGGGTGTCACGGGTCGGACTGATGAGTTTACGACTTCTCAAATGGTCCGTAATACACAAGGTACATTTGTTCAAAAGAGTGACAATACACTTTCAAAAAAAATAGTTTTTATAAAGTCATTTTTACACGTCTTAAGGTGAGTTTATAAATAGAGTGATAATCCGCTCGTCCGTAAGCAAAATAACAAATTAACGGTAAAATCCGAAGCCTGAAGTATATAAATAGAAAATAAATGTAAAATGTCCCGACGGAATGGGATCTGGAGTTAACGAAATAACCACACGATTTGCGCGCTATTCTCCCCCATTTCTTCAAACTAATTTCCCTAATAACCTGAGATCATCTATCGTTTTGCACCTTCGAGCCTGAACGCTATATCGTGATTCACTCGATCGATCGATCGATTTTACTTGCAGAATCGATCAACAGCAGAATGTCCAACGAAAAGGAGAGAGAAACTCATGTTTACATGGCGAAGCTCGCCGAACAAGCCGAGCGTTACGAAGGTATATGCGTATAGACTTCTTCTTCTGCTCATTTATGATGCCTCGTCATGCGTGATTACTGTTTCGAGATTAATTGATCTTATGCAGCTGGTAGTTTCATTAGGAGGAGGAATGTTATTCTGATTCGTGTTGCTCAATCTATTTGAAAATTTGTTGTGCGATATGGCATGGAATTCTCCATTGATTTTGGATGTGCGCGTGTGTGTTTAACGTGGATTTGTTTTGTGAGATGGATCTGAATATCTGATACTGTTAGATTGATTTGAATGTTGTTTCGATCAGTATGGCCTAATGCATGGTGTAACAATGGATATCAGTTGAACATATGTTGTTCATGATTTGGTATCGAATTCATCTGGTGTTCAGATTTGGTGTTATATTGTGGATCGATCTTGAGATGTTATTTTGATCTTAGTCACTGAATGCATGATATGCACAATAGAATCAGTAATTTGGTGTTAAAAAGGGGTGGATTGTTGCTATCACATGCTAATTTTGGATGTATGAGTGTATTTTTACGTCTCTCCTTTGTATGCATGCTCTACAATAGATCATTCGAAAATTTGGTGTGTTTACAGCATGCATTTGTGTTCAGAGAGATTGCACAATAGAATCATGATATGCACAATAGAATCAGTAATTTGGTGTTAAAAAGGGGTGGATTGTTGCTATCATATGCTGATTTTGGATTTGGATGTATGAGTGTATTTTTACATATCTCCTTTGTATGCATGCTCTACGATAATCAAATCATATGAAAATTTGGTGTGTTTTCAGCATGCATTTGTGTTGAGAGATTGATCTTCAATTCTGTTGTTTGATCAAATCTGGAATGTAGTTATGATTCATATCACTATACTACTGTAGGCATTTCTTTTGTGATAACACTAATAACCAATTTGGAAGGTTTTTTTTTATCTGCCTACTTGTTCAATATCTGCTCCAAGATGAAACACAGGTTTAACAATTGTATAGATCTTGAATCTATCAAAGAAGTACACGGAAGCCTAATCCAAAAGAAGTAACAAATTCGGACTGTTCATAATGCTGGCCTGTACATGTGTTATATCGTGGTTGTAACTTATAATTAATTACGGATTTTCTTGATCTCAGAGATGGTTGAATGTATGAAGAATGTTGCAAAACTAGATGTTGAACTTACTGTTGAAGAGCGAAACCTGCTCTCAGTTGGATACAAGAATGTGATTGGTGCAAGGAGGGCATCGTGGCGTATTATGTCATCAATTGAACAAAAAGAGGAATCAAAAGGAAATGAAAGCAATGTTACCCTAATTAAGGGTTATTGCCGAAAGGTTGAAGATGAGCTTGCCAAAATTTGCAGTGACATTCTTGAAATCATAGATAAGCATCTCATACCCTCTTCTGGCTCAGGGGAAGCTACTGTTTTTTACCACAAGATGTGAGTCATGTTGAATTATCAGCCTATTATTGTATTGTCTTTTTACATTTGATCAACATAATGATTTTTGTTGTCCATCTTTCTTTTTCGGATTATTCAATCTTATAAAAAGTGTCTGGTTAGAGGGTATAAGCTTGATAGTGTTCTAGTATAATTGATTTAATGGTTTGGTTTTGGAGTAATGAGGCTTATACCCATAGAATTCGGTATCTTTATACTCATCCAAAGAGTTAAGTATGAAATCCATACTGATTCCCATTCTCCATTCTATCATGTTCTCAAACCCATCCCCATAATGATTCCTGAGAGTGCAAACCAAATACCACCTAAATATACACAGTTTTCTCATACTTACCTTTTGGTCTGCCATGCAATATTAGGCAAGGAAGATATAAGGGTTATATAAGATGATAACATTCTTTTGAATTCCTAACTATTAAGTAATAAAATCTATAAATTCTTATCAAATAGCAAGTTAGGAATTAAATTTTTACCATTTTGTCTTATTATTACCAAATTAAGAACTTTGCAGTGGTGTGTTCAATATACAAACAAACATACACTGCAAAATCTTATTCAAACAATAGGGTCTAGGGTGTGTGTGAGACGAAGACAAACCTTACCTCTATCATGTGGGATAAAGAGGCTGCTCTCCAGATACCCGTGCCTCAGGCAGTGTGTTCAATACCTTTTTTAAAATTCTAATAATAAATCCTTTTTATCATGTTCATTGTGGATACAGGAAAGGTGACTACTATCGGTACCTTGCTGAATTCAAGACAGACCAAGAAAGGAAGGATGCTGCTGAACAGTCATTGAAGGGCTATGAGGCACATTTTCTCTGTTATTTTCTCCTTTACCTTTATAATGCACAGATCATATCATTTATGCAATGTTTCTTCTAATAATTTATGTTTTTTACCCATGTTAAGCAATTAATAGCTTTAACTTTTATCACCCTTTGTTTCTGTGTTATTATAGGCTGCTGCCGCTGCTGCAAACTCAGAACTCCCTTCAACCCACCCAATTCGTCTTGGTTTGGCGCTCAATTTCTCAGTGTTTTACTATGAAATTATGAACTCCCCTGAAAGGTACTTTTATGTAACCAGTTATTTCTTACACGCAGATTTTAATTGATTTGAGTTAGGGATGGCCACGGGATGCGCTTGGTATGGGTAATCCCAGTCCCATACTTAATTGTAAAACCATGGTCAATACCCAATTACTCATTATCCTTGTATCATGTATATCCATTAGTTTGTTAAAAACTACCTTATGAGATTCCCAAGTACATTTCTTACTACTTTTAATGATTATATAATTTTATGAACCAATGAATTAGAAATATAAAAACTAAAAAGTAGGTGGATTAGTAGATTACTCACTTATCCAAGGACAAAGGAAATAAAAAGAAAGAAAAATGTTCATGGGTATGGTTGAGGTAAACAACTAAACATGTATGTAAGTTTTGGGTAATCGGACTGGTGTCACCTGATACCATACCCTTCCCATACCCGCAGAAACTTTTTAAACTAATCTCATACCCGCATCTCGAATGTTTTGGATTTCTAGTTTGCCTGTTTGTGCTTGTTTTCCATCTCTAATTTTAGTGACTATTGCAGGGCCTGCCATTTGGCTAAACAAGCTTTTGATGAGGCAATTGCTGACCTGGACTCCTTGAGTGAAGAATCTTACAAGGACAGCACCTTAATCATGCAGCTCTTGAGAGATAACCTCACCCTTTGGACCTCTGATTTGCCTGAGGATGGAGGTAATGAAAATCCTTCTTGCATATTGTTTCTGTAATCATATATAGCATGTTAATCTTTTACAACATTTGTCTTAAAATTAAGGACAAAATAGTGTTTTGATCAATACAAATACTGAATCGTTTTAACACAAACCTGTTAGCTTACCCACCTCATTTTGCCACCTCTAGATATAAATGTCTTGAATTTTGTCTTCAGGTGACGAAAACCATCCCAAGGGTGAAGAATCCAAACCGGCTGAACCAGAGGTTAGTACTACTTTTTACTTTAATCGAATCAAACAAACAAATAAAAGCGAACACGAATACTTTAACGAACAACTTATCTTGTTTGTGTCCATTTGTTAAGAAAATGAACCTACTTGTTTCGTTTATGATTGTTCCTTAATATTATAAATGACATAAACGAACACAAACAGAAACCAATTCAAAGTACAAAACAAGAGCAAATTAAAGACAAAATACCAGCTAGATTTGAATTAGTAAATAGTAATAAATAAATCTGAATGAATATGTAAAAGAACATAAATGAGTGGACGTAAACTAACGAATACATACCAACCTAAATGAAAGGACCTAAACGAATGAATGAACTTTTACGTAAACAGACGAACTTTACATGTGTTCATGTTAGTTCTACTTAAATCAACAAAACCTTTTTTGTTGATGTTCATTCGCTGTTTAATAAATAAACGAACTTTCCACTAAACGGTTCACTGAATGTTCAGTTTGTTTACATGCCTATATAGAGTTTGACCAAACAACTAATTATAGTCTAAAAATAACCGTTTTTCAGGAAAAGAAGTGATGGGAGATCAATAGTAGTGATGACATTGAAGTACTTGGGCATGTTCCAACTTTTCTCACAAGTATTCTTGTTTCGAAGAGTTCGGTATCGTTTTATAAATACAAAACGGAATCAATCAGTTTGGGTCATCAGAACTACTAAAAAATCGATTTTATAAGAATTTCTGCCTGGTTTTTGGAACTTGTTTTGAGTTTTTATTTCTGTTGATTTTACTACCTCTCATAAGAGCTTTTGCCATAAATGGAAATTTGTTGTCTGATCCAAAGATATGGTCTTGTTGACCTGTGTTTTCAGGTTGTTAAGGCTCTTCCTTTTTTCTTGCTATATTTGACCCTTCCATCGTTCGGTTAATTTGTTCATATGAATATTGATGATTTTAACCTGTTCATATGAATACGAATCGAGGGATGCTATGTGATTTGAACTTGAACTCATATGAGTTAGATTGATGGTGATGGTGATTGAATCTTTACCGAGGATAATTCGACTCTACACACCCCTCTATCATCTCCCAATTCCATCAATCAGATCGAATCCGGTTATAAAACAATGTTTTATATGCCTGTATACGTGTTTTAATACCCATGTATCCCTGTCCTTTTTGTAAGATCCGTATTTGTCATGAATCTTAACTAAAAGAGCAAATTTGTCAATCCTAGGATCAATCTCTCCAAAATTATGGATTCTAAAGAGAGGTCAAATGCTGAGTTTTGTTTTGCTTAAATTATGTGATCTCTTGGATAAAGTGAATACTACCTTTGAAAAATTACAAGTTCATGTTTTGTTAGTTTGATTTTGTAACCAGGACCAAAATACCTTATAAATATTATTTTTGTAAGGTGGTAAGTTTTTTATAGACTTTTAATATCAAATCTATTAATTATCGTGACTATTCATGTAAATATATCTAAATTTTAAAATAAAACACCAACACCATCTTCGGACAATATACATGCTGTTATCAATCATCTCTACTAAGTTTGATCAGTTCCTAGTATAATTTCAGTCAAGTTCTCGACGGTGTAAGAGTTTGAAAGATGATACGTTGTCATTCTTGGCAACGGCCAGAGGAAATCTCGGAGAAATGACACAAATATGGAAACCCATTTGTCATCTACCGATAATATAGAGGGTAGTTTAGGCTCTTATGTTTTAGTTGGATTTTCAATTGTTATCTACATAAATGTGAACCCCATGTCCCCATTTGGGCACTTGGTACAAGCTTTTGTGTTTTGTTGAAGGTGCTAAGGGACTATCCCGGATATAGTGAAATTTAATATAAATGACAGTTTAGAAGTATGAGTATTGATAGATTTGTCATTAAAAAAATAATAGAACTTAGCAGGTCCAAAACTCCAAATGGAGCTCAGATCTCAAAATAGCCAAGACCAAGTTCAAGTTAAAGATCCATAGGTTTTTAAGATGGTAAACAATAAACTAAAGACCCAAGAAATTGAAAACATAAACCAGTAAAAAAAACTTATTTTTAACAAGATGAAGCAAAAAATTTGAAAACCAAACCAGTCGAAAAAAGAAGCCAATACAAAATCAAATAGGTTGCCCATCTCTCTCGTTCTGTAGGTGGAGACCAAGGGTTGCTATGGGCAAGGCAACAACGGAGATCTTCATCATCCAAACACGGCAGATCTTTCTGCTAATCGCCAGAACAAGAGGTCGGCAAAGTTACCAAAACTTTAGATCTTTGTGATGGGCATTAAGACGGCGAAGATACCAAAACTTCAGATCATTGTGATGGGCGTATGGCAATGGAGGTCGTTGTCCACAATGATATTGGAGCTCTGACTAGTTCAGGGGCGCTAGTTGTGTGTATGTATATCAGAGAGACGCGGGGACCTTCGTTTTTTAAAAGATTTATATCAAAAGACGATCAAATTGTTAAGGATTCAAGTTCTATGACAGATAAATATATATGTTTAAGAATATGATTAATAAAGTTATATGGCAGGAAATTGCATAGATTTAAGAATATGATTGATAAGTATATGAATTAACTGCTTTAAAAAGAAACATCTACAAAAATTCAGGACACAAACTCACATGAATACTGGTGAAGCTCCATGGTCATGTAACTAGAAGGTATAAGATAAGAAAATGGTCGAAAATTCAATTCACGAAACAAGTAAGCCTTGTTTTTAGTACAAATTCGTAATTAGAGACATTCTGTGTGCTTCATTTAACTCTCTCTTTTGAACAACTATGACATGTGATGCCAAGCCAAGTGAAGACTAGGACTTGTGATATGTCCAAGACTCCTTTCACACATACAAAGACACCATGTCCAAAATTTAAAACATCATTCTTATGCTTTCTCCTTCTTAAGCAAAATCTTCTATATAACATCACTCAAATATACACATATATAAAAGTAATTCTTGTATAACCACAAGCAACATAAATGATTCATAGTAATGACATTAGAAGAGATCTTTCAAGACCCTAATAATTCAGATTTGCATGCCCTAGGATTATTTTGCCAAACAAAATCTACTGTGTCGTGCCACATGATAAGCACAAGGAAATACAAGAAAACATAAATGAAAAAAAATAAATAAAAAATCTATAATCCTCATTAGTCTCATTAGTCACTACTACCAAACTGAGAATTAAACAAGTAACTTACACTGGTTTGAAGATCTTACCAGCTGTCCCAACTGAAAAAATATACTTGGCAGGCAAGTGCCAAAATGCAGGAGATGCCAAGCCGCCCATCAGTGGATGCCTACAATCATATAGTCTGATTTAAGTAACATTATTTTTGAATTAAATAATCAAATTTGTTGAAACTGATAAAAAAGTCACCAAATAATAAGTTTTAAAGCACAAATCACCCTTCAGAAGAAATGATAAAAGAAATGGTACAAATGAGATGAGCTTCTCATGAGCTATCAATTCAAGCCGAGCTCGAGTCCGAGTCTATATTGGAGCTCGTTCGATAAACAAGCTCCAGCCCGAGCTTCAGATATCTAACCTATTACTATAACTTTTTATAATAATATTAATTACAAGTACATATAAATAAAATAATTAAATATTTGATAAAAAGTAAACAAGTTGAGGCGGAGCCAAACACTTGAAAAACTACTCGTGACTCGTGAGCGAAGCGCAAGCTAAAAAAAATAGAGTCCGAAACAAGCCAAGCTCGAGCTTTATTAGACAGCTGAGCTCGGCTTTCCCTACCCCCCCCCCCCCCCCCCACACACACACACACACACACACATATAAAAGCTCAAAAAATAAAAAGATACACATGTATTTTCAGAGAAAATACTATATACAAGTATATTAATGTATTTGGGGGGCCTTACATTTAGACAGGTGAATGTATTAGGAGCTCTCTTGTGCACAACTGCCACCTCTCATGCATATTCGGTACTAAACTGAAGGTTAAATAACATATCTCGCCTATTTTCGGCACCCATGCGGATTTTTAAATCTTTTGCCAAAATGTCCAATTTATCATTACTTTCATAATCCATCTCTCTGACACAACGTCTACGAACCTTTTTCAGAATCTCCTTTGTTGGTTCAAATCCTGCAACTACCTGCTTGCAGTGCATGATAGCATTATATCATAACTTGAATTGCATATAATATTAGCTGCGAATTCGACCAGCCCATTTACTCGTGAATGGGCTAACTGGTTTTATTTATCTCAAACAGGTCAAATCAAGAAAGGTCAGATTAGTTGGAACTTTACTCAAGTCTATCTTTGATGTATATAATTACCTCCTAAACTGTTCCATTCAAAGATCCAGATCATTATTATTGTAATAATACTGTTACTATACTCGTAGTTAATGCGTCAATAACTTTTTGTAAGAATTGGACAAAAGGTGTTGGAGAAAGCTATCGGACTCCTTTTGACCAGTAGTAGAAAAATGAAATGTTTCAAAGAACATGTTTTAACTTTTCACCGATCTTGCCACTTTGATTATATATCATCAGTCAATCATAACTTAAACACTATTAGAAATATTCATTACCATGTTGTTAATTGTGGAGAGTGCAGCTTGTAGATCTCGCTTGATGAGATGAGCATCGACTAGAAGTGCATATGATTTTGCATTAGGCTTCACACCCAAACTTACCAAGTGCTCAAACACTTTAACCGCTTCATCTCTCTGCACAAAATAAGCATCGTTCACATGCATGATAACTCATAAGATTCTATGACACATCAAATGACATTTGTATGAAATTGCACAAAACTTTAACCTTGTGTAGTTTCCCAAAAGCACACAAGAGAGCATTATATGAATGGATATCGGGAGTCAATCCAAAACTTGACTCCATGGCACTGAAAGTTTGATAAGCTCGATCAACATCCCATATATTTGCACACCCTAAAATAACACAATTTAATGCAGCAACAGATTTGTATGGAGGATCTGCACGGCTCAAATTCTCCAATTGATAATAAACCTAAATATAATAAGAACATCAGGTCAGTAATGAATCAGAAGACAAAAGTAAAAAGAAACTAGAAAAGTAATAATAGTAATAAAAATAAAAATAATATACTGATATGCATACATTATCCAAAGTTGTAAATCCATCCTTGGAGCATGCCACAACCAATGGATACAATGATGTAAATGGACAGAACAAATCTTCTTCAGTTTCTTTAGGAGAATCTTTATAAGATATTTCAAATTCATGTAAAGTACTGAAAGCTTTCTGCAGATTACCAAATGAAGAATATGCGAATATTTTTGCAAGATATGATTCTGGGCTGGGGACCCGTTTTTGGCGTAATGATCGTTTAAGGATTGCCCATGTGCCATCTAAAAGCTTAGAATTGTAATTTCTACCAGCAGTTGTTAATGCATTTACTATCAACCCTTCATCTACAGAAAGCAATACTGGCGGCCTTGCAATTTCTCCACGAGCAATCCATTTTGCCATAAATTCGAGCCCATAATATGCCAACTCACTATTATCTGTGTGCATTGCAACATTCATGATGTAATTGCATAAGTTCCAGGGTGGACATAAGGCTTTGTTTTGATCCATTTTCTGAGAGTACATGCCATAAAAGACGTTGCTAAGTCAGTCAGAAAAAGGAATATCTTAAGTCTACAATGGATGTGGCAAACAGGCAAGTTTAACAGATTGGGTAAAGGTCAATGGTTTGGGCTAACATATATTAACTTTTCCGTGCAAGTCGTGATAGATCGGTTATAGGGTGTTCACGAACTCGTACGGACGGTTTTGACAACAAATTTGGACTGAACAGTGTTCGGAGAAAAAACATACCAAACCGGCCAAATTGGTGACTTGGCTGAAAAGGCCGGTTTTAGGGTTAGAGGACTCGGTTTTGACTATTTGAACTGATTTTATAATTTGTTTCTTTTATAAATCGTCGGTTTGCATGAAAACTTTTTTAATATAATACATATAGTCATATACATAACTGCATTGCATATTCCAAAAATGAACAAAAAAAAAAAAAAAATCCAAACCGTTGTCCGGACCATTAACGGAAATGTCAAAAC
Organism: Deinandra increscens subsp. villosa; assembly: GCA_039602395.1. Classification (NCBI taxonomy): domain Eukaryota; kingdom Viridiplantae; phylum Streptophyta; class Magnoliopsida; order Asterales; family Asteraceae; genus Deinandra; species Deinandra increscens. Next base: position 20,074,267 of record JBCNJP010000018.1, read on the forward strand.
CGAACTGTGTAAATCTCAAACTCGCTGACTTGCTTCAGTTTGGGCGGTTCGGTTGGTCTGAATGGTTTTATGAATACCCCACGTAAGTCCGGGTTCACAAAGCTGAGGTGGCATATAGACAGGTGTGGCAAATTGCATAAAGGGTCCAAATGGGATCAGGTTAAAACGATTAACCTTTTAGCGTGAGTCAAAAAGGGTCTGACGCAACTTTTTCTTTTAAAACAAGGATAGTGTATGAGGATGCCCAACTATTTACTTGTTTCAATAAGGCAATCCAACTTTGAAGCTGCTTTATATGTCACTAAAGTAGGTACCCAGTTACATATACCAAATCTGATAAAAGCATGCTACATGACGGAAATGTTCTACAATTTTTTTATTAGTTCGAAATTTCTACTTTACATAACAAATACATGGTATTTTTTATTTTTCAAAGATTTCAACATTATATTCATCGAGCATGTTATTTGCCGATTTGGTATAAAAGCTACTCCATACATAGTTGGGTGCATTAAAGTAGTTTAAGAAGTTGGGGGGCCTCTTTATACATTATCCCATTACAAAGTACTTATTCATAAACAAATAGTGTGTTAGATATTATTACAGAGATTACAATAGTAATCTTAACTTTTACAATAAGATGGTCTGGTTAACATTCAGCCTATCTGACCCATTTGACGTCTTTGCTTTTCAGCCATAATTTTTTAAATTACCCATTTGCCGTTAGAGATAAAAACCTGAATCACCTTTTGTCAAAATTGCCACCACTATCGAATACAATTACAATGCTTGGAAAATAATAACATACCTTACATCTCTCTATTATTGATACTAATGTATCCAGCCTTCCTGTATCAACACAGCTCTTCACACACTCTGTGAATACATTAACTGACAACATGTAACCAGATTTTAAGGTTAAATCGATGTACTTCAATGCATGATCAATTTGATTTTGGGCTAGCAGCAACCGAACAACAAGGTGATAAGATTCGTCATCAGGCAAAGCAACCTTTGATTCTTTTCCCGTTTCGATCATCCTAATACATGAAATATAAAAAGATTTAATACACATTGTAATGATTTAGTGATACACTGATACTTGATGCCGCTTCAACACAACAAATTAAAGCAGAGTTTCAAAATGGTACTCCATTCGCTATTGTTGTCCTGGTCCTACTTTATACTCCATTCTCAAACTTCTATTTACCAATAATCCAATATTATAACTATTATTATCCTTCTACAGTTTAAACATCAAAATCTCATTGTATTTACAATACTAATAACTAGTGATACTGGCCCAATGGGAGCAGGCTCTCTATCTCCTGAGATTGAGGAAGGTTTCCCTCATCCCACCCTCCCGAGACCCTATCAATACTTTTTGCTATTTTTTATATTCAAAATGCCACTTCAACACAAGAAGTAAATATTCAAAATATAAAAACAAGTATTCCACTCTTTCTTAGTTGTTGGCTTAAATTTAAAAGAGTCAAACTTACATCAACTTATGTAAGTATCGTTTCATCCTTCTAAGGTTTTAACATCACTTCTTTTGTATTCACCATACTTCTTGTACCTTTTCATGTACTTCTTTTTCCCCAAAACTTGGAACATATTCATATATCACAATATTTCTACTTGCTTTTCTCATGTGTACCTTGTGTAAAGTTAACGGAATTATCTGAATGATTACATTACAGTGGAGGGGATCCCGCCATATATACAAGTAATAAACCCTCAATCAATATATACAAGTGGTAAACACTATAGACGCCTATCATGGGTCCATGGCCTACAAACA
>JBCNJP010000018.1:20081070-20097507 GCA_039602395.1 Deinandra increscens subsp. villosa
TGGCCTTGAAGGCAACCCGCAGTTTTCTCAAGCATGATTGCCTTTTGTCACCCTTTCCGGCTGTTCCAGTGACATGAACTATACCTGTTGGAGATTTGTCCATCAACTCGAACAGTGGTATCGCGAGGTTTGATCTTGTCATTTCTTCTAGTAAAGGAGGCGCTGCCATGTAAAGATTCTTCCCTCGGACTGTCACACTTGCCCCCGACATGAGTAACTTTGGATGCTCCTCAAGCTGATCAATAAACTGTTGCAAACACGTTTTATCATAATATTTTATGACATTTAAATTGATTTTTCTCAAATAACTTGTACATGTTAGGTTTTAAAACGAAATACACTGTTTTTTATTGTTTCAGAACATTCTCATAAAACTTTGAACGAAAAGCAAGTTGTTTTTAAAACAACGTTTTTCCGTCTCGTAATTAGTTTTCAGAGTATTATCAATGATAAGTTTCAATTAATATTAAATGTTTAAAAATAATTAATAAATGGTTTTAATTTTCTTTTTTAAACCACTAACAGGTCACTTTCACCAGGTATAACACATGCCAAGTGACTGAGGGAGCAAATGAGTGACCACTCGGCCTACATGGTGCTGATGTGGCAGTGATCACTAATCACTATGTATAACACATGCTCTATGTCCCATAAACAGATAGTAAGTACTTTTAGTACTCTAAGGTTACTATTAGACTCGCCAACATAGTAAGTTACTAAGTTGTAGCATTGCCGTGTTTAATAGGCTATAACGGAATAAGTAATTACAATATGCATATATCCAAATATCATTACCATATTATCTATTGGAAAAATCATATTAACCAGAAGCAGTAACCATATTATTACCATAGTTAATTTGTTTATTATATATAGAAGGCATGTTCTCGAGTTACTTATTTCCTCAAATACAATGCGAATTATGGGGAAGAAAATGGGGAGAAAGTCTAAAGGATGATATGCTTATTTTTGGATGCCGTGGCAATAGAAGCTGAAAAGAAATAAACTTACCAATTTCAAAGTGATGGAAGTCTCGAGCTCCATAAAGATGCCAGGACCACAAACAAGACAGTCTTTATCCCTTACAAACTCTGTGACTTTAGTATGGAGACCTTCAAGACCATTATACCTGCAAAAATATCATAATCATAGTTAAACAAGTATGCTAACCAATTAAATATAAAAAGACAAGATCATGAATCTCAAAAGATGTCTTCCTCCACATAGGAAGCAATTGGGCATATACAAAACATTCAAAAATATAACTAATAGCATTATAAAACCCATTTAATTATAATATTGCAATAGTGCCATATAGGGATGCAATGTTCATCAGGAAAAAAAAAAAACCTTGACAAGCATATGACAACCATCAGAACAAGTATAAACTCTGTGAAGACTATAGGACCTACGTCAAATAATTTGATAATGTTTTACTGCATCCTGATGCAATCTTCAATGTTTCAAGTGCGCACGCAGCTGATATTATCGCATTTGTAGAAGCTATTGCTGGTATAATATTCTTTACCACACCCTGTGAACAAAAAAATAAAACTAGAATTATAACCACATAATTACAAGGCCAATCTGAAATGACACCATTGTTAAAAAGTTCACATATTGTCAGTTAATATAGTGCCTTTTAAATAGCATCGAATGAAACCATCATAACGAAATTGCGACCCAGAAATACTTTCGAAAAAAATAAAGCACATCATTATTTTGCCGCAAAAATTATTATCAGTTATGTTCTTCTACATCAAATTTTCTGCTCTAAATAAGTTAGTAATATCACTTATGACACTAAAGAAGACCATCAAGTGCACCAAAAAGACCATTGAGCTAATAGTATATCCTAATGTTTATAGCAGTGGTTTTGTAATCCTAAACTTGCTCAAATTAGTGAAAAGTGAAAACCCAATGGGATGACCTTTACTAATGTATTAGTGAAGTACTTGATGAATCTAAGCTCAAATGTTTCTTTTAAGTTCGTTAACTGCTGTTGACAGCAAGACATTTTCTAAACTTGGCCATATCACTTGTTTGTTTATGATTACCTGTTTAAACTAGTTAAGGTACATAGGTAACTATGAAAGATTAGAGTTAGAGCACCTGTGTACTTGATTAGTTTCTGTTGGGTTTATTGAGTCTGAATAGGTGCAGCCAGCCCTAAAGCCTGCTTTGGCCCCAAGGCAACAGCCTTGCTTACGGAAGGCAGCCAGCCCTAGTTTTTCTCAGCAATAGGAAAGAATCGTCCTATTTCTGCCAACCTAATCAGGCAATATTTTCGGTTTAGGGCAGTGTTGTAAAAATAGGAATTAGTCGGCGATTAATTGGCACCTAGGCGCTAATCTGTAGTCTGCCGCCTAGCGTTTTTTCCTAATTTTTCCCGATTAATCACTATTGCATCCCGATTGTCAATTGCCAACAGAATTAACTAACTCCCACATGCCAACATTAGGCGTACTAAGTTGTGCTCTAGTCCATTGTAAGACTTGACTTTGGTAATAAGAAAAATATTTTTCTGTCTTAATCTCTCTAAAGCATGTTTATGCTTGCTTCGTCCAGTTTCAGGTCATTCAATCCCTAGTTCCGAGGATAATTCAATCCATAACCCTTGAAGCTGTTTATCAATTAATTGCTAATCATGGTGATACATTTAAATCATATCACATCTCCACTTATCTAGAAATCAATTGTTCACCAAGCAATTAAACATGGGATTCAGCTGAATTTAAAATAGAAATATCATGCAACCCAACTCTGATGTTTGCGTTTTACAAGCCTTCAGATATTGAGAAAGAATCTAGGACGAAGCAAGTCAACACAAAAAAATAATTAGAGAAAGCTCAACAGGCACAAAAATAGAGGAGAAAGCTGGAATCCATTGCTTGACTTGCTTCAATTTCTAGGGTTAGGCTGTTAAGCGCAATAAATACCAGCACATTTGTTTCTTTATTTCTGTTAAATCTATTTTATTTATGCACAGTGTGACAAAAGCTGTGGATTTCACTGCACCTAGGGTAACTGGAGACTCCAAGATGATCACATCACTGAAGCCTTCTGTAAAAATTAAGACTCGGATTTATTGGAGACCCCCCTCACAATCTTCCCTCACATGCACGATACTCCAAAATGCCACTTCAACTAATATTTTATATCCAATAAATCAAACAGGTAAACAAAATTAAAAATAGCTTAAAAGGAAACAAAAAGTGTGTTTTAATGCAATAATGCACAATGTCTCCTCAAAAAATGTTAAAAGATATATTAGTATTGAAATAAACAGTTTTTTTTGTGTGTCAAATCACATTTGACAAACTAACTAGTTTTAAAAGAGCTTAAAAACTTTCGCTGAAAAACCTAATCCGTATTAAAATCGTATTTGCCACATGCCATAACTGTAGTAACAAACAAGGAGGTTGAAAGTTGAGCGAGAATAGACCTGCGTCAAAGAATACGTGACTCCTGGAATGCCGAAAAGTTGTGCTCTCTTGGCAGCCTGCCAATCAAAGTCGAACATGAGAGGAAACCAAGAAGATGCCATAACTTAAATACGGCAAAGTAAGAGAACACTCATTAACCTCTAAATACACCCACTGCATATGGTCAGGGTTGTCAGGATCAAAAGATTTTCCACTATGCACCTGCAACAACACATTATGTATGCTCTCAATAATGATTATAGAACAAACAAAGCGGAATAAAGATAATCAGAAAAGGTGGATATTGAGTTTGTAGTATGTACCTCGTCCCATTTAATTAGATGAGCATATTCAATGCAATGAGCTGCGGTTCTTGGCGTTTCTGCTAGAGTGCATAATGGAAACTTGACTTGTGGAGGGAAAAGCCAAATGGTGCATTCAAAGCACGGCGTCATCCCAGGTAATATAACTCGTGCGTGGCCCTTGAAACCTTCAGTTCCACCATCTACCATAGGCTTCATAGTTTCTTCCAGTGGCTCGTCATTAGCATCATATTCTGCTTGTCCAATAAGACATCATCAAAACATACTTCCACCAAGTTTGCTCAATAACTGGTTGTCCTTGAGAAAATATGTTTTCCACATAAGTTGCAACTTGCAAACAGAAGAGCTTAGCACGAAATAAAGAGCATACACCGTAATACATCCCTATAAAACTCATTAACTTATGATAGAATTGTTTTACAAATTTCACAGATCACGAACCACGTATTAGGTTCATTTAGTAAACGATTTTTATATACATATGCATATTGAAAGCAAATTGAGGCTCTCTCTGAAAGCAACTTCTTTTCCCATGGGATACAACCATAGAGGTAAGGATTGCCCTCATCGTACCCTCCCCATACCCTACTAAGTGGGACTTTGTTGGGTATGTTTGTTTGTTTGTTTGTATGCATATTAAAAGCAAAAAAGTTAGCATTTCGGTCAAATATATTCCTAGTGATTAAGAGAATTTTTTTTGTCCCACTGGTCTCTTAACAGCTTTACTATATACCAATAAGAGCAAAGGCCCTTTCATTTTATGTGGTTGCTAAAGAGTTTTAGAATAATACACCTTACATGCTTCACAATATATGCAAACCTATATTACAATTTGTTTGTAGACTATCATTTATGTCATTTGACTTTTTATTTTAAACTACAATGAAACTGATGAATCCAATTCAAGTTATTGTGAACCAAGTCTTAACACTGTGAAACGAAAACTACACTAAATCTCTACTATAAAAAATGAGAAGATAATTAGCAAAGAAACCAACCTAGGAAGCCACAAGCCACGGCATTTATGTAACTCCGCGCTTCAATGGAATCAAGACCAAGCACAATAATACTGAATTCACTGTAAAATTCAAGCTCTTTATCCTCGATGCGGCAAAAATGGGGCACAATATTTACACCACTAACTCTTTCCATCACCCGTTTAGCAGCCACTTCTGCTTTTGGTTCCCCAACGTCCTCAAGCCTGAAGTTGACAAATCAAGATAAAATTTTCTTATTTTAAAAGGTTAAAGCAATAAAAATACAAATCCATTGACAAAACATTCAAACTTTCACAGTAGAGCTAGGTAAAATACATCAAAATCCAATTTACATTTTTACAGACTCAGAAACTATCTAGTAGACTTTTAACTTTTGGGGGATTAGCAAGGAGATGTAGAGAAAGTATCCAAATCTTGAGATGGCAAACTGTCTAGCACCTATCACATGAACCTACCACCACTGCCAAATTCTCATAACTTTGTCATCTACGGGATCCTGAATGTAGCTACTTAGAGATGAAAACCTATTATTTTCAAACTAAAACTTGAAAAGATAATTTTTATGTCAAGAAATGTTCACTCAAACAGTTTCCACACTTGAGTAGCTGGGTTTTAAAAAGCACACCTACGGTTGAGGCTAGGATGATCACTTCTGACTATCTAAAACGCACTCGAGGTACAAAATGTGCATGAAAAAACTGCATAAGGCACCATTTTGAGGACCGGGCCTTTCTTACGAGGAAAATTTTGTGCATCAGAGCTATTGTACATAGTTTTTTGGTTGCACTTATATGTTACTTATATACTAAATAATATATAAAGCTTATTATAACTAACTTTTGGTTAGATAATGCCAGAAATCTATGAGAAATAAATAAAAAATTCATATAAATAAATTCCGTGTATCAGTACAGCTAGCGGTGCGTTTTACGCTCACTTATTCGCTTTTGTGTGCCTCACCCTTTTTAAATCCAAGTTGAGTAGCTTGCATTTTGTTCTACAAGACTAAAACAACTATTTTCACTTGTGAAGTCAAATAATACTCAAATAACAGTAAAACATTGTGCCTTATACAGATAATAGATAGATATATGTATGTATGTACAGGAAACACGTTCGTCTAAGAATATGATTTTGTGTACAGGACACTACAGGTAGTTAGGTATATATGCATATACTATGAAATGTCAATATACATACATATAACATACCTGAAAAGAAATTGACGATTAAGGTTGGAAACTTCAATTCTATCCATGTCTATAACTTCCAGATTCCGAAAACCAGATAGCGCGAGGTCTTTAAGAAGTTCACATCCCAATCCACCAGCTCCAACAACCAATATACGCACATACTCTTGAAGATCGTCCCTCAACTTAACAAAATTAAAACGAAACCTACGTGAGAATCCAAAATTCGTAAACAATGTACACAATATTCGAATTTAGATGAAGTAGTTACTTGTGCGCCTGGTTCGAAGGTAGGTCCGACGAGATGACCTGGCCGGAGAAGAAGCTTATCAAGGTCCCTTGATCGGCTGCTGCTTCTGAGGTCCGCCATCGGAGAAACTTCCGGTGGGAGAACGATTAACCCAAACAGGTAGGGATTCAAGGGGCTCCTTGGGGCTAATATGGTTCAACTCCACCGGGTCCGGGTACGGGTACGGGTCGGGCTGCCAATTACTAATTAGTCCAATAGCCACTTGGGCTTACAGATGGGCTTTTCCAGCAAATATGGGAAATATATATATTTTTGTTCTTTTTCTGTTTGTAAACTTAGTGAAACGAATTATAATTTCATTCCGTCGAAAATCTATTTTACGGTATAGACGCTTATGACCTCCCCCTCTATGCCCTGCGGTAATGATTCCTCTGGGTGAAACATTACGAGTTATACAAAACGGACATACGGCAGCTATACAACCATGACATCTGGTTTTATATAATATGACCCTACCACGACTAAGTGAATGTGCGATCTTGACTTGCCTATGACAAAGGAGATCTCGTAGGTCAGAGAGTCATTGGCATGGCTAAGGAAAATAAATGAGACATTTGGCAATTGACATTATCTCCCGTTTACTCCTCGCAAAAGGTTCATAAAAAAGATATCAACCTCAAAACAAGATGTAAACTCTAATTACTCTATGTAGAAATGAAAACCTTAATGAATAGTGTTGAAGAGTGTTTTTATCATTTGTTTATTAGAGTTACAGGGTTTTAAATGTTTTTTTTTAGATTTTGGTTTTTTCGTCTTTATTACATTAAGAAATTTTTCCTTTTTTGCAATGTTCGTGGCAACATACATATCGTCGAAAACTAACTTAATACAAACTTTCACAAGTCACATTAAATCGAGGACACCACAAGTCCACAACACATCACAAATTTTACCCTCCTATTGGCTATTTGTTTGTGGGTTCGTCGAATATTATTTTGACTTTCGAAGCAGCGGGTCAAACCGGCAAAGTCTATAAATATTCATTGTGTTTTTTATTACTTTATTTATATTTATATTCTATTGAATAAACCAGACTAAGTTAAACATGTTTTAGTTTTTTAACCGTAACAAATTGTTCATTTATTTAAATATTCATGATGCCGTTCTTGTTCATTCAAAATATTCTATACAATTTCATAATTGATGTGTATCAAAACAAAGTCAATGAGAGAGATATAAAAGAAATATATACATATGAAAATAAAAAACTATAGGGGAGGTTTATCCGATACAATTAAAAATTATGTTTTTATCTGATGCAACAGATGGGGGCGGTGTTTCTAACCAAAATTGTGTTTTCATGTCAAATCATCACGATCTTCTCTCTCATGCTTATTATAGGATTTTAACAATTACTTATACCAAGTTTCCACTTCTTTATAAACTTACCTCAATCACCGTCTAACTTGGAGTACTTTTTAAGACCATCTTCAATGTTAAGGGTCGTCTTTCCTATATAGAGTCTCAGTCAGAATGCCACATAAACTTTTTTCACATATCATTCTCGACACATTTTATCCATAATACCACCATACTCATCATTCCCATAAATAGACTAAATGCATTTACGTTTTGCGTTGGAGCGAGCTTAATGGGTATAAACATAAACAAGAAAGGTACATTTTAAACGAGTGGAATATACTCGCCTTAGCAGGTAGAACTTAACATTTTTTAATAACGCCAAACTCACACACTCTAACCTACTCCAAAATCTTCACCGTTTTATTTACTTAAGTACACAATCCTTATATCTCCACTAGTGTGATGTACTTCTTACTTCTATTACTAAACCATATATATGTAAATAACATAAAAATACATGTTATTTGTTGCAGTCGTTGCAATATGCTCCTTAAGCACCAATAATTAAAAAGAATTCTTTGGTATTCAATAAACGCAACATTTTAGCAAGAATCGTCTACGTAAGCAACACATAAAAATCTCAAAGCTTTTTGGATGATTCTGTCCACATTAACATTAGTGTAACCTCTTTTCCCACCAACCACATATTTCTACATTAGCAAAAATTAAAAATGTTAAAAATACTATTCCTCGAACTATCTTTCAAGATTTATTTTAATATTTATAACGTAAAATAAAAGCTGTGATTTGATACTTCACATTGTACATATTTTCTCCATGTAAATAGTCCTTTCGAGCATTTGAGTAAGATTATTTGTAGCAATGAGGAAAAGTGTAATTTACACGTGTTTCTTTTTACTACTTTATTTATATTTATATTCTAATCTAAGGCTACTCGTAATGGGGCGCCATCACCAAATTTTTTTTAACATGGAGCCCCTTATAGCGCCCCACACCACTACGCAGGGGCTCCATGTTAGCAAATTCGTTCTCCGGCGTTATTAACATCACGCCCCTCCCCCTCATTCTTCATTGGTTGATTTTTTTCATTTTTTTTTATTGGATACATTTATTGTTTGGTTTTTTAAAAATAATATATATAATATAATTGGGTAATAATTAGAGGGGCGTTATGATGGGTTACCACTACACCACTTTTTCCATGGAGCCCCTCTTGATGACGTGTACGCCACATGGCGCGTAACGCCCACACGGGACTCCATCCACTACGGATAGCTAATGAATAAACGTACTAGATTAAGTTCAACCTATTTTAATTTAACTAGGACAAATAATTCATTTATTAATTAACGCTCATGATGTCATAATCTCCTTTCAGTATAATCTAGTATTCTAATCTATAGATTTTCATATCACATATAGCGAGAGAGTCGTGAAAGAAAATATATTTTTCATATAACAAATTATAAGAATAAAGGTTAAGAACTTGAATATTTTATCTTGTATTGTTGAAACTTATGTTTTTGTATTTGGGGTTTTGATAAAGAGGGGTGATTTTTCTGATTAAATTTCTCTACATGCATGATACATCCATCCATCCCGATCTGTTCTTTTGTGGTAGCATTTTACTAGCTCGTTTAATAAAACTTCTTGCCGTCAAAAAGAAAAGAAAAAGCATGTTCTCTTGTTCTTCTCAAAGTTTTAACAGCTATCTTACCTAATTATCGTTTTATCCCGATCTCACCCCAACCATTGTCTGACGTAGGATAATTCCTAACAAGTATGGACGGGAAGTGTATATTATAAATATACTAAGTATATGTAAGATTGTAGATTTGTAGGTTTAAGCCGTGTTATCAATAATTTTATAGACCTAGATGTAAGAGTATATAAAGTTTTGAGTTAACTTCGCTTTTGGTCCCTAAGGTTTGCACATTTTAACACTTTTAGTCCAATTTCAGAAATTATATCATTTTAGGGCTTGAACTTTGGATTTCTTAACAATTTTGATCACTTTTTACAATTCATCCAAAATCACCGTTAATATGAAGGGCATTTTTGTCCAACTAATAAGCATTTGGACTTGGTAGCCTTTTTCCTGTTAATCATTTTTGTCCAAATGATTATTAGTTTGACAAAAATGCCCTTCATATTAAAGATAATTTTGGATGAATTGTAAAAAGTGATCAAAATTGTTAAGAAATTCAAAGTTCAGACCCTAAAATGATATAATTTCTAAAATTAGACTAAAACTATTAAAATGTACAAACCTTAGGGACTAAAAGCAAAGTTAACTTTAAAGTTTTTCATTTTGAGAACCATATACATAAAAATAGACATAAATATATTGATTTTTATTTAAATATTTCTTTGGGCATCGTGTCGCATCAATGACCACAAAGAGTATAATATTATGAAAGGTTGAATTGTTGACTTATGGGTTATTAAGTTTGACTTTTATTTTTGAAAAGGACAAAAGGGACGTCCATAGAGGTGTTAAAAGAACCCGTTTGCCTCACCGGTTAGATAGAATCGGTTATTAAAAAAAAACCGGTTTCGGGTGACACGGATTTTGATCATTTATCGAACGGTCGGTTACACATCGATTATCCTTCTCTGGCTAAAATTAGTTGCAAAACTGGTTTTTCAGCGACCGGTTACAAAAAACCTGGCTAAAACTAGAACAAAAATCGGTTAGCCAGTTAAAACCAGTTTGCATCGGTTACATATTTTTTTCACTAAAAATCATTTAGAAGCCGAACCAATTTTTAACCAAAACTAATCAACGACCTAATCGAAACCGTTCCTAACCACAACAGGTTAGAAAGAAAAACCAATTTGTGCACCTCTACCGGTATGTCACTATTTTTAGGATATAGTAGTGCATAAAGTTCAAAATCTACAAGGTAAAAGATGTATTTTATATCGGTTTTTGTCTTTTCTAATTTTGTTTTGATACTGGCCATTCTGATATAAAATCAAGTGCACCTCAACAGGGGCGGACCTACTTGGGTCCAGGGTAGCGCCCGCTACCCCTGAACTTTTACCCCGACGTGCAATTTTTTTTTTTAATAGGTTTTCGGTTTTTCGCGACCCCTGAAACAAATTTTTCGCGACCCCTGGAAGAAATTTTATGGCTTTTACTTAATATAATGATCAAAAGCCCCTTAAAAATATGATTAAAAGCCCGTTAACTACCTAAAAAAAATTTTCGGGGGCGCTGCCCCCGAACCCCCGTTAGTCCCCGCTACCCCTGATATTCTTTCCTGGATCCGCCACTGCACCTCAATGTAACTAGTTTTATATTCGTCGCAGCTGATAGTTTAATGTAATTATAAAAAACTGTATTTTTTTCCGGCTACTTTTGTATTCCAAAACTATCCTATCATTTGTTTGACCCAAAACAAATAGTGAAACCAAAAATTAAGATCGGTTGCACCCCATATTAAGGCTGTTTATTTTGTAGGTGGGATTGTATCTCCTTTCGTGTAATGTCTCCGTCAATGATTTAAATTTGCCGTTAAAAAAAAATATATGAAAGACATCATTCTGTCAAATCAAAAAAAGTATTTTTTTATTTTATTTATAACAACACTATACGCGTTTTAAAGACAAAAAATACTCGTTTTTATAGTGTAATTAAAAAAAAATGTCGTATGTAAAAGTTACGAAGGTTTAAGAAATGAAGGAAACTTGATAAAAAGTCAAAAATGTCCTTCCATCATTTTTTATCTCTAGTTCTTCACGGAAAAAACTTTGGACCATTAATCTTAATTTAAATGAAGATCTAATAACTATGATTACTTCTTATCATTCTTATCATAATGTAATTTTTTTTAAATAACCCTACTCTAGTTTTTAATGCATTAATAAAAATAAATTATTGTATTTATGATAGGGTAGGATGTTAGTAGAATCGGTGCAATTGTGCAAATAGTAACACCTTTGTTTATAAACTAGTTATAAACAAACACTAAATATGAAAGACATAATCTTTCTTTTAAGGTAAAGTTTTATCCACCACAATATTGTTAATAGGGTCATTTTAACTTGACACCTTTAAAATCTAATTTAACACACATATACGTTTCTCTGTATTGGCTATACAGGGTGTGTATATGAAAAAGACAACTTCAATATAAGGGTGTATTGGTCAATACTGGGTGTTACCCCCCAATACAAAGATGTATTAAATTATACGAAAATATATAACACTGAATTTTATGTCACAGATTGTCTTTTTCTTAAACGTGGTGAATAACTCAATACGAAGTATATAGGGTATCTCAATAAAATGTCATGTTAATATTATTAGAGACATAACATGTATGTCTACACGTGGTTTTCACCTCTAATGACGTCATAAGATGGAATCTATTGGGATCTGTAAGAATAACAAGAAAGTCAACGAAACCAGATAGACACTTCATATTTGTGGACTCCCTCTTGGTACCTCTCTCCAAGGCACCCATCTATTATTTAATTTCTTAACGTTGTCTTCACAGATGTGAATCAAGCTGGAATCTTTGAGCATCTGCAACTGCACACATCAATGGTGGTTCATTGATCACTTCTTCTTCATCTTCAAGAAATCTTGAATCCAATTTCAACACACCCTCTATAGGTAATCATCAATCATCCAAGATGTTACTGTCTTTTAATGTCCCAATCTTGTAATATTGTTGTTTTTTTTTTTTTAAGGGCTAAATTGTATGGCTTAGAGAGCTTGATTGTTTGTTTGGATGTTCACTTTTTGGGCCCCAAGATTAATTGTTTGGTTTTATTATTCCTTTTTGTTTTCTGTTTTTGTGGGTTTCTGGTGATTGTTAGGTATCTATAGCTCCATTTGGAATTCATATCATTTATGAATTATGGAGGTAATGTTTACCCTGATCTCACACTATCTAGACTTACTATCTTGATTGTTTCTGTACCAAAAAAGATTAGCTGCATAACTTGTTGCTCGTTTACTTTCTATTTCCTTGTAAACTTTTTAGTATTCTTATTCGTAATTATCGTGTTTTAAATTGGGAAAACGTTGTTTCTTGAATCATGGTCCGCTTTTATGATTGGTTGGTTGAATTACTTTCTATTTTATCAAGATGCAATTTTGTTCTTGAATCTTATCATTTAGGAAAGGGTTCATCTTGTTTGTATTTTCAGGGTTTTTGTTGCAACAATTTAGTTTTTAATTCAAGTTCCTCTCCTATGGTGGATTTGAAGTTTGAACTTTTTGGTCAAACATATGACTTTTATAGAATAAAGGTATCTGTGTTTATTTTCATTCATATGATTAAGTTTATCTTCTGATTTAGGTAATTGATTTTGGTAAGATTGTTGTTATGTCTAAATCTCTCTCATTATGTTTAAAGTCTGTTGCATTTGACCAGTAAAAGTCAACTTTATGGTATCACTTGCAGTTTCTCTCACCACTCCCCTAATCTCTTAGGTTCATTCAGTAATCAATATTCTTAAAAAAAATGTAATCTTTTTCACTCTTAAAAAGATATATTAGTTAGGTTTTATGACTTTTCATCAAAAGGCATGTGATTAAGGTCACAAGTTCGATCCCTGAGCTCCCAGGTTTTACCACCCGGCCGTTCGCGGAGGTGGATTTTTCCTGGAATGAGCTCAACTGGTGTAAATAGTCCCCGGGTTTTCCAGGGCATTCGTTGGCCGTTCAAAAAAAAAAAAAAAACATAGAGTACTCATTAACATATATCAGAGTGGTTAATAATTCAACACAAAAGTTACATTTATTAGCGGGTTAAAAGAATATTCTTATATTCATTCAAGATTCATAAAAATGTATTCTTTTTGGTAACTAGACTTCCAATTATTTTGGGTAATTCGTTATCTAAACGATAACTTGAACTTTTGCTGCATTTGACTTGTTGATATGGTCAACCATCCCGTATAAACCTGCACTTCCTCTCACCAATCCTAAAAATGGTAGGGTTTCTTCAAACACAGTTTCTTGATCACTTACAAAGAGGAACTCAATTCTGGTTTGAAGATGTATGTAGTGGACAGCAAAGGAGGAGCAATAGCATGCATGCTTCTTGCGCTATTCTTCCTAGGAACATGGCCCGCCATTTTAACGTTGTTAGAAAGACGTGGCAGGCTTCCTCAACACACCTATCTTGATTACACAATCACAAATCTGCTAGCTGCTGTCATAATTGCCTTTACATTTGGTGAATTTGGCCATACAAATGATGGGAAACCCAATTTCCTGGTCCAGCTTTCCCAGGTAAACTAAACTTTCATGCACACCAACTGTTCGATGAAATGCTTCAATGAACACTAAGGTGGCGTTTGGTTCACGGAATGTAATGTAATTGAAATTGTAAAGTTTTCCTTCTAAAGTTGTGCTTACGTTGGGTAAAGAAGGAGTTTGAAATACAATGAATTCCTTTAATCAATGGAATTTGAGGTCATGTAATTTTCCTTGGTTAAAGTGAAAGATTTCTAAATTCCATTGATTAAAGGAATTCATTGTATTTCAAACTCCTTCTTTACCCTACGTAAGCACAACTTTAGAAGGAAAACTTTACAATTCCAATTACATTACATTCCGTGAACCAAACGCCACCTAATTGTATTTAGGAGATGCAATTATGTAAATTTGCTGTACTCTTTGTTGCAGAATAATTGGCCAAGTGTTTTGTTTGCAATGGCGGGTGGGGTTGTTTTAAGTTTGGGAAATCTGTCAACACAATATGCATGGGCATTTGTTGGTTTATCGGTAACAGAGGTGATGACCTCAAGTATTACTGTTGTTATAGGTATAAATCTCATCATCTGTACATAAACAATGATAAAGTGTTTTACTGTTTTTTGGATTCTGTTGTAAAATGTTGACTTTTCCGATAGGTACAACTTTGAACTATTTTCTAGATGACAAGATCAATAGAGCCGAGATTCTGTTCCCAGGAGTTGCATGTTTCTTGATCGCGGTTTGTCTTGGTTCCCTTGTTCACACATCCAACGCGAAAGATAATCAAGTAAAGCTTGAAAAGTTATCAGATTCTCGTGCTGGTGAAAAAGGGTATATTTTGTTCCTATTAATACTAATTGTTTACCAAACTTTCGACTCTTGGTTTGGAATTCTAATGCAGTTGTTACATGATACTTGACAGAGCAACTAGTAATGGATCAAATCAAAATTCAAGTAAGAAAACTTGGAAGTTTTTTTTTAAATTGGTTGAATTTTTGAACTCTTTACTTTTGATTATTAGTTTAATCTCTCCTTTTAATTCTCAGAAAAAGATTTGGAGTATGGAAGTGGTAAAGTCGAGAAAGCCAAAGCAGGGACTGCAAATTTTCTTATTGAGCTTGAAAGCCGAAGAGCAATCAAGGTCATGAGCTACATGATACATTTATTAGTTTGTTCTCTCTTTTCTACAATACAATAAAACAACAGGTCATAAAAAAACTAACATACTTACTCATTTTGCACAAATTATCACTCAACCCAATTTTGGTATAGTAAAAGCCCCAAAGTTGTCTAAAATAAGCATACTTGTTAAAAAATTAATGTAGTTATATGTACCCCTTAAACAGGTCACAATTTGATGTCGTGTCATTCCATATGTTCAAACATACTTACATGGATAGTTTTCTTTTATCATATAAGATGATATAAGGTAGGGCCTTAGGTTCCTTTAGTCTAAAGGAATGTAAAATGTTTAGCACAAAATTCATATGTAAACAGGTTAATTCAGGCTGTATCTAAAGGCTTTAGATACAGCCCGAATTAACCTGTTTACATATGAATTTTGTGCTAAACATTTTACATTCTTCTTGGGATTTCAGGTGTTTGGGAAAAACACTTTGGTTGGTTTGGGCATATGCTTATTTGCAGGAATTTGCTTCTCTCTCTTCTCGCCCGCTTTTAACCTTGCAACCAATGACCAGTGGAATACATTGGATGATGGTGTTCCTCATTTAAGTGTCTACACAGCTTTTTTCTACTTCTCGTGCTCTTGTTTTGTGATTGCGGTAATCTTGAACATTACGCTCCTTTACCGGCCTGCGTTCAACTTGCCTCGATCTACAATCAGGGCGTATTTGAATGACTGGGATGGTCGAGGTTGGGCGTTTCTGGCTGGCTTTTTGTGTGGTTTTGGAAATGGGCTCCAGTTTATGGGAGGCCAAGCTGCTGGTTATGCTGCAGCTGATGCAGTTCAGGTGAGTTCTATTTTATTTTCAAATTTTATACCTATTGGTATTTGTTTATTTTTCTGTAAACATAGAAGTAGTTAAATTCCAGTTTAAAATATGGCTATAAAAATCATTTTAATAAAGTTCGATTTCAAATTTGTTTAAAAAATTGTCAGTCTTATTTATTTTATCAATAATAGAATCAAACAAGCCTTTTATGATTTTTTATGGTGATAAGTTTGTAAAAAAAGGTGGTTATCTATCTATGTTCTATAATCTATACACAGTGAATTGGTAGGTCCTAATATACAAATAATCTATGTTTTTAATCCACTTGAAAACATATCCTATTTAAAATCACTAAAATTATCATGCCTGAATGTACTTATAACTGTACCACTTACTGCATTAGATATCATTTAAAAAATCATGTCTATGTTTACCTTATAATCTTGTTGTGAACTCATTACAGGCACTTCCACTTGTAAGTACCTTTTGGGGCGTGCTGTTTTTCGGTGAATACCGAAAATCGTCGAGAAGAACATACCTGCTTCTCGCAGGCATGCTATCCATGTTTATCGTAGCTGTTGGAGTTCTAATGGGGTCATCCGGACACCGAAAAAATTAAACATGGTACCTTAAAATTATCAAAAGGCATTAATGTTAAGATGCAAGTTCAGTGTCTATGCATAATCAACATTG
>JBCNJP010000018.1:20098007-20126205 GCA_039602395.1 Deinandra increscens subsp. villosa
AACCGACCCTCATTGCCCAACTAAACACACCTTATTGGGCCATCATTGGTCCTAAACATAACTTATTGGTTATATACACACCTTAGTGGGACTCATTAGTCCCAACTAAACACACCATATTGGGCCATAATTGGTCGTAAACACAACTTATTGGTTATATACACACTTTATTGGGACTCATTGGTCCCAACCACTACTAGAAATAGGACCTTTCTTGACGCGTGAATGATGACGCGCGCTAATTAATGACACGCAAAAACGCGTGTCATTAAAAAACTGTCATAAATTATAGAATCTTAAGAGTAGATGACGCGTTATTTTGCACGTCATAAAATAACTGTCATAAAAAAAAATAAAAAAAACACGGAGTACAGATTTATAAAATGCGCGTCATCCCTGTTCCGTCGTTTTATTTTTCATGTCTCCCGCTAATTTTTCATTCCCGCTTTGCCCTAATATTTCATTCCCGCTTTGCCCTAATTTTTCGTTCCCGCTCCATTCTTGAGCGCTTAATTTCATCCAAAGCGAGCTCCTTCTCCCTCTCCGCTTTGCTCCATCTTCACGACTCATCAATCTGCCATATGCGAGCTGCATCCCCTGTGCTATTTTCTATTTTATGGTTTCAAGCCCTAATTTCAAGCCCTAATCTCTATTTCACCTCAGCTCTACATTCTCCTTCACTATTTTATGTTTTTAAGTCCTAATTGGAAACCGATTCTCCAACCATGCCCTAATTGAAAGTCGATTCTCCAACCAGCACCGCCACCGATTTCAACTCTAGGACGAATTGAAAGCCGATTTCAATGAAGAACAATGACAAGAAGACGCCTCCTATCTCTAATACTAATCTACGGAACAAAGCAGCATCAGAGATATCGGGATGTGTCAGCAACATCGCTTCAAGCTGAGCAGCATCGGAGATATAACCAACCATCAATATACCCGATGTCTCCGGTATACAACCAGCCATCTACGGTCGTCCTCTTGGTGGCCTCTGAATCGTTAAGGTAACCTATCGAATTTCATGACTGAAATTTTATTCATCTCAAGTAAGACTGTAACACATGCTCCTGATTGGATTTCGAACGGCTGTTTAGGGAAAGCCAGAAACGTTGCAAGCACAGGTCCTGCTTCTGTCATCCCGTAGCCCTAAATTTTTTTACGAATACATGATGATTCTATGAACAAATGAGCCCTAGATTGAACACAAATGATGCAAAATCGTGTTTAGAGATTTCAGAAATTTAGAGAGACATTTAGAGAGACACTGAGGTTCATAGATCACTACATATTGACCCAGTCCATGGAAAGGCAGTTTGACCCACTTTTAACCTGGACTGTAGACGACTCTGCCTCCAACGATCTAATATGCTGATTTTGTTTATTGGGTATCTGTTTCTTTTTGTTTTCATCTAATATCCAAAGGTGTGACAAAGTCTTGTTGCAATATAGTAATTATGATGTATGTTGATAGCACTGGTAATTATAGTAATTATATGAATGCATACTCATTTGTTTTGATTGATTAGGTTCACGTGATGGATACATTAAGGCGACTCAGTCATGCTGATTCAGAAGTTGCTATGCCAACTGTTATCTCGTTGGTTTGAGTGGTGCAGGAACCAATAATGCTAAGATAGCTGGCTGTTTGATTGTTGTTTGTTCAATGGTACATGTGATTTAAGGTGAGTTTTTTCATGGTATTTGCATCTTATGCTGCTATATTGGTGATTGTTAAGTGACGACATGCTTTAATTCATTATGTGATGTGTTTGGTATGGATTTTGTAGCCATTAAAAACTTACTTCCATTGTTAGTGAACAAGGGTATTGTCCTTTAGATAAAAGAACTTTAAAGTTAAACTCCTCCACATAAAATTGCTCACCTTTTCTGTCACTGGGAATATTTCCAGTTAAAGACCCATTTTCTCAATCGAGTGAGTTTAAAATCTCACTACAACTGATAACTACATATTATATGAGAGTGAATGGGTAAGCCTTTCATGTTTATTGTTTTCAACATACTTGGCAACATTAGCAGATTGGAAGGGCTGAGTAATAGGTGAGGTTGATTTTAGTTATAGGGTGATTTTTGACCCGTTAGACTTGTATAATCGAATTTTACCACTCCACTAAATTGATATTTTTATGTGCAAGCATTTTAAAGACAAATTTTGATCTTAATTAGTATGTATGTCAATCAGTGGCTTACATGCTTAAAACATTTAAAAATATATTTACATGCCAGGAATTTATAAAATATATGTGCATTGGTTCTTTGATTCTCAACTATTACTATTACATCAGATGCTTAAATCTTAGTTAACATTACACTAAATTGATGCCAAACATGAATTGTCATATTGCATTTTATAAGAATAATATTCTGAGATACAAAAACAGGTTCAAAACCTCATGTACTAGTCATACCTTTACCTTTAATTAAAGAACAATTCACTTTGATGATCAATTAATACCAATTCGTCAGGTTCTTTATGACAAATATACCTCTGTTCAACAGTTTTGTGCTCAAGTTACATAACTAGAGAACATTCAATATCAGATCCTGTTTTATTTTTAGTTTTAACTACTCCAGTTACTTAACTGATACATGATTGTGATATTTAGCTGTATACTCATCAGTTCCAGTTTTCTATTAATAAATGCAGATGAATGTCAGACCTCAGGAAAAAAAGAGTAGTTAGGGGTACCTCTTGATTGCTTAATTGCTGCACAAAATAGGATGAAGAAGCCATGAAGAAGATTGTCGTTTTTTTTTTAAAAATTATGAAAAAAGAGTTACTTTAAGATGCACTTGCTGATACTTCAAGGTCCATCGTTCACTCTTTCTGCAAAGTCTTGACAGCATCAGATTCAAGCACTCATGATGGTTTTTCTGTGCTCAGAAAACTTGCAAATGAATGCCTACCTGCATTGGTAATTCTGTCTTTTCTTTTAAATAATTGTTGCTTCTTTGTCTAATTTATAGGTCTAATAATGTTGTCTTCTAATTTTCCAATTTTCTTTGTTTAGGATATGACTCAGCCTACTCCAACTCAGGAGTTAGTAACTAAGGATTTGAATAATCGGGATATGGGTCAATGCACGTTCATGAGGTAAAATTATTGTTCTCTTGTATTTTGGCAGAATTGAACTTTGCCATATTCAATTTCATGGACAATCAGCAGAACTTCGGCATGGCAGTGTTGTGATTGCTGTTATTACAAGCTTCACAAATAACATCAAGCCCTACTTTTATGGATGAAGTTGATTCAATCTGTGCAGGAGCTTTACCAGGAAGAACGAGGGGGCAACAAGATCTCATTTTTTACCAAGGAAACAAGATAACTCAGGTGGGAATGGTGATTGTTAATTTAAACAATTGACAGTTCATTGTTAGTGACATGTTGTCCAAGGTGATCATCAAGGCTACTTGTAGGGATTTAGCTGTGCCGATGTGGAAACCTAGAAATGAGCATTGCCCATGTTATGAGCAGGTTTGCTATGAATATGTCGCCGAGCCAGGGAAAGAGTTGTATGAGTTGGTAAGGGGTGTATATGTTGGAATTTATTAAAGTGATAAGTTAAAGTAGATGATTTACTTTGTAGTAGTGTAATGTAAACTAAAGTTAACTTTGTAATGTTTGCTCTATATATGAAATGTATTATTTTGCTACAAGTGTATTGTATTTTGATTAGGAGGTTAATTGTCATTAATGTGGAAATTAGTGAATCTACAAAAATATATATTTTTTTTAATTTTTTTTAATTCATGACGCGCATATATGCGTGTCATAAGCATATTTATGACGGGTGCTTCCTTGACACGTTTTTTATGACACGCTTTGCGCGTCATAAAATGCGCGTCATTGTTCACGCGTCAAGAAACAGATGACGCGCATTTTGCGCGTCAAGAGGATTCTTGACCCTGCCTTCCTTGACGCTTTTTTGCGCGTCATCTGGGCCCTTTCTTGACGCGCAAAAAGCGTCAAGAAAGGCCATTTTTGTAGTAGTGAACTGACCCTCATTGCCCTTAAACACACATTATTGGGCCATCATTGGTCCTAATCCCAACGTATTGGTCATATAAGACACACCTTACTAGGACTTATTGGTCCAAACCGACCCTCATTTCCCTACCTAACACACCTTATTGGGCCATCATTGGTCCTAACCAAAACGTATTGGTTATATACACACCTTAGTGGGACTCATTGGTCCCAACTAAACACACCTTATTGGGCCATAAGTGGTCGTAAACACAACTTATTGGTTATATACACACCTTATTAGGACTCATTGGTCCCAACTGACCCTCATTGTCCCTAAAGACACTTTATTGTGCCATCATTGTTCCTAAACACAACATATTGGTTATATACACACATTAGTGGGACTCATTGGTCCCAACTAGACACACCTTATTGGGCCATAATTGGTCGTAAACACAACTTATTGGTTATATACACACTTTATTGGGACTCATTGGTCCCAACTGACCCTCATTGCCCTTAAACACACATTATTGGGCCATCATTGGTCCTAATCCCAACGTATTGGTTATATAAGACACACCTTACTAGGACTTATTGGTCCCAACCGACCCTCATTTCCCTACCTAACACACCTTATTGGGCCATCATTGGTCCTAAACACAACTTATTGGTTATATACACACCTTAGTGGGACTCATTAGTCCCAACTAAACACACATTATTGGGCCATCATTGGTCCTAAACACAACTTATTGGTTATATACACACCTTACTTAGACTTATTGGTCCTAACCGACCCTCATTGCCCAACTAAACACACCTTATTGGGCCATCATTGGTCCTAAACATAACTTATTGGTTATATACACACCTTAGTGGGACTCATTAGTCCCAACTAAACACACCATATTGGGCCATAATTGGTCGTAAACACAACTTATTGGTTATATACACACTTTATTGGGACTCATTGGTCCCAACTGACCCTCATTGCCCTTAAACACACATTATTGGGCCATCATTGGTCCTAATCCCAACGTATTGGTCATATAAGACACACCTTACTAGGACTTATTGGTCCAAACCGACCCTCATTTCCCTACCTAACACACCTTATTGGGCCATCATTGGTCCTAACCAAAACGTATTGGTTATATACACACCTTAGTGGGACTCATTGGTCCCAACTAAACACACCTTATTGGGCCATAATTGGTCGTAAACACAACTTATTGGTTATGTACACACCTTATTAGGACTCATTGGTCCCAACTGACCCTCATTGTCCCTAAAGACACTTTATTGTGCCATCATTGTTCCTAAACACAACATATTGGTTATATACACACATTAGTGGGACT
Source organism: Deinandra increscens subsp. villosa (assembly GCA_039602395.1). Lineage (NCBI taxonomy): Eukaryota > Viridiplantae > Streptophyta > Magnoliopsida > Asterales > Asteraceae > Deinandra > Deinandra increscens. Next base: position 20,103,363 of record JBCNJP010000018.1, read on the forward strand.
CATTGGTCCCAACTAGACACACCTTATTGGGCCATAATTGGTCGTAAACACAACTTATTGGTTATATACACACTTTATTGGGACTCATTGGTCCCAACTGACCCTCATTGCCCTTAAACACACATTATTGGGCCATCATTGGTCCTAATCCCAACATATTGGTTATATAAGACACACCTTACTAGGACTTATTGGTCCCAACCGACCCTCATTTCCCTACCTAACACACCTTATTGGGCCATCATTGGTCCTAAACACAACTTATTGGTTATATACACACCTTAGTGGGACTCATTAGTCCCAACTAAACACACATTATTGGGCCATCATTGGTCCTAAACACAACTTATTGGTTATATACACACCTTACTAGGACTTATTGGTCCTAACCGACCCTCATTGCCCTACTAAACACACCTTATTAGGCTATCATTGGTCCTAAACATAACTTATTGGTTATGTACACACCTTAGTGGGACTCATTAGTCCCAAATAAACACACCATATTGGGCCATAATTGGTCGTAAACACAACTTATTGGTTATATAAACACCTTATTAGGACTCATTGGTGCCAACTAACCCTCATTGTCCCTAAACCCACTTTATTATGCCATCATTGGTCCTAAACACAACGTATTGGTTATATACACACATTAGTGGGACTCATTGGTCCCAACTAAACACACCTTATTGGGCCATAATTGGTCGTAAACACAACTTATTGGTTATATACACACTTTATTGGGACTCATTGGTCCCAACTGACCCTCATTGCCCTTAAACACACATTATTGGGCCATCATTGGTCCTAATCCCAACTTATTGGTTATATAAGACACACCTTACTAGGACTTATTGTTCCCAACCGACCCTCATTGCCCTACCTAACACACCTTATTGGGCCATCATTGGTCCTAAACACAAGTTATTGGTTATATACACACCTTAGTGGGACTCATTAGTCCCAACCAAACACACATTATTGGGCCATCATTGGTCGTAAACACAACTTATTGGTTATATAAACACCTTATTAGGACTCATTGGTGCCAACTAACCCTCATTGTCCCTAAACCCACTTTATTATGCCATCATTGGTCCTAAACACAACGTATTGGTTATATACACACATTAGTGGGACTCATTGGTCCCAACTAAACACACCTTATTGGGCCATAATTGGTCGTAAACACAACTTATTGGTTATATACACACTTTATTGGGACTCATTGGTCCCAACTGACCCTCATTGCCCTTAAACACACATTATTGGGCCATCATTGGTCCTAATCCCAACTTATTGGTTATATAAGACACACCTTACTAGGACTTATTGTTCCCAACCGACCCTCATTGCCCTACCTAACACACCTTATTGGGCCATCATTGGTCCTAAACACAACTTATTGGTTATATACACACCTTAGTGGGACTCATTAGTCCCAACTAAACACACATTATTGGGCCATCATTGGTCCTAAACACAACTTATTGGTTATATACACACCTTACTTGGACTTATTGGTCCTAACCGACCCTCATTGCCCTACTAAACACACCTTATTGGGCCATCATTGGTCATAAACATAACTTATTGGTTATATACACACCTTAGTGGGACTCATTAGTCCCAACTAAACACACCATATTGGGCCATAATTGGTCGTAAACACAACTTATTGGTTATATACACACTTTATTGGGACTCATTGGTCCCAACTGACCCTCATTGCCCTTAAACACACATTATTGGGCCATCATTGGTCCTAATCCCAACGTATTGGTCATATAAGACACACCTTACTAGGACTTATTAGTCCCAACCGACCTCATTTCCCTACCTAACACACCTTATTGGGCCATCATTGGTCCTAAACATAACTTATTGGTTATATACACACATTAGTGGGACTCATTGGTCCCAACTAGACACACCTTATTGGGCCATAATTGGTCGTAAACACAACTTATTGGTTATATACACACTTTATTGGGACTCATTGGTCCCAACTGACCCTCATTGCCCTTAAACACACATTATTGGGCCATCATTGGTCCTAATCCCAACATATTGGTTATATAAGACACACCTTACTAGGACTTATTGGTCCCAACTGACCCTCATTTCCCTACCTAACACACCTTATTGGGCCATCATTGGTCCTAAACACAACTTATTGGTTATATACACACCTTAGTGGGACTCATTAGTCCCAACTAAACACACATTATTGGGCCATCATTGGTCCTAAACACAACTTATTGGTTATATACACACCTTACTAGGACTTATTGGTCCTAACCGACCCTCATTGCCCTACTAAACACACCTTATTAGGCTATCATTGGTCCTAAACATAACTTATTGGTTATGTACACACCTTAGTGGGACTCATTAGTCCCAAATAAACACACCATATTGGGCCATAATTGGTCGTAAACACAACTTATTGGTTATATAAACACCTTATTAGGACTCATTGGTGCCAACTAACCCTCATTGTCCCTAAACCCACTTTATTATGCCATCATTGGTCCTAAACACAACGTATTGGTTATATACACACATTAGTGGGACTCATTGGTCCCAACTAAACACACCTTATTGGGCCATAATTGGTCGTAAACACAACTTATTGGTTATATACACACTTTATTGGGACTCATTGGTCCCAACTGACCCTCATTGCCCTTAAACACACATTATTGGGCCATCATTGGTCCTAATCCCAACTTATTGGTTATATAAGACACACCTTACTAGGACTTATTGTTCCCAACCGACCCTCATTGCCCTACCTAACACACCTTATTGGGCCATCATTGGTCCTAAACACAAGTTATTGGTTATATACACACCTTAGTGGGACTCATTAGTCCCAACCAAACACACATTATTGGGCCATCATTGGTCGTAAACACAACTTATTGGTTATATAAACACCTTATTAGGACTCATTGGTGCCAACTAACCCTCATTGTCCCTAAACCCACTTTATTATGCCATCATTGGTCCTAAACACAACGTATTGGTTATATACACACATTAGTGGGACTCATTGGTCCCAACTAAACACACCTTATTGGGCCATAATTGGTCGTAAACACAACTTATTGGTTATATACACACTTTATTGGGACTCATTGGTCCCAACTGACCCTCATTGCCCTTAAACACACATTATTGGGCCATCATTGGTCCTAATCCCAACTTATTGGTTATATAAGACACACCTTACTAGGACTTATTGTTCCCAACCGACCCTCATTGCCCTACCTAACACACCTTATTGGGCCATCATTGGTCCTAAACACAACTTATTGGTTATATACACACCTTAGTGGGACTCATTAGTCCCAACTAAACACACATTATTGGGCCATCATTGGTCCTAAACACAACTTATTGGTTATATACACACCTTACTTGGACTTATTGGTCCTAACCGACCCTCATTGCCCTACTAAACACACCTTATTGGGCCATCATTGGTCATAAACATAACTTATTGGTTATATACACACCTTAGTGGGACTCATTAGTCCCAACTAAACACACCATATTGGGCCATAATTGGTCGTAAACACAACTTATTGGTTATATACACACTTTATTGGGACTCATTGGTCCCAACTGACCCTCATTGCCCTTAAACACACATTATTGGGCCATCATTGGTCCTAATCCCAACGTATTGGTCATATAAGACACACCTTACTAGGACTTATTAGTCCCAACCGACCTCATTTCCCTACCTAACACACCTTATTGGGCCATCATTGGTCCTAAACACAACTTATTGGTTATATACACACCTTAGTGGGACTCATTAGTCCCAACCAAACACACATTATTGGGCCATCATTGGTCGTAAACACAACTTATTGGTTATATAAACACCTTATTAGGACTCATTGGTGCCAACTAACCCTCATTGTCCCTAAACCCACTTTATTATGCCATCATTGGTCCTAAACACAACGTATTGGTTATATACACACATTAGTGGGACTCATAGGTCCCAACTAAACACACCTTATTGGGCCATAATTGGTCGTAAACACAACTTATTGGTTATATACACACTTTATTGGGACTCATTGGTCCCAACTGACCCTCATTGCCCTTAAACACACATTATTGGGCCATCATTGGTCCTAATCCCAACTTATTGGTTATATAAGACACACCTTACTAGGACTTATTGTTCCCAACCGACCCTCATTGCCCTACCTAACACACCTTATTGGGCCATCATTGGTCCTAAACACAACTTATTGGTTATATACACACCTTAGTGGGACTCATTAGTCCCAACTAAACACACATTATTGGGCCATCATTGGTCCTAAACACAACTTATTGGTTATATACACACCTTACTTGGACTTATTGGTCCTAACCGACCCTCATTGCCCTACTAAACACACCTTATTGGGCCATCATTGGTCATAAACATAACTTATTGGTTATATACACACCTTAGTGGGACTCATTAGTCCCAACTAAACACACCATATTGGGCCATAATTGGTCGTAAACACAACTTATTGGTTATATACACACTTTATTGGGACTCATTGGTCCCAACTGACCCTCATTGCCCTTAAACACACATTATTGGGCCATCATTGGTCCTAATCCCAACGTATTGGTCATATAAGACACACCTTACTAGGACTTATTAGTCCCAACCGACCTCATTTCCCTACCTAACACACCTTATTGGGCCATCATTGGTCCTAAACACAACTTATTGGTTATATACACACCTTAGTGGGACTCATTAGTCCCAACCAAACACACATTATTGGGCCATCATTGGTCGTAAACACAACTTATTGGTTATATAAACACCTTATTAGGACTCATTGGTGCCAACTAACCCTCATTGTCCCTAAACCCACTTTATTATGCCATCATTGGTCCTAAACACAACGTATTGGTTATATACACACATTAGTGGGACTCATAGGTCCCAACTAAACACACCTTATTGGGCCATAATTGGTCGTAAACACAACTTATTGGTTATATACACACTTTATTGGGACTCATTGGTCCCAACTGACCCTCATTGCCCTTAAACACACATTATTGGGCCATCATTGGTCCTAATCCCAACGTATTGGTCATATAAGACACACCTTACTAGGACTTATTAGTCCCAACCGACCTCATTTCCCTACCTAACACACCTTATTGGGCCATCATTGGTCCTAAACACAACTTCTTGGTTATATACACACCTTAGTGGGACTCATTAGTCCCAACTAAACACACATTATTGGGCCATCATTGGTCCTAAACACAACTTATTGGTTATATACACACCTTACTAGGACTTATTGGTCCTAACCGACCCTCATTGCCCTACTAAACACACCTTATTGGGCTATCATTGGTCATAAACATAACTTATTGGTTATATACACACCTTAGTGGGACTCATTAGTCCCAACTAAACACACCATATTGGGCCATAATTGGTCGTAAACACAACTTATTGGTTATATAAACACTTTATTAGGACTCATTGGTGCCAACTAACCCTCATTGTCCCTAAACCCACTTTATTATGCCATCATTGGTCCTAAACACAATGTATTGGTTATATACAAACATTAGTGGGACTCATTGGTCCCAACTAAACACACCTTATTGGGCCATAATTGGTCGTAAACACAATTATTGGTTATATACACACTTTATTGGGACTCATTGGTCCCAACTGACCCTCATTGCCATTAAACACACATTATTGGGCCATCATTGGTCCTAATCCCAACTTAGTGGTTATATAAGACACACCTTACTAGGACTTATTGTTCCCGACCGACCCTCGTTGCCCTACCTAACACACCTTATTGGGCCATCATTGGTCCTAAACACAACTTATTGGTTATATACACACCTTAGTGGGACTCATTAGTCCCAACTAAACACACCTTATTGGGCCATCATTGGTCCTAAACACAACTTATTGGTTATATACACACCTTACTTGGACTTATTGGTCCTAACCGACCCTCATTGCCCTACTAAACACACCTTATTGGGCCATCATTGTTCCTTAACATAACTTATTGGTTATATACACACCTTAGTGGGACTCATTAGTCCCAACTAGACAAACCATATTGGGCCATAATTGGTCGTAAACAAAACTTATTGGTTATATACACACTTTATTCGGACACATTGGTGCCAACTAACCCTCATTGTCCCTAAACCCACTTTATTGTGCCATCATTGGTCCTAAACACAACGTATTGGTTATATACACACATTAGTGGGACTCATTGGTCCCAACTAAATACACCTTATTGGGCCATAATTGCTCGTAAACACAACTTATTAGTTATATACACACTTTATTGGGACTCATTGGTCCCAACTGACCCTCATTGCCCTTAAACACACATTATTGGGCCATCATTGGTCCTAAACACAACTTATTGGTTATATAAGACACACCTTTCTAGGACTTATTGGTCTCAACCGACCCTCATTGCCCTACTAAATACACCTCATTGGGCCATCATTGGTCCTAAACACAACTTATTAGTTATATACACGCATTATTGGGACACATTGGTCCCAACTAACCCTCATTGCCCCTAAACACACCTTATTGGGCCATCATTTGTCCTAACCAAAACGTATTGGTTATATACACACCTTAGTGTGACTCTTTGGTCTCAACTAAACACACCTTATTGGGCCATAATTGGTCGTGAACACAACTTATTGGTTATATACACACCTTATTAGGACTCATTGTTCCCAAATGACCCTCATTGTCCCTAAAGACACTTTATTGTGCCATCATTGGTCCTAAACACAACATATTGGTTATATACACACATTAGTGGGACTCATTGGTCCCAACTAAACACACCTTATTGGGCCATAATTGGTCGTAAACACAACCTATTGGTTATATACACACCTTATTGGGACTCATTGGTCCCAACTGACCCTCATTGCTCTTAAACACACATTATTGGGCCATCATTGGTCCTAAACACAATTTATTGGTTATATACACACCTTACTAGGACTTATTGGTCCTAACCGACCCTCATTGCCCTAATAAACACACCTTATTGGGCCATCATTGGTCCTAAACATAACTTATTGGTTATATACACACCTTAGTGGGACTCATTAGTCCCAACTAAACACACCATATTGGGCCATAATTGGTCGTAAACACAACTTATTGGTTATATAAACACCTTATTAGGACTCATTGGTGCCAACTAACCCTCATTGTCCCTAAACCCACTTTATTGTGCCATCATTGGTCCTAAACACAACGTATTGGTTATATACACACATTAGTGGGACTCATTGGTCCCAACTAAACACACCTTATTGGGCCATAATTGGTCGTAAACACAACTTATTGGTTATATACACACTTTATTGGGACTCATTGGTCCCAACTGACCCTCATTGCCCTTAAACACACGTTATTGGGCCATCATTGGTCCTAAACACAACTTATTGGTTATATCAGACACACCTTTCTAGGACTTATTGGTCCCAACTGACCCTTATTGCCCTACTAAACACACCTTATAGGGCCATCATTGGTCCTAAACATAACTTATTGGTTATATACACACCTTAGTGGGACTCATTAGTCCCAACTAAACACACCATATTGGGCCATAATTGGTCGTAAACACAACTTATTGGTTATATAAACACCTTATTAGGACTCATTGGTGCCAACTAACCCTCATTATCCCTAAACCCACTTTATTGTGCCATCATTGGTCCTAAACACAACGTATTGGTTCTATACACACATTAGTGGGACTCATTGGTCCCAACTAAACACACCTTATTGGGCCATAATTGGTCGTAAACACAACTTATTGGTTATATACACACTTTATTGGGACTCATTGGTCCCGACTGACCCTCATTGCCCTTAAACACACATTATTGGCCATCATTGGTCCTAATCCCAACTTATTGGTTATATAAGACACACCTTTCTAGGACTTATTGGTCCCAATCGACCCTCATTGCCCTACTAAACACACCTTATTGGGCCATCATTGGTCCTAAACACAACTTATTAGTTATATACACGCATTATTGGGCCATAATTGTTCGTAAACACAACGTATTGGTTATATACACACATTAGTGGGACTCATTGGTCCCAACTAAACACACCTTATTGGGCCATAATTGGTCGTAAACACAACTTATTGGTTATATACACACTTTATTGGGACTCATTGGTCCCAACTGACCCTCATTGCCATTAAACACACGTTATTGGGCCATCATTGGTCCTAAACACAACTTATTGGTTATATCAGACACACCTTTCTAGGACTTATTGGTCCCAACTGACCCTCATTGCCCTACTAAACACACCTTATAGGGCCATCATTGGTCCTAAACATAACTTATTGGTTATATACACACCTTAGTGGGACTCATTAGTCCCAACTAAACACACCATATTGGGCCATAATTGGTCGTAAACACAACTTATTGGTTATATAAACACCTTATTAGGACTCATTGGTGCCAACTAACCCTCATTATCCCTAAACCCACTTTATTGTGCCATCATTGGTCCTAAACACAACCTATTGGTTCTATACACACATTAGTGGGACTCATTGGTCCCAACTAAACACACCTTATTGGGCCATAATTGGTCGTAAACACAACTTATTGGTTATATACACACTTTATTGGGACTCATTGGTCCCAACTGACCCTCATTGCCCTTAAACACACATTATTGGCCATCATTGGTCCTAATCACAACTTATTGGTTATATAAGACACATTAGTGGGACTCATTGGTCCCAACTAAACACACCTTATTGGGCCATAATTGGTCGTAAACACAACTTATTGGTTATATACACACTTTATTGGGACTCATTGGTCCCAACTGACCCTCATTGCCCTTAAACACACATTATTGGGCCATCATTAGTCCTAAACACAACTTATTGGTTATATAAGACACACCTTTCTAGGACTTATTGGTCTCAACCGACCCTCATTGCCCTACTAAATACACCTTATTGGGCCATCATTGGTCCTAAACACAACTTATTAGTTATATACACGCATTATTGGGACACATTGGTCCCAACTAACCCTCATTGCCCCTAAACACACCTTATTGGGCCATCATTTGTCCTAACCAAAACATATTGGTTATATACACACCTTAGTGTGACTCTTTGGTCTCAACTAAACACACCTTATTGGGCCATAATTGGTCGTAAACACAACTTATTGGTTATATACAGACCTTATTAGGACTCATTGTTCCCAAATGACCCTCATTGTCCCTAAAGACACTTTATTGTGCCATCATTGGTCCTAAACACAACATATTGGTTATATACACACATTAGTGGGACTCATTGGTCCCAACTAAACACACCTTCTTGGGCCATAATTGGTCGTAAACACAACCTATTGGTTATATACACACCTTATTGGGACTCATTGGTCACAACTGACCCTCATTGTCCTTAAACACACATTATTGGGCCATCATTGGTCCTAAACACAATTTATTGGTTATATACACACCTTACTAGGACTTATTGGTCCTAACCGACCCTCATTGCCCTACTAAACACACCTTATTGGGCCATCATTGGTCCTAAACATAACTTATTGGTTATATACACACCTTAGTGGGACTCATTAGTCCCAACTAAACACACCATATTGGGCCATAATTGGTCGTAAACACAACTTATTGGTTATATAAACACCTTATTAGGACTCATTGGTGCCAACTAACCCTCATTGTCCCTAAACCCACTTTATTGTGCCATCATTGGTCCTAAACACAACGTATTGGTTATATACACACATTAGTGGGACTCATTGGTCCCAACTAAACACACCTTATTGGGCCATAATTGGTCGTAAACACAACTTATTGGTTATATACACACTTTATTGGGACTCATTGGTCCCAACTGACCCTCATTGCCCTTAAACACACGTTATTGGGCCATCATTGGTCCTAAACACAACTTATTGGTTATATAAGACACACCTTTCTAGGACTTATTGGTCCCAACTGACCCTCATTGCCCTACTAAACACACCTTATTGGGCCATCATTGGTCCTAAACATAACTTATTGGTTATATACACACCTTAGTGGGACTCATTAATCCCAACTAAACACACCATATTGGGCCATAATTGGTCGTAAACACAACTTATTGGTTATATAAACACCTTATTAGGACTCATTGGTGCCAACTAACCCTCATTATCCCGAAACCCACTTTATTGTGCCATCATTGGTCCTAAACACAACGTATTGGTTATATACACACATTAGTGGGACTCATTGGTCCCAACTAAACACACCTTATTGGGCCATAATTGGTCGTAAACACAACTTATTGGTTATATACACACTTTATTGGGACTCATTGGTCCCGACTGACCCTCATTGCCCTTAAACACACATTATTGGCCATCATTGGTCCTAATCCCAACTTATTGGTTATATAAGACACACCTTTCTAGGACTTATTGGTCCCAATCGACCCTCATTGCCCTACTAAACACACCTTATTGGGCCATCATTGGTCCTAAACACAACTTATTAGTTATATACACGCCATTATTGGGCCATAATTGGTCGTAAACACAACTTATTGGTTATATACACACTTTATTGGGACTCATTGGTGCCAACTAACCCTCATTGTCCCTAAACCCACTTTATTGTGCCATCATTGGTCCTAAACACAACGTATTGGTTATATACACACATTAGTGGGACTCATTGGTCCCAACTAAACACACCTTATTGGGCCATAATTGGTCGTAAACACAACTTATTAGTTATATACACACTTTATTGGGACTCATTGGTCCCAACTGACCCTCATTGCCCTTAAACACACATTATTGGGCCATCATTGGTCCTAAACACAACTTATTGGTTATATAAGACACACCTTTCTAGGACTTATTGGTCTCAACCGACCCTCATTGCCCTACTAAATACACCTTATTGGGCCATCATTGGTCCTAAACACAACTTATTAGTTATATACACGCATTATTGGGACACATTGGTCCCAACTAACCCTCATTGCCCCTAAACACAACTTATTGGGCCATCATTTGTCCTAACCAAAATGTATTGGTTATATACACACCTTAGTGTGACTCTTTGGTCTCAACTAAACACACCTTATTGGGCCATAATTGGTCGTAAACACAACTTATTGGTTATATACACACCTTATTAGGACTCATTGTTCCCAAATGACCCTCATTGTCCCTGATAGGCTTTATTGGAATAGCCTAATTGTGACCTAGAACTTCCATGTATAGTCAGTCTGTCTACAAAAGTGTATATAGCTGCAAACATACTTCTAGTAGTCTTCTTCTGAAGCCTAACATCATGGCTGAAAAGAGGAGCCCATCTTTATCATATGGTCTACAAAAGTATTTGTATTTGTACACATTCCATCTAATCCTGTACCAAAATGACCTTGCTTTTGGCTGAAAAGAGGCTGCTGACAGGTATGTTTATGTGACAATGCCTCTTTTCAGCAGTCTTTCCTATCACTATTGCTTTTCTTTGCTTCTCTTCTTAGAGACTATCAAGATGTCATAGAGAATGCTGAATTATACACACGAATACTATCAAGGAAATCAGATTGATCAAACAGGGTGGTTCTGAAAACAGCAGGAGGTGCATTATAAAGTGGCAATCTAACCTCACCTGCCTTACAACACTACTGATGATATTGTTGGTATTTTGAGTAAGTTAAATGAGCAAAAGAGGAATGGTTTAAAGGATGCTTTATTGATAAATAGAAATTGCAGTACATCAATGAAGGAAACAACCAAAATTAATAGGCATAGGGTCACAACCAAACAACCAGATGACTTATTCAAATACAAAATTAAACATTTGCATATATGAGAATGTGCTGACATGGACTTTATTTTGAGTTATCTTCAATACTTTTCCTTAACTCAAAATGTTGCAGGCCCCATTTGTTTCTAAAATATATATACTTAGAGCAACTCCCAAATCTTCAAGTATTCTTCCTGTTAGGTGAATTAGGTTTAATAGTTTTCTTGGTGGTTAAGTTTAGAGAAATCTATATATAGGGTTTAGATTATTGTATTTACGTATTCCTTCTTCTTTGAAAGTTCGTTTGATTAATTGAAAAGAGTCGTGAGTTGTCCTCCAATATCATTGTGTTCGGGAGTTTGTGAGTTGAGAGATCCGATTGTTTGACCGTCTGGGCCAACAATTTTGGCCTAACCCAAAGGGTTTATATCGCCACAATCTTAAATATCGAAGGATCCTACCAGGCCCGGAGCGGCAGACATTGATCTAGCATAAGATAGCTTGTATTATCTCATGCGAGACGGGGAGACTTGAGGAGAGATGAAACTAATCATAGCAAAGCCCAATAAGCATGGCCCAATCCCATGAGATCCAACCTTGGCAAGCCCAAGTAAAGATGTCTCTTTGAAGGATTTTGGCCCACGGTATTCCTATAAATAGAATGTTCATCTCAAAATTATGGATATTCTTCTCTTTTCTCCTGTATCAGCTTAAATCATCAATACAATAACATTGGATTTCTGTCAAACTCTTAGTATCGTTCATGATCTGTCACTTTTAGTTATCTTTCAGAGGATAAGATGTTGAGGGTTTATAAAAATTTTAAATTTTAATAATAAACTTATTTTATCGTTAAATTACGAGAACGGAGATAGAAAAAAACTTTTAGCTAATACTATTACTACCTTATAAGTATATAGCAAATCATTTGTGGTTAGCAAAACAACATATTTCATTTGTGCCTTGTTGAGTTGTTTGTTGGAAGAAGCTTAGTTGTTTTCTTTTATTATCTAAAACGAGTAAACAAAAATGCCTCCGTAGCATAGTGGTAGTGCGTTCCCTTCGTAAGGGAAAGGTCGTGAGTTCGATCCTCACCGTGGGCTGATTTTTGAACTACGTTCTTTTGTTTTAAAATATTTAATACAAACTTGTATGTTTTTATTTTTGTTATATATTATAAAATATCTTCAATATTCATGAAGTAGTCTTTTATATAACCTTTTTATAAAGGTTCCTTTTATAAATGTTAAAAAAAAAATGAGTTAAGACAAATACACAAATAAAAACACATGATTAGAGGAATTGCTTACCATGGCCCTGAATAATAGACGTTTATGAGATAAGTCAAATCCTAGATAAAAGAAGGCCGAAATGTGGACGCATGAGTAACTTGGTGAGTACGTTCGCTAGTTGATCGTCATTTGCTATATGGGTTACTTGTAGAGAGTCTGCCTGAACTTTTTCTTGAACATAATGAGAATCCAATGCTAAGTGTTTCATTTTTTGAGTGAAATACAAGATTTGCTGCACTTATGTTAAAACACTAGATTGTTGGATGCCAAGGAAATATGATCGATGTCCAAGGTCTTTGAGAGATAATTTATGAGTTACGAGATCAATCAACTTATCAAGAAGAGAATGTGAGGGTCCTATCATAATAATAGCATCGTGATGATATCTTCGATTTAAATCCCTGATTGATGATATATGTGAAGCTTGTGAAGCACGTGAACTAAATTACCAAGCACGTGAAGCTTGTCGAAGCTCGTAGATAGCTTTGAGGGTAAAAAGAGACGAGTCATAATAATATCATAATAATACCAAGCATGTGGAGCTTGTCAAAGCTCGTAGATAGCTTTGTTTAACCTGTAAAAACGGATAACGTAAATGACAGAGTTTGAAATTTACTCTTTTATTTGTTAACTAAAATAACTGGATTTTTTAGACAGCAAGCCAAGAATTTATTAAAATGAACAATAAAGGGTTACAACAAGAAGCTAGAAAAACATGTTGAAATAGAAAAATTACACCAATAACTCCAATCAACACTATTCACCTTATCCACGTTTTTAATCTGTAAGAAGGAACAAAAATTGATCTCTCCCAAAACTTTTGTTGCGCCCAAAAAACGGTTATTGAACACCAACTGATTTCTCACCTTCCAAATCCTCAAGATAGTGAAAAAAATATACCGTGAACGGTCTTCTTCATCCTCGCCGAGTATGGCCAGGAATCCTGAGGGTGACGATGTCTTTAACCGTAAAGATTAGCTCCTTAGGGACCTTACACCATTCAAAAACAAGATTCCAAACCATGCTAGCCCTTTTGCACCGACGGGCGACGGAGGAGGTGGTCAAACGATTCTGGGCTCCTTGACAAACTAGGCGACGAGAATCCACCATAACTCTGCGTCTACGATTAAGCCCATCCTCCAAACAAAAACGTTAACTTTTAACGGGATCCATTTCAACCACTGAATCCGATACAACAACCTGGATTCAATGTAATATCCAACAATTTTAACCGAAAATCCTTACCCCATAGGCCTACAATTTCAAAAATTTAAACACACAATCTTTTAACTAATCACCACTATATAGCACGAAGTACTCTCTTACGAGACAATTGTATATCAACACTTAATTCATATACATTGATTTGTCCACAAAACTGTAAGAGATAATAACAATTCATATATACAAACTACTAGATCGAAATGGAGTCAGAAACGTATTGAATCTGCTCTCAGTTTCCGTACAACTTGCCTCATCGTAGGCCTCCGGCCGGCCGCCTCCGACGTGCAAACCAACCCCAACTGCAACAAATCCGACAACATTAGCTCCGTCCCCGCCTCCCACATTCCGGGAGCAAACACCTCCTCCGTCCGCCCCTCCCGCCGTAACATCCCCGCCCACGACACAATCGTATAACCATTCTCCTGCCCCGAAAACGACGAGTCCAACGCCCGTTTATCCGAAATCAACTCAAGCAGCATCACTCCATAGCTATACACATCCGACCTATCAGAAGCCCGACACGACAAAGCATACTCTGGCGCCACGTATCCAAAAGTACCCGCCACTCCGGTTGTCACGTGCGACTCGAACCCCTCGAGTAGACGTGACAACCCGAAATCCGACAAGTAAGCGGTTAAATCATTGTCTAGTAAAATATTGCTTGGTTTCACATCACGGTGTATTATGCGCGGACTACATTCGTCGTGTAGAAACGCTAACGCGCTAGCTACGTTTAGCGCGATATTCGTAACCGCGCGCACACCCGTGGCGCGGTTACGTTTTAACTGGATGAACTCTTCCAGGCTCCCGCCCGGGACGTAATTGTACACGAGAAACATCTCCGACGGGCTCGCGTAGTACCCGATCAACGTAATGAGGTTCGGGTGCTTGATTCGGGCCAGGCTCCGAATCTCGGCGTTAAATTGAGGAATCCCTTGGCACATTTCGACGGTGAGCCGCTTCACCGCCACGGCCGTACCGGGCGATATTTCCGCCCGGTACGTCGACCCGAAACCGCCGCTCCCGATGCAGTTTCGGAGCGTGAAGTTCCCGGTGGCGTTGACCACGTTGTCGAAAGTCAACGGGACGCCGAGCTGTTTGAATATCACGAGGCGCTCGTTTCCGGTGCGCGGCGGCGACGGGAGCGTGTCGACACGCGATCTCCATTTTATCTTCTTCTTCATGTAAATATAAACCACGATTAGAGATATAAGAATGAGAACGATTAGTGCTGCAACTAAAATCAACGCCAGTTCTAATCCGGTGAAGCCGTTTGCCTTCCCGCCGTCAGCCGCCGGACCGCCGAGAAACCGACGGTGTTGCGACGGCGACGGCGATTCGTTGTCGCCGGAAACCAAAGACGGCGGAAACAGAGCAAACAGAGCAATCGGTATCTTCATTCTTTATGGTTGATGGATTTAGGGTTTATTGATTTGGGGGAAAATGAAAAATGAAAAATGAAAAATGAAAATAAGAATTTGATATGAGTTTGTGAATGATTGGTGGATATTCAAAGTGAGAGGAGTGACTTGTGAGGGGGTGTGGTCAACGGGTCGTCGGTCAACAAACGGCGGCTAACGGTGGTTTTAGCGGCAACGTGTAAAGAACGGAAGTTGTCGGTGACTGGAGGAGACTTCTTCAACGTGTTGCGGGACCACGGCCACTTGGTGATTGGACTGATGTCACACGTTAGACGTTACTACGTTAACGATGTTTGAGATTTATAAAAAGATGGTCAGACTTGGATTAAATAAACATGGTTTTTTTGGTTTTTTAATTGTAAATATTGACGATATAAGATCTTCAAATCTAGCAGTAGTGAGCATTGGGGAGACAGCATTGGTTTGGATTTTGTTAGTTTATGTTAAATTGTTAAAATTTTAAAATACATGAAAAGCTCAAGTTGGATTGTTTATTTTTTTAATATTTTCAGATTTTATACCTTTTATTAACACATATTGATATAAATAAAATAAAATAAAAACTATCAAGTTACTGATCAGTTGAGGTGTTGATTGGACTTTTTTTCTCATCGGTAAAGTTGTTTGGAAATGTGTGGGAGAAAAATAAACTTTCACTTTCAGTAGGCTAAAGGCATATGTAATACATGGTGTTGTGAAGTTGTGTTATCATGTCACATGGATGATAATCAGATAACACCATTTGAGTGGGCAACACCCCTCACCAAATTCTAGCCCACAGCATTCTGAGGGTTATGACATGGGTGCTACGAGGCGTTATCCAATAAAAAAAAGTGGGTTTTTTGTAAGTTAATATTACACTTTACCAAAGACGGTTCAATAAGAGGATGCAATGCATCTGTCATTACATTATTGCCAAATTCATAGACCAACTAATACTTGTAGACCATAACATGTCAATAAATCTGATTGGATGTACTATGAGGTATTATTTAATGTGGTAGCGGGTGTTTTAACCGATTTGAAGGTCCCAAACGGGAACTAATATTTTAGGACTTTTGACATTTTAAAAAGTTATATTTCAAATTTCTCTTTTTTATTTGGTTTATGACTGACAATAATAAAAAAGTACATTATTCATAATTAGTAGCGTTAATTTTTTTTATTTTATTGTTACGTGGACAAATATGATTATAATAAATTTTATTTTTAGTTTTATACAATGCAAATTGTTTAATAAACATTCAAATGTGTTAGTAATAAGTAAAAATAAACGTGTGAAATTAAAACTTAGAAAACTCAAATAAAAATAATAAAATAAGGAAAAAAATAAGAAAGAAAAAAAATCTAAAAACGCAAGAAATTAACTAGAAAAGAAAAAAAATTAAAAAATAAATGAGAATGTGCTATGCAAAATTTAACCTAGGGGTTTAAACCCATGTAATTAACCACCACACCACCTAGCTAGTATCAAAATCATTTTTCAACGACATTTTTATGGTCTTGTTACACCAAAGCATGGACCCTACTATCACATTTATTCTTCGTGGATGATGCCTTATTCATAAGAGATTGGATTGGGTCGGATTTTCACAATCTAACACATATTTTAAAGTTCTTTCACATGTCGCTAAAACTTATACTAAAGTAAGTGTCAAATGTAAAGAAGCAATGACTGAGTGTACAAATAGAGCATTAGAGCTATTTAGTAGGTCGAAAGCCATGTGATTTTTCTGAAAATGAGAAAACCATCAATAAGAAACCAAAGGTAGGAAATAAGGTACTAAAAATTAGAATATAGGTGCACCAAATAGTAGTAATGGTAATGAGTGTATCCATTTGTGGTTGTATGAGTGTATCCATTCTACATGAGGTGTAATATTCCTATTGGAACTAAGAAAAAACTTGTTCCATTAATATGAACATGTTATTGTAAAATGAAGGACAACTACATCTTGACTTTTTTAGTCAAAGTGACTACTCATAATCGTATATCGTTAGGGCATAATCAATAGTTTCTTTTGAAGAAAAACCCTAAAATTGGGTGTGGTTTATATAATAAAAATAAAGAAACAAAATAATCAGTGAATGAGATGATGATGGTTAAAGAATTTGTTTACCTATCTGAAGGATTGTCCAAAGATTATGGTGATAACCTCTAATGGCGTCTGATTGCTTTAATGCGAAGAAAAATAGAAGAGACGAACACAAAAGAGAAGGAAGTCTGATGGTGATCTCCTTTGAACAATGCTAAAAACAAAAAAATACATGGTTAGATTAAGTCTGATGGCTAGAATTCAACTCAGATTGATGATGTTGATGACGGATGATGTTCATGGTGGTTGAAGAATCTTGGAGGAACCCTAAGGAGATCGAGAGTGCGTAGAAGAGAATGGAGGAATTTTGGGTTTTGTTCAAAGCGGGTAAAAAGAAAAGGTTAAACTCATGGGTATACAGGATCCGCGACTTTGTTAAGCATTTTTCTTTTAATTTTTTAATTCAAGAAAGTGAGAAATTGACACATAAGATTTTTTCTACGTGGCATAAGTAAGAGGATTGCCATATGGAAAACATTCAAAATGGATTCTCCATCCTTAATTCCATCTCTAAAATATAAAGTTTTCTTTTTATTTTCATCTACATTGGAATTTCCATATCTATAATATAGAGTTTGATAAATAGAGAATCTCTAAATACGGAGAAACATATATTCTAAACTCTAAATTTTTTTTGTGAGTGTTTAAGAAAGAAAAAGTATAATAAAATAATTATTTGTGAGAAAGATAGAAATGTAGATGGAGAATGAGATGTGGTAGGTTAAACAAAATTTGATAAAAACTTTAAAAGAGTATGATATTTTATTAAATAATAGAGATAGAGACGAGACATAGGTGCAATTTGTTTTTAAATGTAAAATGACTGTAGTTTGCGGACCACATCTGCCGACATCTGTAGAATAAGAGGTGGACCAAACCTCTGCAAGAAGAAAACTGTTTATTTATCTGAATTGAAGGGGGCGACGAGACGGAGGACGATCGCCGGTGGAGAGCGTCAGCCAGTGAAGGATGGCCGCCGGTGGAAGGGGGCGACAGTTTGAAGGGGTTAGAAGTGGTTGTGTTATATCTGCACCAAAAAGAATACGCATATACATTTTTTAGTAATATGTCTTCGAAAAACAAACAGTTTGCAATCTGTAAGATGACAAAAAGGGTTTTTAAGAAAAACAAACACTCCCGGGGACTCATTGTGAATGCTCATTTTGAAACTTGAAATAGATAGGGGTCGATCTGTACTCTGTACGTTAGTTGGATGGTTTGTATGCAATTTCACTCCGAAGATACCACTGAAAACAAACTTGAAACCCTCAAGCTTCCATGAACGATCCCCTCTTTCACCTTCTTCGAGCTCTCTCTCTATCTCTATGGCTACAACAAAATTAACACCCGCCATACTCCTCACAATACTCGTCACATACTCTGTTTCCGCCGCCGCCTCCGCCGCCGCCTCCGCCTCCGCCGTCGCCGACGATGCATACCCATCTCCGTACATATCCGCAGGGACACCCTGCGACCTAAATGAGGGCTTCAGTCTCTCCCCTATCCGCAAAGAAGTTTATGACGACGGTCATATCTTTGACATAAGTCACCGGTATCATCCCGAAATGCCTTCGTGGGGATCGGACGATGGTCTCGGAGAGTTTCTCCGGCTTCCGGGGAGCATGAAGAACGGCTCACTAGCTAACAATTCGGAGATGAAGATGCCCACTCACACTGGGACCCACGTGGATGCTCCGGGACACGTGTACGATCAATATTTTGATGCCGGGTTTGATGTTGACACGCTGGATCTTCGGGTTCT
The DNA here is from genome assembly GCA_039602395.1 of Deinandra increscens subsp. villosa. NCBI lineage: Eukaryota > Viridiplantae > Streptophyta > Magnoliopsida > Asterales > Asteraceae > Deinandra > Deinandra increscens. The sequence goes on from JBCNJP010000018.1 coordinate 20,123,066, forward strand.
TAATGGTGAGTGTAACCTGTTTGATTAAATGCCTGAATGAAACTTGATGTTTTGTTACTTGGTTTTTTAACTGAAAAGTTAGTACTGGACTAATTTTTTATTAGATTCATAATCATTCACAACAAATTCTGTTTGGAGTATACAGTCAAAAGATTAATATTTCTTATTGGCCTTTTGGGACATTTTGAGTAGCTTATTTGGTAGAATGTCGGGATCAAGATAACAATATTTCTTTTAATTAAAAGATTGGTCAATTTAACAGATGATTTTGCTTTGAATTTAAGCACCAAGCAAGTTTTCTACTTCACTTTGACATGGATCCAGTGGTTCTTTTTTTTTTGGAAAAATTCATTATGACCTCAAAACTTCATATTTTTTATTATATATTTCAGTTACTTTCTTTGAACAGATTGAGTTTCTAATCATCTAATGTGTTCTGTAGTTATGTCTCTGACTCTCTGAGTCTTGTGTGAAAGTCAAAATGACACCAATTGGCAAGAATAATCAGGTGTCATGTGTTTTAGGATTCCACATGTTGTTTCTAGGTGTTTTTTATCTCCTAGCCTAGTTGGACTAGTGGATGTGGGCAGTGGCGAAGCTTGAACAAAAACTCAGACGGGGCAGTAACCAAAAGGGGTCATACTCAATATATATAAAATTTTTGGGAAAAAATCATGAGAAAATATACACTATTGGATGAAAAAGCCGCAGCGGCCATCAGCCCCCGGGGCCTGTGCTAAGCTTCCCCCTTGGATGTGGGTGACATGGCCAAGATCCGCTTGTGGAAGGATAAGATGTGATTTTCTTTTAAAAAAAATACCTTTTAACGAACTTAGTTTATAACAAAATTTATATAGAAATGTCCATAAAGAAAAAGTAAACAGAACTGTGTATGTAGATTTTTGGAAAAGTTAAATATTGCAAGTTAGATTTATAGAAATGTCCATAAAGAAAAAGTAAGCAGAACTGTGTATGTAGAATTTTGAATGTGAACCAGAGCTTCAAATCTGTATGTATATGAACGAGAGCTGCATATATTCAAAAGAAAACTTCTTATTAATTTTTGGTGGTGAAAAATACAATCTTAAACCCCATATAAATAGAACCTGTTAGACCGTCATAGACCACCACCTATTCTACACTAATACTAAATCCTATGACATAAGGAAACCAAAACTAATTTTCTAGAACATTGAAACAAACCAAACGTAATCTATTAAAACTATTAAAACTAAATAATAATTAATAAAAAACTAGATAAACTTGAAACCAAAAGTAATATTTTTTTTTCTTTTCCCTTGGTATATCCAAATTAGACCAACAGGGGTGGGGGTGGGTGGGGTGTAAATTCAATTGTGCTCAGAGATAATGCAAGAGGAATATTAAAACTATTAAATATCTAACTTATATGTGTTTCTATCCCTAAGACTATCAGCAGTGATGCTTTTCAAACCACAGCCACACATCTAACTTATATGTGTTTCTAAAAGTCCCTAAGACTATCAGCAAACTGTTTTGCTTAGCAAAGATGTTGGCAAGGAAGATGAATCCTCAGTTTATATATCTCATGCTTTTTCTACCTTCTATGATTGTTTCATCACAAGATAGCGCATATCCATCTCTATATGGTGATGATAAGGATTCTTGTGGTAGTGTTGGCTGGGAGTTGATCCCTCCAAGGAGGGAAGTGTATGGAAAAGGGAAAATTTATGATATTACGCATAGAATTACATCGGGAACACCTTCTTGGGCTGAAGATGGGATTGGGGATGGGTACCTTAAACTTTATGTAAGCATGAAAAACGGATCAGAATATAACTTTTCGGAAATAAAGTTACCTGCTCATTCTGGCACTCATGTTGATGCACCTGGACATGTATTTCAAAATTACTTTGAAGCAGGATTTGATATTGATAGTCTTGACCTAGAAGTACTCAATGGTATTAGACAGATCCCTGCAGATACTTAGTAAACTGTTAGTTCTATTAGATAATTATTTTGCTTTTTATGAAGGTTATATGCTTGATCAAAACATGTATTTGAAATTCTTGTATAATTGATTTAGAGATTCACCTATAAGAACTTTAGCTATAAGTTATGTCTTTTTTTTTTCTGCAGGTCCAGCTTTGTTAGTTGATGTTCCAAGGGACAGAAACATCACAGGTACTAATTCGATTCGATCACGTTGTTTTTAACTAATTAGCTTTAACCTTATTTTCCAAGAGACAAGAACATATATCTACATGTTAAACTTTACTCTGTGCAAAACTAAGGGACCTTTTTCTTTTTCTTTTTGGATTGAAGGGTGGTTTAGGTGATGCGAAAGAATTATTATTGATTGTTTGGTAGCATATATCACATTCTCCTATTTTCGTGCTCCGTTTAACACAGGACCACCTAGGCAGTGGTAACTGGGCAGTATAACTAACAAAAAGTTGCCTAATATTACTGTAAACTTTTTAAGTAATGGTTGTTTAGTTCTTGCATGTGCGAGTTCTGTTCACATGATCTGTATTTTCTAGCTTCCATGTGAGTTAAATCTTGACTAATTATAACTTATTATTAAATTATTTCAGCTGAAGTTATGAAGTCGTTGAACATTCCCAAGGGAGTAAAGCGTGTGCTTTTCAGGACATTAAACACTGATAGGTAACCTCCTTTCATTTCCTTTTGCACCATTAAATAAAAGTTTGTTTGACTTTTGATTATTCGGATAATTGATTTCAGGCGACTAATGTGGCAAAAGGGATTTGAAACAAACTATGTTGGATTTATGAAGGATGGAGCCCAGTGGCTGAAGGATAACACAGACATCAAACTTGTTGGTAAACTTCTTTCACTCTAACGTTGTCTCCCTTTCACTACTGGGGAGGCTTCATTGTGTTTATTTAATTAAAATCATGAAATATTCCTGATGTACTGGCACTAATATTATGAATTGTATATTCTACTTCCAGTCTCAGTTGGTGAAAGTTTTTTCGGAAAACATATACATTGAATACACATGATGACATGTGCATAGTTTAGATAAAATATGCATTAGTTCACCATGTCTGAAATTACATAGTTATGAAATCTCAGAATTGCTTGTTACGTTTTAGGTACCTGACATTAGGGTTGTGAATTCATAACGCGACACG
>JBCNJP010000018.1:20126705-20175969 GCA_039602395.1 Deinandra increscens subsp. villosa
AATCTCATGTTGCCGGAATACGATGTGGAGAAGACGAGTTTTCCCTTTGCTCCGATACTTCTCTTCCGAACCAGAAACCCCATCACCCCCTTCTCTCTACTCCTTCCTCCAGCCCTCAATCTTTTCCCTAAAAACACCCCCCCAATCAAACCAATCCCCAAATCCTCATAACCAAACCCCAAAACCCCAACTTTCTTTAGACAACCAACAAATCCCAAATCTTGAATCCACTCTCCAACTCTCTCTCCACGAAAACAACACAGACGAAGCTTGGAAATGCTTCAAAACTCTTTCATCATCATCATTGTTACCAAGTAAGCCTCTCGTTAACTCACTGATTACAAATTTATGTTCGGTGAAGAACGATATGCACAATCTCAAAAGGGCTTTTGCCACTTTGATGTTTGTGTTGGAGAGAAACCCTAATGTGTTAGAGCATAAGACAATTGAGACGTTTTTGAATTCAATGAGGGTTACAAATGGTGCACCTGGTTTTGCATTGGTTAAGTGTATGTTCAAGAACAGGTATTTTGTTCCTTTTAGTATGTGGGGTGAAACCCTAGCGGAAATCAGTAGGAAAACCGATAGATTCTGTGACTTTTTTGAGGTTTTTAATGAGAACTGTAGGATTGCAAAGGAGGAAAAGTTAGATTTTTTGAAGCCTGATTTGGCTGCTTGTAATGCTGCTTTGGAAGGTTGTTGTTGTGAACTCGAATCGGTTACTGATGCACAGAAGGTGCTCGATGAAATGTCTGTGTTGGGTGTTCATCCCGACGAGACAAGTTTTGGCTGGCTTGCGTATTTGTACGCATTAAAAGGACTCGGGAAAAAGATTTTAGAACTGGAAGACTTGGTAAGTAGGTTCGGGTTTCCTGATAAGAGTGTGTTTGTTAGTAAATTGGTTAGAGGGTATGTGAAATCAGGTAATCTAGAATCGGTTTCAACTACTATACTGCATAATCTGAGAGCATCATTAGACGGTGATGGTTTGAACTTTCATGAAGAAACATATGGTGAAATAGTGAAAGGATATCTTGAGCATGGAAGCATCAAAGATTTAGCAAGTTTGATACTTGAAGCTCAGAAGTTAGAATCTACAACTGTATTAGTTGAAAAATCTGTTGGATACGGAATTATTAACGCTTTTGTCAATCTCGGGCTATTAGAAAAAGCGCATAGTGTTCTTGATGATATGAATGCTCAAGGAGGTTCAGTTGGGCTTGGAGTTTATGTGTCAATCTTAAAGGCTTATGGTAAGGAACAAAGAACAGCAGAAGCTGCACAATTGGTATCTGAAATATGCAGTTTAGGGCTAGATCTTGATGTTAGTAGCTTTAATGCTCTAATAGACGTTTCTATGTCGAGTCAAGATTTTCAATCAGCATTTTCTCTTTTTAGAGACATGAGAGAAGCAAGAATACCTGAGTTAATGGGGAGTTATTTAACAATAATGACAGGTTTAACCGAAAACCACCGACCTGAACTTATGGCAGCCTTTTTAGATGAAGTAGTTGATGACCCGAGAGTCAAAATCGGGACCCACGATTGGAATTCAATTATCCACGCGTTTTGTAAAGCGGGGCGGTTAGAAGACGCTAGAAGAACTTTTAGAAGAATGGTTTTTCTTCAGTTTGAACCGACCGAGCAAACGTATCTGTCTTTAGTTAACGGGTACATGAACGCGGGAAATTACTTTAGTGTTCTGATGATGTGGAATGATGTTAGGAAAAGGTTGTTGTTAATTGGTGAGAAGACTTTTAAGTTGGATCATGGGTTGGTTGATGCTTTTCTTTATGCTTTGGTGAAAGGGGGTTTCTTTGATGCAGTTATGCAAGTTGTGGAGAAATCTCAAGAGATGAAGATATTTGTAGATAAATGGAGGTATAAACAGGTGTTCATGGAGAATCATAAGAAGCTTAAAGTGTCAAAATTGAGAAAGAGAAGCATTAAGAAAATGGAAGCTCTTATTGCTTTTAAAAACTGGGCCGGTTTAAACGTTTGACGAGAAACCTTTAAAGTTGCTTCTCGAGTAACAAAGTTGAAGGAAGAAAACCAGTGGAAGCTGGATTCGAACCTAAGACCTCTGTTAGATGGACTCAAGCGCTTATTACTTAGGTTTTGCTAATTCTACTTAGCAACATTGGTTTTGTTACCGAAACTTAGAGGTGGCAAAATGAAGAGGTCATGTGGTATTGATAACATGTGAAAGTTGGTCTTTTTAGTGCGGGTCAAAACTAGTTAGGTTGGCCTGACCCACAATCACCTTTTTGTTCTTTGAATTCTTTAAATAATTATATGTGAAATATGTATAATTTTTGTGATAAGCAATTTAGGAGGTTTTTTTTTATATACTTTAATACACTTTGACTGACTTTTATCATGTTTATTTCTTTTTTAGTTTGAAGCTTTTAGTGTTAACCCATTTGAGCTAAAAGATAACCCAATTAATATGTTAAGGAGTTGTATTTGCAGCCAATATGGACAACAAACATGGTCACGGAGTTGAAGTGGAAGATGTACCAAGTCAATTGATGTGTTAAATCTTGGCATCATCTTCCATATATTTGAGATTAGTTTGTTTAGTGAAATGTTTGAATGTGTGTTGAAGATGTAATTGCCTGGTTTTGGATGATGGAGGATGAAAATGTAGATATATCATTAACAATGCCACCAATTTTTTCATCTCGTGGCAGCTATTTACTCTTATATTAACAAATTAGATTTTAATAGTTTAAACTATGTTTCATTGTCGATAATAAGAATCCATACCGAAAGTTTAATTGGTAACACTTCTAACGTTTATTTTTGTCGCTAGAAACAATAATATGCACATTATCATTATAAATTTCTATTCACACTTGATTTCCACTCTATTTCCTTTACAAGGGAGGCATGCTTCTTCATATCACTAACAATCATCCTTTTGAGCCAAGTCGATAAACATCAAGTTTAAATCTATTATGATTATGTGGGTGATAGCGGTGGATCCACCTAGGGCCTAGTTGAGTTATAGGCACCCTCTCAAACTGCAAAATTTTAGTGGTAATTTCTTGAACCGAATGACTAAGACACCAAAGATTTGTGAAAATGGCTTCCTTTTAGTTGTTTTTGGTACCCAAAACACCTGAAGGTTGTGAAAATAGCTTCTTTTTAGCTGTTTTTGCACACGAGACACCCAAAATTATCCAATTCTTGAATAAAGTTTTTTTATGTTAACTTTTACTGGTGCTTTTGACACCTACTGAATAAACTTTCTGAATCTCACACTGACGAGTGAGATTGTTTTTGATGAGTGAACGTTTATAATGTCTAAATCAAGTATGAATTATTATAATCAATGAATAATAGTTTGGATTATTAAAATTATGTTGATCGATTTGTAAATAGGCAAAGTGATGTCACGGTCTCACGAAGGCAGTTTAGTGATTGTGATAAAAATGTGAATGTAAGGTTTTATTTAAAAAGAGAAGATACGTGTAATTGATTATTTGAGTGATGGAGAAGATAAAAAAAAATTCAATTTGCAAATGGACATTATTTGTTGTAGTGACAGATTTTATCAACCATCTTTTTGTTTTTGTTTTGGTTTTGAGGAAGTTCATTTGAATTCTTGACCAGTTGACCTCCCCACAAAACACATGAGTTTGTCAAAATTGCCACAAAGGAACCATAAAGGCATATCCCCGTTTATTCTTTTCTATAAAAAATGAATCAATCTGCTGCAACAACTGCCATTCAAGATTTCAAGCGATACAATCCAGGTTATACACAACGGTTTTCAGCTGCTACGATGGTAAATAATCACCACATCTAGATTAAGATCATCTTCTATATTCCTCACTTCATACTCGTTTGTTCTTCATTCGTTCGCTCCATTATTCGATTTCAACAGTCTACGCGGTAATGGATTGGTAAAGCGGTTTGTTTGTTCGCATCAGCAACCGAATCGCAACTGTTTTTCGCTTTTGTTGCTATTATTTATTATATTTGCGAATTTTCACCAAAATTTTCTAGCTAATTGCTGATAACTAATAAGCATGTTTCTGATTCGATTTCGAGTACAGGCAGAGATGATTCAAGTTCTAGGGTTCAGTTTGCTAGTAGGAATTTGGGTAGTGGTGTGCCTACAGGAGGTGGAATCACATGGCGATCATCCTTTTGCGAAAATTGGCATACATCAAGTGACATTTGCTCTAACTGATGCTGCCTATGTGAAAGCTTCTCCTGCGGTTCTAGGATCAAAAGTATGGCATACTGATCAAGTTTTTTTTTTTTTTTTTTTTTTAAAGATATTTTAGACGTGTTAGGAGGGTGGAGGTTGGTTTAAAAAGGTGTGAGTTAATTTGCGGCGTTTAACAACATAAGCCTTATTTACAACTAGAAGCACCAAGGGTGTTTGGATTGATTTTGTTGGTTTTTTGCTTTTCTAAAAGTAGTTTTCTAAAAAGTGTACTGGCAAAAACCAATAAGTCAATAAGTTGTTTTTTAAAAAATGTTTGGTTTAGTTGTTATATGTAAAATGACCAAAAAAGCGTTAGGTGGCTATAAGGTTAAATGAGGGTAATATGATAATTGTACCATCAAAAGACCATAAGCACTTTAAAAAGCCAAATTTTTGTTGCTTTTTGAAATAGTTTTTTGACCTTTTTTCGAAAAGTTAAAATGAAAAGAATTTTTGCCTTACCCAAACACTTTTTTAGCTTAGGTTTAACGTATCAACTTTTTAATCAAGTAAATCTTTCGTAATTTATTCGGTCCTTTGGTTGTTTTCACATATAATCCTCGTACATTCCCTAATATTTAGCCAATTTTGACTCGAAGTATATGAGGCGTTGACTTAAGCTCTGATGCATTTCTCTGAGTGCCTCAGGCGCGCCTCTTATTAGCTATATTTGAAATTTTTAATCATTGTCATACATCTTTGCTTAAAAGATATTAAATAAATAGATATGATACAAACTTATGCTGCTGCTTTTGTTTTTTCTAGGACCAAAATTCTGAATGGGTGACTGTATATATTAGCAATCTCAATCCATCTATTGATGATTGGATTGGAGTTTTCTCTCCAGCCAATTTCAGGTTCATATAATGTTCATTTATATTTCTTAGTCTATTTCAAGCTAAAAGATTTAGACAACATTTGTTTTACTCATTTCCCTTCATCCTTCATTTCACTTGTGTTCATTTTTTTGCATCTAATTAGGACTCACATGCATATATAACCTACATTATATTATTGTTTCTAGCGATTCCATCTGCCTGCCTGAAAATTCAAGATTTAGCCCTCCATATTTGTGCTCTGCGCCTATTAAGGTTTGTTTTCATGGATTTATGACAAGGGTACTACTATAACTTCAAGTTTTAGGTGGTGTTTGGGCATGGAAAGTTGAGCACTTAGGCACATCGGGTAATGGGTCAAAACAGGTTTGGGTTGAGACAAATTATTTTTTATGTCCATTTTTTACACAGCTTCTATAACCAAAATATTGCATGAAATTATGATTACAAAAACTTGGCTTTACAATGATTCTCTAATGTAATTTTTGGTTTGAGGGCCTAGATATGATGGATTTGAAGTATATTTGGTTTAAGGGTATGGGTTTGAGGGAATGAGGTTGATAATCGTAAAATTTAGCATCCTACATACCAAACTGAAGGGTTGGGTTTAAAAATCCATACCTATAATGATTCCTATGTGCAAGCTAAACACCATGACGCCATCTAAATCTTTTGGTCCACTCCCCCTTGAGTGAATTTTTTGGTTTGACCTGTTTAAGATAAAACGCAACCCAAAATCGACACAAGTGTAAGTAAAGAGTTGAAGTTGCCACCTTTAATTTCAGAAATCAAATAGTGCAATTTAAAGAGTCAGATAATTATATCTAGATGTTAGGGACAGTTAGCTAACCTTACGCATGACAACTCTTTACTTGGATATCCAAATCTGAACATATTGACCCTAAATAATCAGAGACGTGAAATCAATGGTTAGTTTACCTGAAACACTAAAAAAACTGATTATTAAAACTTCAAAGTGCAATAATCTGTTTCAATGCGCACCCAAACACCCTATTTTAGTCAATAGTTGGTTTTTTAGTTTTCAGCTGATTATGCAACTTATTTTGCAGTATCAATATGCAAATTACACCAATCCTAGTTACAAGGTTACAGGAGAAGCATCATTAAAGCTCCAATTGATCAACCAGAGATCCGACTTTGCCTTTGCATTATTCACAGGAGGATTATCAACTGTAACGTCTAATTTTTTACTCACTTTTTTCTCTAATTTTTCTTATTATTAATTTGAATTTACAATATTCTGACTATATGTGGACAGCCTAATCTGGTTGCAGTTTCAAATACAGTTACTTTTGAAAACCCAAATGCACCAAACTACCCACGGTTAGCTCATGGAAAGATGTGGGATGAAGTGAGTTTCTCATGTTTCATCATTGATACCTGTTTATCATTAGTATATACATACACACTTTTGATGACATTCCGCTAGTGGAAGCGACATGTCCATGGATTGTGTATATATGTAACTATAGGCTGAATGGCATAGTTTGAACTTTGAACCACTTGCTTATAAATGGGTTGAATTGAATTGTGATTGATTTCAAATATGCAAATTCAAATATAGCTAGAACGGGAAGACGTCAATCACATCGATAGTCGCTAAAGTGTATTTTTAATACATTATACATTTTAAATCATTATCTTCTAAGTTCTAACGTTTAGATTAATATTTTAACACTATTGTTTTCATGATCGTAATTAAAGCCTTAATAATATATATAAAGGAAAATGGACAAAAAGTGTTTACAAATCAACCTGGCCAGGCCTATATTGATCCCTACTAAAATGACTTATGACCTATCTCAACCTGAACATGTTACGCAACCTGCCTACCCTGTTATATTGCCACCTCTGGACATAGCTATAAACTGTGTTTTACTTGAAGGGAATGCATTTTTGAAATGATTTTTAGATGACTGTAACGTGGACAAGTGGTTATGGAATCAATGAAGCAGAGCCTTTTGTCGAATGGGGTCGGATAGGTGGAGACCAGAGGCACTCTTCTGCCGGGACTTTAACTTTTGATCGCCGTAGCATGTGTGGTGCGTAAGAGATTATTATTTTTTCAGAAACATAACTCATAAGTCTCATAAAGTTTAAAGAACAAGATTATAAGTTGCAACATTTTATAGTTAGAAGTCTTTACGAGAAAACAATCACTTATTCTGGAATTTTCATTACTTATCATTCTTGTATTGGCAACATTTTTTTCTTCTATAGTTGTGTGTCTGCGTATGCAGGAGCACCAGCAAGAACCGTGGGTTGGCGTGATCCTGGTTATATTCATACTAGCTTCTTGAAAGACTTATGGCCCAATCAAGTGTATGTTATAAAGGATTATACATTTCATTAACAATCTTTTTAAATGTCTTGTAACTTTGACGGGTATTTTTGTACGGATCGGTATGGGCTGGGATGGGTGACCGCAAAACACCTTTTGGTCCATCTTTAAATTAATTTTAAACAATTGATTTGTTGCTACTTATTAACAGTTATTAAAAACAATATTGTTGCATTAAGAACAAAATTTTGTATGGGTCAATAGGAGATTGTATGCATTAAAAACATACTACAGTTAACTTTCAACTTGATTGACCCATTCCCCATAGAATTATACCTTTTTGTTTGACCTATTTGAGGTACAACACAACCCAAGTGAACCGCTTAATAAGTAAATGGGTTGAAATTGACACCTAAATGAAATTCATGATCACCTTGATGTAGGTATACATACAAGCTAGGGCACAAATTGTTGAACGGTACAATCATTTGGAGCCAGATGTACCAATTTAAATCATCTCCATATCCAGGGCAAGACTCTCTACAACGCGTTATAATTTTTGGTGATATGGGGAAGGTATTATTTATTATTCAGACATCGGTTTTTATTCATTCTCTTGTATTTCAAATAAAGTTTGTTCCTTTCTAATTAATATGAACAAAATGCAGGACGAAGCTGATGGCTCTAATGAATACAATAACTTCCAACCTGGGTCCCTTAACACTACAAAGCAACTTATTGATGACCTGGAAAACATAGATATAGTTTTCCATATTGGAGATATTTGTTATGCAAATGGATATCTTTCACAATGGGATCAATTCACTTCTCAGATAGAACCAATTGCCTCAGTTTTACCTTATATGATTGCGAGGTATTGGGCTCTTAGTATTAATTTTATTCTAATCTTTGTTTCTTACATACCCACAGGTACAGTTTGACGTTAGCAGAAACTTTATATGGACTTTCTTGCACTTCTATAAAAATTCAAACGGGTCGCTTTTTTTTCCTCTGAAATCAAAGTTTTCATATTCAAAGGAACATGAAATTTTAAACAGTTGACTCAAAACTCAAACTTTACCTCTTACATTTAGAGGGTGTGTATTCATATTTGTTGATCATGCATAATCAATTAATAATTTTTACTTTGCAGTGGTAATCATGAACGTGACTGGCCCAACTCGGGATCTTTTTATGAAAACAATGATTCAGGAGGAGAATGTGGTGTTGTGGCTCAAACTATGTTTCATGTTCCAGCTGTTAATAGAGATAAATTCTGGTAAGCTATATTCCATCACCAACTGGCTAAGTGTTGTACATTGTACTTTATGTATCTAGTTTTGTACTTCCATGATATCTTTTACTTCTGCTTATAAGTAGCAAAATGGGGAGATTGGGTAACAGACCAACAGTCAAAATGGGTAAAATACTATCACAACAAATAACGTGTAAAAATACTATCACAGAAAAGTTAATTATTTTGACAATAATCTGTTTTTCGAGTAAATCGGGTGACTTTCCCCTCATTTGACCTGGTTCCTTATAAGCTAGTTTTTTAATTTGTTCAATGTTTTAAGGACAAAACATAACCCGGATCGACCCTTTGTAAGTAAATGGGCCGAATCTGCCACATTTACTTGTGTTCAGGAAAACGGAGTTTGACTTTGACCTTGACTTTGTATTATACCAGGTATTCTACAGATTATGGCATGTTTAGGTTCTGCATTGCTGACTCAGAGCATGATTGGAGAGAAGGAACAGAGCAGTACAATTTCATTGAACAATGTTTTGCATCAGTGGATAGACAAAAGCAACCTTGGCTAATATTTATTGCGCATCGCGTATTGGGATATTCTTCTTCCTTGTTTTATGCAGTTGAAGGTTCATTCGGAGAACCGATGGGTAGAGATAGCCTTCAAAAGCTTTGGCAAAAATATAAAGTTGATATAGCCATTTATGGTCACGCACACAATTATGAAAGGACCTGTCCCGTTTATGAGGTATACTTCGACCCATTTTGGTTGCGGGTTATATTTTGTATCTAACAGGTCAGGCATGTAACATAAGAAAGAAAAAAATTAGAAGCGGAACGGGTCAAATTGGTCAAATAATATTATAATATCATTTTGGCAATCATATCAAAAACTAATTGCTTTTAGAAACTTAATTTTTTTGGTAAAAATGTGTTCCTGGACCCATTTTCAAACTGTTAGTTAAACCAGCCAAACCTCCAATTTTGTCACTTCTAGTTCATAAATTACAACTATGCTGATATATTCTTGCATTTGCATTTGATATTATAACATGGAATCCATTTGGGAATTTTCTAGAAGTCTATATTTACAAGACATAAGGTAGTTATTTTTTAAACAACAATCTCACAACAAAACAGAATTTGTCTTTTTTGGTCATTTTATGTATTAGTTACATAAAAAAACAGAATTTGTCACCACTTATCTGATTATCACTATTTCAAACAACAAACACACATCTAAACACCGTCTCCTTTAATGATTCAGTTGCTAAATTTGTGTCAAACAAATAACCGGTTTGGTATAATACTATAATTTGAAGTATACTACACCTCAAAATCTCTAGTTTTATATGCAATCATAACTAATATATTGTTTGTAATTAAACTGTATTGATACAGAATATTTGCATGAGTGATGAGAAGAACCATTACATAGGAAGCTTAAATGGTACAATACATGTGGTGGCTGGTGGAGCAGGGGCAGACCTCACCCCATTTGCACCATTTGAAACGACTTGGAGTGTCTTCAGAGACTATGATTATGGATTTCTAAAACTTACTGCATTTGACCATTCAAACCTTTTGTTTGAATACAAAAAGAGCAGAGATGGGAAAGTGTATGATTCGTTCACGATATCTCGGGACTATAGAGACATCTTATCATGTACAGTCGATAGTTGCTCGAGTACAACCCTTGCATCTTGAATATCACAGTGGTTCGACCATTCGGGTTTCTTCAGTTGGGTCACAAGCAATGGGGTTGCAGATATTCAGCCATGGCGTGAAGGCTTGAACTTAGTACTTTACAGGGTAAAAGAGGTTTGTGAAATAGCTGTCAACTGTAATTTATAGAAAAAATGTTTATCTGATTATGGTTAATAGATGGGACTCTGTGAGCTTCAACTTCCATTTGTAAGTTGCTCAGTTAGCTTGCAACCAATAAATCAGGTATGTGTGTTTTAGATGGTTCATATTAGACTTGTATAATTATCATGATTAAAACAATAATAGTTATTATATATAGATAAGCTTTATTTGTAATTCACTTGTACAAGTGAGTCAACCATCTTGTAGGTTCAATTTGGTATCCAAGTTGATTCTGCACCCTAGCCGACATGAACATTCTGTCATTGCTCAAAACGGCAGCCATTGAGAACCTAACAGAATACACCTGATCTCATCAAACGATCTATTTATGAAAAACTAGTGTGAGAAACTGAGAAAATAACAAGTGTTATTGTTGGAGACTAAACGAGACCAGTAACCACTATTATCTCAAAGTTCCGCCTTGCTAACTGTAATAGAAATGTAAATTTCTGTAATCTTCATTGGCAAATACAAATGTAATAATCATTTCTTTAATCAAAATTGTTGGTAGAGGAACAGTTTCTTTAGCAGTATCTCAGGTCCATTAAAACAACTCGGCTCAAGTAAAGTTACAATCATAGCAGCAACTGACGATCAAAACCCTAATCTCATTGATAGCAAAAACTTGTATGATCAACAAGTGAGTTTCTTTTCAGTTTACCACTACTACCTCCGCTTGTACCTGTAACACACCATTCAAGAGATGAACTTAGAAACACAAAAGAGCCAAACCAATATCAAGTTTTTAAAACCACTTAAAAGAATTATTGAAGTTGCATAGAATAACTTAAAATAGAAGTGTTAAACAGGTCGTGTTCAAGGGTCCAACAGCAACCCAAATTGTCACTAAACCAAACATGACATGAACACATGTCAGACGTATAAACCCAAACAGGACATGAGTTTTCATTGGTTGACAAGAACATGGCACATTTAACCTGAGATTATAATTTATTACACTTTGATACTATATAATTACTAATTTATGCTAACTACACTTAAAACTATAGAGCCCACGCTCATTTCTCTTTTATTAACGTTTTTTTAAATCCCATTTTAGGCAAAATTTACCACTTGCAATATCATATAATGGACATACTTGTGTAACGGGGTAAGAACTCAAACGAGAACCACTAAATAAGTAGGAACTAAAAGAACCACTTGTTAGCCTTAGATCATGGAAGGGACATAAAACAGAAATAGTCATGATTCATGGAGATGGAGGGGAAGAGACATAAGAGATAGAGATGTCAACCCTCCTTTAAAATATGATCCAAGGGCTAAAAAGTGATTCTCATTTCTCCTTTTGTAGAAATGTAAATACCTCGACTTGCTGTTAAATGATGAAGACTTCTTGCCACCCGAGCTTTTCTTTTGCTTCTTTTCACTCATGTCAGTTTGGAAAAGTTCCTTCATTTCTTCAGGTCTTGATTTACTTGAATGAGAAGACTTCTTTGCTCCTCCTTTCTTATTGGTCCTCACGACCCTGCCAGCATCAGCTGCTTTTTTAGCACCCTTTGCTGCTTTTGCGCGTCTATAAGCCAAATCAACTAAAGAAATTCCAGGTTTCTCTTTGTTGTTTCTATTGTTGCCCTGAATATGATACAGCGGTATTAGTAAATTCTTGGAAAAAAAAAATAATAACAATTATCACCTTGACAATATAAAGTTATAAACCACACAATTGTGGGTGTAAACAAGTCAAGACACTCCTAAGCTACTTCAGCTTAAACAAGCTCGAGCTCGAGCCCAAACTTCATATACCTAGCTTGAATTGGCTTGTAAACCTAAACGAGCCTAATTGTCTATTATTTATAAAAACATAATGATTTATTTAACATAATACATAGCACTATGTACAAAACTATGATGAAAAGAACTAAAAGTTATATATTATGCATAACAAAAATATGATAAAATAACAAATTAGTAATAAGAGAGCTGAGCTCTCGCTTTGCAGTTTACACCCCTATTTACAAAAATTCAAAACAATCTAGTTGCAAAAATCCCCACAACACTCATAGGGATGTTTCCGATAACTATAGGTAGCAATTCTAGTTAAAAGGCCTATAAGTCACTGGAGGGTATTGAATGCTAGTCACCTCCTAGATTGTTTTATCTAAAAATAGGTTAATATTTTAACAATACATTCTCCTAATCATAAAAAAAATCCAATAACGGGAAATAGAGATGTTGGTGGGTGTGGGTCAACCTAAAGTACCGACCCATTTTGATTCGCATGTAAAAATTATCTATTTTCACCCAAAACCTTTTTGACTTGGTGCTCATCCCCTGTCACCACTAGTCAATTTTCAATATATATATGTACCCAATATCAAATTTGAACTAGACATCCTGAGTTTGATTCAACTAAGTGATCACAAGGACCTGTTTTTCAGCAATCATAAAAAACAGGATAAAACTAAGAAGTGTGGCGTACCTCTTTTCCTGCTTCATCTTCCAGCATCTCTCGAGATGCTTCAAGTTTCCTTCTTTTCTTTCTAGGAAGATTTTTCTGCCACCAAAAGTAGTCGAGTTATTCGTAAAATCGTTTTTTCTGATCTCTATATTACACAATCAAAATGAGATATATAAGCACCTCATGTTCTCTCTTCTTCTTTGCTTTCATTTTACGCTCTTCTGCTTCTTCAGCACTCATCATCTTCTTTTTAGAACCCTTTTCAGTCTCCTAAGGACAAAAGAGCAAATAACAATACACAAATTAATTGGATACAAAGAGTAGAATAAAGTTAGCAAGTAAAAAAGCAAAAGGACGAGTTCAAAGATAATTAGAAAACACAAGACACATAGATGTCTTTCTTTTGCTAACCTCGTATTTGCTTATTTCACAACACATACATGAATGACTAGACTAATAAAAAATATCAGGACAACTAACGCTGTTTTACTGGATGACCTTTTACTGATACTTGCCAGAAAAGAAAAAAATTATGATGTTTAACAAAGAAATCTGTAACAGTTGCTCAGTTAACTATATGTTCATTAGATGTCGTCCGTATATTTCACCGAACTTAAGTTATCACAGTGTATGAAGGTTATAAACACAGCATTAGTAAGTCTAGCCTTCATTTGACATCTAAAGCAACACCCTTATCAGTTAACAATGAGCCGCCTTTGAAAAATCCACCAGCATGGCACATAGACTGGCCAAGAAAATTATGAGAACTTTAATCATAGTTCACTACTATATAGATAGTTAGATATAAATAGAAATATCACCTTTCCAGCATTAGCAACAAGTTTTTTCTCCTTCTCTGTAACAAACCAAGTCCTCTTGGGACGAGAAAGTATTTCATCTCTGTGTGTTATCATATTTTCTGCCTACAGGAATGAAAAATGTAGAAATAAGAGAGAGATATTCCCCTGTACATAAGGGTTGACTACACATCTTTTCCAACTTTAGTATGTAGAGGACCCAATCTTGACCCGTTCACTTGTTTATGAGTTGATTTATGTAGCCTTCTCTAATGGATATATGAATAAAGTAAGAAAAAGCTAAACAATGTTACGGGTCAAGCAAGTTGAAAATAACCGGAAATGTTTTGTTATACATTCCATCTATTATCATCTTACTCAAAAAGCTTATGCGACTTTTGAAACAATAGATTTTGTGATCAAATTCACACACTATCTACAAACAATTCAAAAAAGGTTTGAAGAAAATGTAATTACCTTGTTTACCTCCATTTCAGCCTTTCTTAGGGCCATTTCCTCCCTGGATCATTAACACATTACAAATTATGATGTTGATAGCTTACATAGAGTATAACGATGATAATAACAAGTTAAAAATGATATGAACCTCTCCTCTCTAAGAATTGCTGCTACTTGATCCTCCATTTGCTCAATCATTTGGCACCATTTAGTTATTGATTGCTCAGCAACAATACGACTCTTGAGCTTTGAACCAGCTCTTTTTACCTGTAACGAATAAAAGTCACAGATCAAAAATGCAATGACAAAATAGATAAATAAATAAACTTGATGTTAAGAATAGAAGTGTACTCACAATAGCTTTTAGGAGAGACCGGTCATTATCAGTAACAAAAGTAACAGCATAACCTTCTCTACCAGCTCTAGCAGTACGACCCACTCGATGAACATAACTATAAAAAAGAATATTAACATAACATAAGAAAAATATAAAGATCAACAAAAGCAGCATAAATGTTAAGAATCTCTCGAGTTTTGAACCATGATGCATGATTATCATAAAGATATTAAAATGGGATGTCTGGATGTGCACTTTGAAAGTGAGTCATAACAAAGAGTCGGGCTCAAAAAAACAGTCGTAAAAGATAGTAGTGGTTTTGCTTCACTTGAAGTTGTAAAAATTATACATTTCGATGTTGGAGACTTTTCAAACACTGTTTATCAAAGAAATTAATAAATAACTTGACCAAAAATGCCATTATTTGGAACGAATAAAAATTTCATGTAATGTAATAGGAGTAAAAATATCCTTAAAAAAGTGGGTAAAGAGGTAATTTCATCTTATCCTTAAATAATCAGACTTCTTACAAGCGCTATGAAGCTGTCAACACAAAAGTGATTATTTGACAACTAAATATTCAGTCGTGTATGTTGCAATAGAAGTTGTCCCAAACTTTTGGCAAAAATAGAATAAAAAAATATTCAGATAATTATAAGCAGAATCTGTTTGTCCAGACATAATTTGATAATCGGTTTCAAAACACAAATTCAAATCCCCTGAACAGGAAAACGTATAGGAAAACAAATAGACTGCATAAACATGTTAAGTGATGACCAGCAGCAATAGCAAGAACTTGCCTAGTATAGTCACGTGGGCACTCATAGTTGATAACAGTTTGGACTCCAATAATATCAAGCCCCTGTAAAAGAAAATTAAACGGTTAATATTCACTCTTAGCATTTTCTAGCAATCTGTCCATCATGATTTAAACTTCTTTATGTAGCATATAAACAAAAAAAAAGTATCATTAAAGTTGGCCACTTACACGAGCTGCAACGTTAGTAGCTATCAGAAAGTCAACTTCCTGCCTTCTGAAAAGTTCCAAGGCCTACACAAAAAACAAGTGTATAATGTCATACAAAATAATACATACACTTCTCGTTCATTTTTTCTTCTTTTTATATAGCAAGGCTTAATGATTTAAAACTCACATCTAAGCGCTGTGCCTGTGTGAGATTTCCATGAAGCTCAGCAGCTTTAAAGCCAGCTAAGCCAAATAAAATCTTCAACCTATGTGCTGCTTGTTTTGTTCCACTGTCATTACGACAGCAAATGTCAGTCCATAAACTACGTGCAAAATGACTTTAAGTATATAGCATAAAGGGTTGTAAATATGTCAAAACAAAAACGCGACAAGAACTTTAAGTCCTTAGCTTAGCTGCCAAAAAAAATAACTGACAAACAGATTCTAAGTAAATTTAATACATGCTGAACCAGTTAAAATCGAAATACACTTTGAGCGACCTTTAACATGATTCATTTCCTTTCTAGCTATATATTTAGGTACTAACTGTTCGGCCAGTTAGTATATAACATACACAAATCAACCCATATGTAAATCAATGGGTCAAAATTACCACCTCTTAACAGATTAATGATTACAAGTTACCTGAATATGATCACTTTGGATGTAAATGTCTTAGAACACAATGCAAGAAGAACGGCCTCCTGATTTCCTTCCCGCATCCTCCTTATTCTAACAACCCTGCAAATGAAAGTTAAAAATGACATTTTTATAAAATTCCTTACGAATAAATAATAGCTATAAGTCGTAAATAAAACAAAACTCTTGCACATACTCCTCTGTTAAGGTTGAGGGACGCTTTGTAGTTGGGTCAGCAGCAAGACGCAAGGGTTTGTTCAGTAATAATTTAATAAGCTCATCAACTTGCTCAGTCATAGTAGCTGAAAACAGCATTGTTTGTCTTCGTTTGGGGCAAAGTCTCACCTGCAATGATTACAAATGTTATTTAATAAACTAAAACAACTATAGAATTCCTATCTAGCAAATACATGTAACAAAGAGAGATCAGATACGTAATAGAAACTTAAATGGCATTTTAGATGGCACTTGCAACAGTATTCAAGGACTACAGAGTTAATGAACATATAAATTAAGAAACTAAAAAGTTCAGGATTACCAGTTCACGAATCTCAGCATCAAATCCAAGTTCTAGAAGACGGTCTGCTTCATCAAGTATTAAAACTGCAAGATCATCCAAATCTATAGACATAGAATTGCGTAAATGATCTATTATACGTCCAGGGGTGGCCACAACTATATCTGGCATGGATCTCAATGATGCTTCTTGAGCCTGAGAAAGAACTTAAATTAATCATGGGATAAAATTCACAGAAATAAGCTAATCAGGATAATCCATGTAATTTGCTAACCAAATGAACTATATTATTTGGCGTATTTGTTGACATATTCTCATTCGATTATTTCATCCTTGTTTTAAAAATTAATGCTGTATTATACGCCCGGGTGATTGAGACAATGACACTGATGTAGCACCAAGTTCAAACAGGATAGCGCAAGTGGAGAGCAATCACAAGAGTCTTGTGACAGGAGGTACCCAACAAACCTAGAGAGGAAGTTTTATAGGGTTGTGGTTCACCCACCTATGTTATACAGACCAGGTTGTGGTTCATATTTCTTTTTAAAAAAATTGGGTCAAGGGTCTCAATGGGTGCAGCCTCTCTATATTGTGGGATAGAGGTAATGTTTGCCCAGAAAAGAACATGAATATATGGTTATATTGGTATCCCTTTAACATCTCTCTGGTATAATTCTCTAAATCTTCGTTAAATTAGTATTTTCTTCATTTTTAACAATTATACAATATGTTTTCTTGATTACTTTTATTAATCTATTGAACTTAATACAGGTTTCTCAAAATATACCTGTATTACTTATTAGGAATGGCATAAAGAGCAATACACACCCTAACCACTGTAACGCTATCAAAAATGTTTGCAGTATATGGCTCGTTCATAAAAAATGTAGTACTATTTCTGGATTTTATTCCAACTATTGAATGAAAGAACTAAAGAACAGGATCCAACAGTTGAAAGCATATTCATGCAGAACCACCTTTATGTGAGCCCTGCAATGATGTGGGTAACTAGAATAATCTAGAAAGTATGAGATAGTGAACAAACCTTCACTGAAAGCCCACCAAGAACAAGGCAGCATCTGATGTCAGTAACAAACTGTGCAAGTTTTCCGATCATGCTGTGAATCCTGTTTAGTCGGTCAAAACACAATTATATAAAAATTCATTTCCAACATCAAACAAAAGAAGTGCACATACATGTAAAGGTATCAAAATAAGAAAGGTTTGTAGAAACATGCAACTTTTATAAGTGGAGTTGAGTAGTTAACTAAACACTTGTCCATCCTTAACTTTATATAGATGATTAATGCCTTAAATAAGATTACAAAAAACTATGTTACTATAACTGTAAGATTAGACCAAAACTATGAAAAAAGCAATTTAAAGGGTTGCATACATTATAGTTATACCTTGGGTGACTTTAGACCCGTTGATACATTGACTTATTAGCTAAACATATTCATTTGACTTGTATGAGACAAAAAATAACCAAATCTACCAATTCACAAATAAATAGGTAGTGATTGCAATCTCTAGTTACATGAGATGAAATAAATAAAATACTAAACTCTATTCACCTTGCATCTATGATTGAAAGTAATGAAGTAGCATAAATGAAAGCCTATAGATAATTAGTTATACAAAAATATGTGATTGTATTTTATAAATCATTAACCCAAAACACACACTCTGCTCCAGCACTATATAAATAATGAACTTACAAAAATACCAACAAGATTAAAGTAGCATCATTGTTTCAACAATCTCACAGGCAACCATTACAAGTGCTTAAAATTCCTTTGATCCAATGTGCTTAATTGAAAAGCTACTATATGTATGCAAGAAGCGTTTTGTTTTGTAACTTCTTACCTATTACAAGTATCATATGTGAACCTATGAAAATGCTTGACCAGAATCTTGAATGATAATATTAAAAAACTCAGAAAATGTAGTGGTGAATGAATCAGCTTAATGAAACTTGAAATGTAAAATATCACATATATAAACCTCTCAAACAGACAAGATTTGATAAGAAAAAAACAAGTTAAACATTATCCAAGTTGAAACTTTTCAAAACTTACTGAACTGCCAACTCTCTTGTAGGAGTAAGAATGAGAACCCTTATTGCAGGTCTATGTTTGGGACGAAACAACAATCTCTCTAGTGTTGGCAAAGCAAAGGCAGCTGTCTGCAAAATTTGAACCAAAATATTACTCATCTTCAATCATAGTTAATAAGACATTCTAACAGTTGGTCAATCATACATTTGACAAAACAAAGTGAACTAACTCTATTAATGTAGAAACTAGATGACAATGTATAACATACCTTCCCAGAGCCTGTAATTGCACTACCGCATATGTCACGTCCAGTAAGCGCCAAGGGTATGCATGCTGCCTACAAATTTGAACATTAAACATTTAACACATGTGTATATATATAAACAAAAACATGAAACAACAAGCTGGCAGTAGATTATCATAACCTGAATAGGTGTTGGTTTGGTGTATCCCAGGGCTTCACAAGCTCGGAGCAATGGCCTAGAAAGGTGGAGATCCATAAAGGAATTTGCATGAAAGGAAACACCATCTGCCTTTGAAAAGAATCTACTATCTCCACCACCTGCTGTGGTAGGAACCTCATCGTCTTCTTCAGGTTTAAAATCTTCCTAAAACCAGCCAAATTGATAACATAATAAGATAATTTTAAGTCTCATAACTCATTCACCAATTCACCACCGAAAGTTATCTTGTTCTAAGGACGCAATTTATCAAACCTTTATACAAATGCAAGATCACAACTGTGTTGATCTGTATGCCTAATAGGTATCATCATTGTTGATCTTATGTTCAACTAGTACTAGTAAATAACTAGAAGTATTTAAATAGGGTATATCATAGAAACTGCACACTAAGCATTATCCTACCATGAGCAGACAGTGCAATATGTGCAACTATACTCATTTCCAGCATTTTGGGAATAAAGATCTCTTCAAGACCCTAAAAACTGTCATAGACTCATAGTTACAATAATTCAATTAAACACTCAAGTGTACTGACTCTAATTGTTAAATATCAGTTTCCTGAGTGTTTGAAACAGAATGTATTCAATTTGTGTTATTCTACACACTTTTAATGTTGATTACAATGACCTAATCTCAGAAGATATCTATATATTGCTCGGCTTAATTTCGTTAACAGTTTTTCCCTGAAATATACATAATTAAAGGCATATAAAACCACACTGCTTACCTGTCGGTCAGGCTCAGAATCAGAAGAGCCATCCTCATCAACCTCATCTGTTTCTGGTATAATCTCCACACGACTACGTTGCTTGATGAGCTTTGAGATTTTATCATCGATAGAAGTAGTGCTTCTGCGAGCGTGTTCCTCCGCAACAGATTCGGTGTACGAAGAAAAGTCCCATGGAGATTGCGTCTTCTTATTACTTTTTACCTTTTCTTCTACGTCACTGTTCTCTTCTTCGTCTTCTCCGCCACTGCTAACATCTTCGTACTCGATTTCTTCGTCGCTTGGAGGCTCGAATGCGAACTCTGAATCCACCATTCTGAAGAGTTTATAGTTTATACGGAGCTAACCTGGATGTCCGATGTGTGAAGTCGATATAGTACAACTCGAGTAGAGGGATGAACGGACGGAGCGGTCAGCTCGCCGCCGACGCGGTGGTGGAGGCGGAGTCGCCGGAGAGACGAAACTGGTTGAAGGTAGGAAAACGGATACAGTTATCAAAGAAAGACTGCAAAGGTTTTAACGGGTTTAGGGTTTCCCTTTCTCCCTAGCGTTTAAAAGTTTGCGGAAAAAAATTGTTTTTCCATTTTATATATTTTTTTATAACTTAAAAAATATTATTTTTTTTTTAAACGCAAAAATATTATTATTTAAAAATATAATAAAAAATAGCATTTATATGGAGATGGCTAAAATCCGCCATCAACCACTTGATCGTGGTCATGGATCAAACGCATCTATTCCGATGATATGGAGATAATGGTTAGAGTTTGGAACCTTTGTCTCAAGTTCAAACATGATTCAAGGAGTTTTTTTTAAGTGGTGGATTTCTTTTTTGATGGAGTTTCTGGGTGAAGCAAATCTGAAGTGTCAAATTCAGTATGGACGGTTGCAATCTCGTGTCAGGAAAAGTTCACTTGGAGTATTAAAGATTTGGGGTAGTTCCAAACGCCGTACAAAAAGAAAAGGAAAAAAAAAACCATTCGCTCGTGGGGTGTAGGCTGACGTGATTGTTCGTGAGAGGATGTCGCTTGAGTGATAAGTTTGTGAAGAACTATTACACATTTTTTTTTAGCTCAAAGAAACCAAAAGGAAGACCTAAAAGAAAATATTAGTGATAGAAACCAAAAAATGTAAAAATGGTTTCCATCATATTAGGATCAAATTACAATAATGTGGCAGATAAACGGATAACAAGTTGCGATGCAACCCTTTTGGATAGCAAAAACGACCCTACGTTAAGAATTAAATTTTAAAACTATACAATTGAATATTCTATAATTAAACAAACATAAATATAATTAGTATTTGTTCAATTATGTATATTCCACTTAGTCGTTTTAAAGTGTTTGATTAGCTTCACTTTATTAGAACGTTAACTTATTAATCAGTTGCGATTCTAAAATGAACTCAAAAAGCTTAGGAAGCCAATGGCGACCTTAAGGGCGTGAGATCCTATAAGGGCTTCATGGTCATAGGTCGGTCCTTCTGTATCGTCCTTATCATCGTACCCATTAGAGATGTCATAACATTTATCCACTATGATTGTATCATGTAGTATAATACTTGAATACTTTCTATCATTGTTACGTTCAATCCCCAATCTCTCGATGCACCTCATACAATTTACCGTTGAGGTTCGATGACATCGAAGGATCTCTTGACATCCTTCGCTGGGGACTCCTGGTGAACTTTGAATTCCATCTTCTTCGGGTTTTTGTGCATGTTTCTTAAAGGGTATCACATGCACAAATTTTTTTAGGGGTAGCACACGTATATAAAAACAAAAACTCTAAATTTGTTCACTTCACATATGGGTTTAAGAAATGACAATTACTAGCCCTAGACTTAAACTACCCTAGCCCCTGGTGTAGCTCATTCATTACACATTCAATCTGCAAGATAGAACCATCTTCATGTATCATGTCGCATTTTGTGTAAACCATATCATGGAATATTTATCTCGAACATTTGGTTGAACACTAGTGATTGTCGAGCACATTAATGTCGTCGTTTGAGACCATCGATCCAAAATATGCATGTCAAAATCCAAAGGTTATGTGATGCAACTGCCTCTAGCATAATAGTACATTTTGTAGACACTCAACAATACTACCTTCACCAATATGTATGTATTCATCACTTTGATCAACTCATGTGTCATATGCATATTCGTTTTTGTATAGACTGACAAACCATTTTACCCGATGCATCTCATGTATGTGTAAAGTATTCAGAATAGTGAATATAGCTTCAACAGTCAACAATTCTTTCAAAGACCTGTCTACTCATCTAAAACAACTATTTAAAGTAACTCTCGATAGTCCTTTTTTATAAGGTTGTCTTCGTATTCATGGTTCTTCCCCTTTTCTTGTGAGAAGTTTTACTCACCTTTGGTGTGAACTCCAATTACTACATGCCAATGTTTTCATCACACATATATATAATAAATGTTGTTTATAAAAACTAGAAATCCAATACTCTTTCTTTCTTGGTTGCCCCACCTCAAATAGTCGTTGGTGCCCTTCAGTACATGGCATGCCAAAGACAAAGACAGTGGTCTCCAACGCAATCCTTTGCATTAGCGTAACTCAACATCTTTAATCAGTGGTTAATAAAAATTAGTCAATATTCAATTTAACATTTAATTGTTGCCATTGTTTTGTGTTTTGTTTAATTTTGAAGTGTTCTTAACATTCATGCTGGTGTTCTAGAAGGACCATTACCGTCCTCAAGAGATATTATTATGACTAAGTGGTGTAACACACAATTAAAAGATTGAAGATTCAAACCGCATATAATACAGATAGTAGTGTAAATCTAAAAATTGTTGTTTAGAAAAGAACCATCATCATTGAAAACCATCACACCTTGAGTCTCGGCCTGTAGTTTATCGGGTTCAACAATTTTACACATCAAAAGACTAAAAACTTTTCAAAACAAACACAACAAGAGACTTTAAGCTTGTTTTTTATTTCTTTTTGAACGCCCAACTAAAGCCCCGAAAAACCAGAAAATATTTTCATTAATTGAGCTCATTTCAGGAAAAATCCACATCCGCGAACGGCTGGGTGATAAACCTGAAAGCTCAGGAATCGAACTTGTAACCTCTTTGTCTCAATTCTCCCTTATCACCACTAGAACAAGTCTTTGTGGTTAAGACTTTAAACTTGTGACATTCTAAAGACCTAAACTAGACTTAACATTAAGAGGCATATTTATTTACTCATAAATACATGACACACATATTATTACATTAAACAACAAAAATTTTAAACCTTTGTTATAATTGTCAAGCTTCTCAAAAGATAGGACAGCATTGTACATAATTACACAATAGAAGCTATATTATGCTAGTTTTTCTTCATTCCCGTAGCCTTGCCTTAGCTAGGCTTTCTCCTTGCCCTTACTAGTAGATGCTTCTGCTCTACCTGATATGCATACTAACATTAGTCAACGAAACTCATGAGCTCCGAGTTTCGATAAACATTCATTTCCTTTCATTGAAAAACATGACAAGCTTTGACGCTCATCAGAGTATAACATAAACTCTTTAACACTTGAGCATAATTTATAGTTCATAATATATTATAAAACATTCATACAAACACCAAGTAAGTTAGCAATCAAACTCTCCCCTAAGCACTATCCATTAACCTTTTTAGGGACACCACCCCTAAGTAATAGTCACCACTTACAAGTTGTATAACCATCGCCTCCATCAAGAGCCCCTCCCCTCAAGGAACATATGTGATTTTCATTTCTGAGATCCGCCCTCAAGGCGTAAACCTTTCCAGACCCGCCCCCAAACGTAACACGAGTATATCTCCTGATATAACTGTAATACACATACCACATCTCCAATACATAAGAAAGTAATTTTCACTACTATTTGGGGATTCAGACCTTTTTCAAATTATCAACAAAAAACTTTCCTTTCACGTACCAAAGTGTAAATCATTTCCAAATCCTTTACAATTTACAGTGGCAATATATGCCCAAAACATTAACAAGTCCACCTTAACCCAATCCAAGCTCGAGCTTAAAAATTATTAATGAGCTGGTCTCAAGCTTAACCGATAATGAAGACATACTAGCTATCAGTTTTCTGTTTCCCCTGATTGATTCATGGGTATGTTTTCTTTATATATACTTTCATGCATAACATAATGAATATGCAATTTTCACTTTATGTTAGCGTATAGGAGATGCTACGATTCGAGATTTTGAGATGCTTCAAAAGTGGAAATAATAAAATAGATGTCATAACATAGAGCGATTTGAGATGATTCAAAAGTGGACCGGCTAAAATCAATGTCATAATTTAGAGAATAAAAGTATGTTAAAAGAAAAAGAAGTTTACTTATCACTTGATGAGGATGCATCTTATGGGAGATCCTTCTGCTCCTAGTAACCTTAATGGTAAGCAATGCACATTATATATCCCTGCTTCTATATCTTCAAGTTTCAGACCTTCTACAAGAATGATCTCCTGATAATATACAAATATATTAACAGATATCTCCCTAAGTAAGATCTCAAACAATGTTACAAGAGGGTATATGTGTCTTACCCGGCTCTCTAAGAAGACGAGATGAGAAGGAATAAGATCGTCGTATGCAGCAACCGACAAGTAATCAATACCTACAAAACGAGACCAAATGACATATTATGTATATATGTTAACCACACAACATGTTTAGCTAAACGTGTTTCCAGGTTCAACCCAAAACTGGCGTTTACCTGTATAGACTAAATCCAAACTCGTAAAGTTGGTGTTTGGTTCGTGTCATATTATTAATTCATAACCCTAATGTCAGATACCTAAAAACGTAAAAGCAGTTCTGAGATTTCATAACTATGTAATTTCAGACATGGTGAACCGATGCATATTTTATCTAAACTATGCACATGTCATGTGTATTCAATGTATATGTTTTCCGAAAAAACATTCACTAATTGAGACTGGAAGTAGAATATACAACTCATGATTTTAGTGCCAGTACATCAGGTATATTCCATTATGTTAATTAAATAAACACAATGAAGCCTCCACAGTAGTAAAAGGGAGACAAAGTTAGAGTAAAAGAAGTTTACCAACAAGTTTGATGTCTGTGTTATCCTTCAGCCACTGGGCTCCATCCTTCATAAATCCAACATAGTTTGTTTCAAATCCCTTTTGCCACATTAGTCGCCTGAAATCAATTATCCGAATAATCAAAAGTCAAACAAACTTTTATTTAATGGTACAAAAGGAAGTGAAAGGAGGTTACCTATCAGTGTTTAATGTTCTGAAAAGCACACGCCTTACTCCCTTGGGAATGTTCAACGACTTCATAACTTCAGCTGAAATAATTTAATAATAAGTAGTCAAGATTTAACTCATGTGAAAGCTAGAAAACACAGATCACGTGAACAGAACTCACACATGCAAGAACTAAATAACCATTACTTAAAAAGTTTACAGTAATATTAGGTAACTTTTTGTTAGTTATACTGCCTAGGTGGTCCTGTGTCAAACGCATTGGCGCAACTTCTTGGGGGCCGGAGGGGGCGACCGCCCCTCCGGTTTTTTCGTCTAGAAGTACTAATTTTTGGGATTTTATGTTAAATGGTTGATAAGTATTAAGTATCGCCCCCTCAAAATATAAACACAAAAGTTATATTAGACCAGTTGGTTTAGGTGGTGTTCTGAAAAACGGAAGGTCTCGAGTTCGAAACTCAAAACTGTCACTTGTTTTTCTAATTTTTTCGTCCCTTGGCTTTGGTAGTTGACTAGGTGAGTTCATATATTTATTAGTTACCTAATTAATATTTCCAAAGTGCTTATAATAGTCTACTAGCATAGTTGGTTTAGTTTTTATTTGGATAACAATAAGGTTCTGAGTTCGAAACTCAAAACCTACTTTTCCTTATTTTAATTTTTCGTCCCATGAGAATGGTCTTGCCTTGATGAATGTGATTTTAATAGCTTCATTAGTTAAAGACTCGTTTGTTCTTAGTAAAATGAAATGGTATATTTGCCTAATTGGCTATAGTGTAGTTAAAATAAGCCAAAGCATATAATTTTTTTCTTTTTGTTCTTTGGTGAATGTGACTTTCTCACGTTAATTACTTTATCATTCATTCGTTCCTATAATCAAATGGCGCATTATATCAGTTGGTGAATGATGACTTTCATAAGTTCATTGGTAAATCGGATCGCCGACCCGAGCATATAGGATATACATAGCGATAAGAAAAAAAATTAGCCCCGTGATTTATCGCCCCCGCGGAATTTTTTTTCAAGCTTCGCCATTGGTCAAACGGAGCACGGAAATAGGAGAATGTGATATATGCTACCAAACAATTAATAATAATTCTTTTGCATCACCTAAACCACCCTTTAATCTAAAAAGAAAAATAAAAGGTCCCCTACTTTTGCACAGAGTAAAGTTTAACATGTAGATGTTCTTGTCTCTTGGAAAATAAGGTTAAAGCTAAATAGTTAAAACAAGGTGATCGAATCGAATTAGTACCTGTGATGTTTTTGTCCCTTGGAACATCAACTAACAAAGCTGGACCTGCAGAAAAAAAAAAGACATAACTTATAGCTAAAGTTCTTATAGGTGAATCTCTAAATCAATTATACAAGAATTTCAAAAACATGTTTTGATCAAGCATATAACCTTCATACAAAGCAAAATAATTATCTAATAAAACTAACAGTTTACTAAATATATGTAGGGATCTGTCTAATACCATTGAGTACTTCTAGGTCAAGACTATCAATATCAAATCCTGCTTCAAAGTAATTTTGAAATACATGTCCAGGTGCATCAACATGAGTGCCAGAATGAGCAGGTAACTTTATTTCCGAAAAGTTATATTCTGATCCGTTTTTCATGCTTACATAAAGTTTAAGGTACCCATCCCCAATCCCATCTTCAGCCCAAGAAGGTGTTCCCGATGTAATTCTATGCGTAATATCATAAATTTTCCCTTTTCCATGCACTTCCCTCCTTGGAGGGATCAACTCCCAGCCAACACTACCACAAGAATCCTTATCATCACCATATAGAGATGGATACGCGCTATCTTGTGATGAAACAATCATAGAAGGCAGAAAAAGCATGAGATATATAAACTGAGGATTCATCTTCCTTGCCAACATCTTTGCTAAGCAAAACAGTTTGCTGATAGTCTTAGGGACTTTTAGAAACAAATATAAGTTAGATGTGTGGCTGTGGTTTGAAAAGCATCACTGCTGATAGTCTTAGGGATAGAAACACATATAAGTTAGATATTTAATAGTTTTAATATTCCTCTTGCATTATCTCTGAGCACAATTAAATTTACACCCCACCCACCCCCACCCCTGTTGGTCTAATTTGGATATACCAAGGGAAAAGAAAAAAAATATTACTTTTGGTTTCAAGTTTATCTAGTTTTTTATTAATTATTATTTAGTTTTAATAGTTTTAATAGATTACGTTTGGTTTGTTTCAATGTTCTAGAAAATTAGTTTTGGTTTCCTTATGTCATAGGATTTAGTATTAGTGTAGAATAGGTGGTGGTCTATGACGGTCTAACAGGTTCTATTTATATGGGGTTTAAGATTGTATTTTTCACCACCAAAAATTAATAAGAAGTTTTCTTTTGAATATATGCAGCTCTCGTTCATATACATACAGATTTGAAGCTCTGGTTCACATTCAAAATTCTACATACACAGTTCTGCTTACTTTTTCTTTATGGACATTTCTATAAATCTAACTTGCAATATTTAACTTTTCCAGAAATCTACATACACAGTTCTGTTTACTTTTTCTTTATGGACATTTCTATATAAATTTTGTTAAAAACTAAGTTCGCTAAAAGGTATTTTTTTTAAAGAAAATCACATCTTATCCTTCCACAAGCGGATCTTGGCCATGTCACCCACATTCAAGGGGGAAGCTTAGCACAGGCCCCGGGGCCGATTGCCGGCTTTTTCATCCAGTAGTGTATATTTTCATTTTCCCAAAATTTTTATATATATTGAGTATGACCCCTTCGTTTATGGCCCGGGTTTTTGTTCAAGCTTCGCCACTGCCCACAACCGCTAGTCCAACTAGACTAGCAGATAAAAAGCACCTAGAAACAACATGTGGAATCCTAAAGCACACGACACATAATTATTCTTAACAATTGGTGTCATTTTGACTTTCACACAAGACTCGGAGAGTCAGAGACATAACTACAGAACACATTAGATGATTAGAAACTCAATCTGTTCAAAGAAAGTAATTGAAATATATAATAAAAAATATGAAGTTTTGAGGTCATAATGAATTTTTCAAAAAAAAAAAACACCGGATCCATGTCAAAGTGAAGTAGAAAACTGGCTTGGTGCTTAAATTCAAAGCAAAATCATCTGTTAAATTGACCAATCTTTTAATTAAAAGAAATATTGCTATCTTGATCCCGACATTCTACCAAATAAGCTACTCAAAATGTCCCAAAAGGCCAATAAGAAATATTAATCTTTTGACTGTATACTCCAAACAGAATTTGTTGTGAATGATTATGAATCTAATAAAAAATTAGTCCAGTACTAACTTTTCAGTTAAAAAACCAAGTAACAAAACATCAAGTTTCATTCAGGCATTTAATCAAACAGGTTACACTCACCATTAAGAACCCGAAGATCCAGCGTGTCAACATCAAACCCGGCATCAAAATATTGATCGTACACGTGTCCCGGAGCATCCACGTGGGTCCCAGTGTGAGTGGGCATCTTCATCTCCGAATTGTTGGCTAGTGAGCCGTTCTTCATGCTCCCCGGAAGCCGGAGAAACTCTCCGAGACCATCGTCCGATCCCCACGAAGGCATTTCGGGATGATACCGGTGACTTATGTCAAAGATATGACCGTCGTCATAAACTTCTTTGCGGATAGGGGAGAGACTGAAGCCCTCATTTAGGTCGCAGGGTGTCCCTGCGGATATGTAGGGAGATGGGTATGCATCGTCGGCGACGGCGGAGGCGGAGGCGGCGGCGGAAACAGAGTATGTGACGAGTATTGTGAGGAGTATGGCGGGTGTTAATTTTGCTGTAGCCATAGAGATAGAGAGAGAGCTCGAAGAAGGTGAGAGAGGGGATCGTTCATGGAAGCTTGAGGGTTTCAAGTTTGTTTTCAGTGGTATCTTCGGAGTGAAATTGCATACAAACCATCCAACTAACGTACAAAGTACAGATCGACCCCTATCTATTTCAAGTTTCAAAATGAGCATTCACAATGAGTCCCCGGGAGTGTTTGTTAGGTGCTGTTTGTTTTTGAAGAGGTAAAATGTCTACAATCTGCGGACCACATCTGCAGACATCTGTAGCAGAAGAGGTGGACTAAACCTCTGCAGTCTATAAGAAGAAAAGTGTTTTTTTTTAACTTATACAGACTGCTAAAATAAACTGAAATTTAAATAAATCATTTTTTAAACTTATACATAATTCATTCATTTTATTTCTTTCCGTATATTTTAGCAAACTATTGTTTTTTAAACAATTTTCTTTTAAATAAAATATCAAAAATATTTTATAAAAACTGTTCAAAAAAATGTTTTTTAGACAGTTTAAAAACGTTTTTAAATAAATGTTTAAAAAGTTTTGTTTAATAATTGTTTAAAATATTTTTTCTTAAAATAATTGTTTAAAAACGTTTTTTAAAAACAAAACTTTTTAGAAAACAATTTAAAAAAAACTAATTTAAAAAAAAACATTTTAAAATTTATTTTTTAAAATTAATTGTTTAAAATGTTTTTTTTACTTTTTTAAAAGACGATTTAAAAAAAGTGGTCAAAGAAGTTTCTTAAAAGTTTTTTAATATATTAAAAACTTTTTTTTTTTAGAAAAAGTTTTTTAAAAAGGACTTAAATAAATGTTTTTTTATAAAAGAATTAAAAAAAACTGTTTAAAAATGTTTTTTTTAATGTAAAAACAGTTTAAAGAGAAGGTTAGAAGATGTCAGAAGTGACTGGGTCACATCTGCACCAAGAAGAGCATGCGCAGACATTTTTTAATGAAATGTCTTCAAGAAAACAAACACTCTGCAGACCTAAATGTCTGCGCGTGGTTTGCGGGGCGCAGACAAAAGAGGACATGAAGAGTTTTTGCAGAAAAACAAACACCACCTTAACTTTGTTTTTCTTAAATACCCTTTTGTCGTCTTAGGATTGCAAACTGTTTGTTTTTTCAAAGACATATTATTAAAAAATGTATGTGCGTATTCTTTTTGGTGCTGATATAGCATAACCACTTCTAACCCCTTCAAACGGCCGCCCCTTTCCACCGGCGGCCATCCTTCACCGGCTGACGCTCTCCACCAGCGATAGTCCTTCGTCTCGTCGCCTCCTTCAATTCAGATAAATAAACAGTTTTCTTCTTGCAGAGGTTTGGTCCACCTCTTATTCTACAGATGTCGGCAGATGTGGTCCACAAACTACAATCATTTTATATTTAAAAACAATATGCACCTCTGTCTCATCTCTATTATTTAATAAAATATCATACTCTTCAAAAGTTTTATCAAATTTTGTTTAACCCAACACATCTCATTCTCCATCTACATTTCTATCTTTCTCATAAACAATTATTTTATTATACTTTTTCTTTCTTAAACACTCACAAAAAAAATTTAGAGTTTAGAATATATGTTTCTCCGTATTTAGAGATTCTCTATTTATCAAACTCTATATTGTAGATATGGAAATTCCAATGTAGATGAAAATAAAAAGAAAACTTTATATTATAGAGATGGAATTAAGGATGGAGAATCCATTTTGAATGTTTTCCATATGGCAATCCTCTTACTTATGCCATGTAGAAAAAATCTTATGTGTCAATTTCTCACTTTCTTGAATTAAAAAATTAAAAGAAAAATGCTTAACAAAGTCGCGGATCCTGTATACCCATGAGTTTAACCTTTTTTTTTACCCGCTTTGAACAAAACCTAAAATTCCTCCATTCTCTTCTACGCACTCTCGATCTCCTTAGGGTTCCTCCAAGATTCTTCAACCACCATGAACATCATCCGTCATCAACATCATCAATCTGAGTTGAATTCTAGCCATCAGACTTAATCTAACCATGTATTTTCTTGTTTTTAGCATTGTTCAAAGGAGATCACCATCATACTTCCTTCTCTTTTGTGTTCGTCTCTTCTATTTTTCTTCGCATTAAAGCAACCAAACACCATTATAGGTTATCACCATAATCTTTAGACAATCCTTCAGATAGGTAAACAAAATCTTTAACCATCATCATCTCATTCACTGGTTATTTTATTTCCCTTTTTATTATATAAACCACACCCAATATTAGGGGTTTTCTTCAAAAGAAACTATTGATTATGCCCTAACGATATACGATTATGAGTAGTCACTTTGACTATAAAAGTCAAGATGTAGTTGTCCTTCATTTTACAATAACATGTTCATCTTAATGGAACACGTTTTTTCTTAGTTCCAATAGGAATATTACACCTCATGTAGAATGGATACACACATACAACCATAAATGGATACAGTCATTACCATCACTACTATTTGGTGCACCTATATTCTAATTTTTAGTACCTTATTTTCTACCTTTGGTTTCTTATTGATGGTTTTCTCATTTTCAGAAAATCACATGGCTTTCGACCTACTAAATAGCTCTATTTGTACACTCAGTCATTGCCTCTTTAAATTTGACATTTATTTTTGTATAAGTTTTAGCGACATGTGAAAGAACTTTAAAATATGTTCTAGATTGTGAAAATCCGACCCAATCCAATCTCTTATGAATAAGGCATCATCCACGAAGAATAAATGTGATAGTAGGGTCCATGCTTTGGTGTAACAAGACCATAAAAATGTCGTTGAAAAATGACTTTGATACTAGCTAGGTGGTGTGGTGGTTAATTACATGGGTTTAAACCCCTTAAACCCAAGGTTAAATTTTGCATAGCACATTCTCATTTATTTTTTTATTTTTTTCTTTTCTAGTTAACTTCTTGCGTTTTTAGATTTTTTTTCTTTCTTATTGTTTTCCTTATTTTATTATTTTTATTTGAGTTTTCTAAGTTTTAGTTTCACACGTTTATTTTTACTTATTACTAACATATTTGAATGTTTATTAAACAATTTGCATTGTATAAAAATAAAAATAATTTTATTATAATCATATTTGTCCACGTAACAATAAAATAAATAAAATTAATGCTACTAATTATGAATAATATATTTTTTTTATTATTATCAGTCATAAACCAGATAAAAAAGAGAAATTTGAAATATAACTTTTTAAAATGTCAAAAGTCCTAAAATGTTAGTACCTTCAAATCGTTTGAAACACCCGTTACCACATTAAATAATACCTCATAGTACATCCAATCAGATTTATTGACATGTTATGGTCTACAAGTATTAGTTGGTCTATGAATTTGGCAATAATGTAATGACGGATGCATTGCATCCTCTTATTAAATCGTCTTTGGTAAAGTGTAACATTAACTTACAAAAAACATATTTTCAATTTCCTTAAAAATGTTTTATAAGGCTACGTGTAGTGGACGTTAAACACACTTTTTTTTATTGGATAACGCCTCATAGCGCCCAGGTCACAACCCCCCAGGATGCTGTGGGCTAGAATTTGGTGAGGGGTGTTGCCCACTCAAATGGTGTTATCCTATTATCATCCATGTGACATGATAACACAACTTCACAACACCATGTATTACTGAAAGTGAAAATTTATTTTTCTCCCACACATTTCCAAACAACTTTACCGATGAGAAAAAAAGTCCAATCAACACCTCAACTGATCAGTAACTTGATAGTTTTATCTTATTTTATTTATATCAATATGTGTTAATAAAAGGTATAAAATCTGAAAATATTAAAAAAATAAACAATCCAACTTGAGCTTTTCATGTATTTTAAGTTTTTAGCAATTTAACATAAACAAAGCAAATCCAAACCAATGCTGTCTCCCCAATGCTCACTACTGCTAGATTTGAAGATCTTATATCGTCAATATTTACAATTAAAAAACCAAAAAAACCATGTTTATTTAATCCAAGTCTGACCATCTTTTTATAAATCTCAAACATCGTTAACGTAGTAACGTCTAACGTGTGACATCAGTCCAATCACCAAGTGGCCGTGGTCCCGCAACACGTTGAAAAAGTCTCCTCCAGTCACCGACAACTTCCGTTCTTTACACGTTGCCGCTAAAACCACCGTTAGCCGCCGTTTGTTGACCGACGACCCGTTGACCACACCCCCTCACAAGTCACTCCTCTCACTTTGAATATCCACCAATCATTCACAAACTCATATCAAATTCTTATTTTCATTTTTCATTTTTCATTTTTCCCCCAAATCAATAAACCCTAAATCCATCAACCATAAAGAATGAAGATACCGATTGCTCTGTTTGCTCTGTTTCCGCCGTCTTTGGTTTCCGGCGACAACGAATCGCCGTCGCCGTCGCAACACCGTCGGTTTCTCGGCGGTCCGGCGGCTGACGGCGGGAAGGCAAACGGCTTCACCGGATTAGAACTCGCGTTAATTTCAGTTGCAGCACTAATCGTTCTCATTCTTATATCTCTAATCGTGGTTTATATTTACATGAAGAAGAAGATAAAATGGAGATCGCGTGTCGACACGCTCCCGTCGCCGCCGCGCACCGGAAACGAGCGCCTCGTGATATTCAAACAGCTCGGCGTCCCGTTGACTTTCGACAACGTGGTCAACGCCACCGGGAACTTCACGCTCCGAAACTGCATCGGGAGCGGCGGTTTCGGATCGACGTACCGGGCGGAAATATCGCCCGGTACGACCGTGGCGGTGAAGCGGCTCACCGTCGAAATGTGTCAGGGGATTCCTCAGTTTAACGCCGAGATTCGGAGCCTGGCCCGAATCAAGCACCCGAACCTCATTACGTTGATCGGGTACTACGCGAGCCCGTCCGAGATGTTTCTCGTGTACAATTACGTCCCTGGCGGGAGCCTGGAAGAGTTCATCCAGTTAAAACGTAACCGCGCCACGGGTGTGCGCGCGGTTACGAATATCGCGCTAAACGTAGCTAGCGCGTTAGCGTTTCTACACGACGAGTGTAGTCCGCGCATAATACACCGTGATGTGAAACCAAGCAATATTTTACTAGACAATGATTTAACCGCTTACTTGTCGGATTTCGGGTTGTCACGTTTACTCGAGGGGTTCGAGTCGCACGTGACAACCGGAGTGGCGGGTACTTTTGGATACGTGGCGCCAGAGTATGCTTTATCGTGTCGGGCTTCTGATAGGTCGGATGTGTATAGCTATGGAGTGATGCTGCTTGAGTTGATTTCGGATAAACGGGCGTTGGACTCGTCGTTTTCGGGGCAGGAGAATGGTTATACGATTGTGTCGTGGGCGGGGATGTTACGGCGGGAGGGGCGGACGGAGGAGGTGTTTGCTCCCGGAATGTGGGAGGCGGGGACGGAGCTAATGTTGTCGGATTTGTTGCAGTTGGGGTTGGTTTGCACGTCGGAAGCGGCCGGCCGGAGGCCTACGATGAGGCAAGTTGTACGGAAACTGAGACAGATTCAATACGTTTCTGACTCCATTTCGATCTAGTAGTTTGTATATATGAATTGTTATTATCTCTTACAGTTTTGTGGACAAATCAATGTATATGAATTAAGTGTTGATATACAATTGTCTCGTAAGAGAGTACTTCGTGCTATATAGTGGTGATTAGTTAAAAGATTGTGTGTTTAAATTTTAGAAATTGTAGGGCTATGGAGTAAGGATTTTCGGTTAAAATTGTTGGATATTACATTGAATCCAGGTTGTTGTATCGAATTCAGTGGTTGAAATGTATCCCGTTAAAAAAGTTAACGCTTTTGTTTGGAGGATGGGGCTTAATCGTAGACGCAGAGTTATGGTGGATTCTGGTCGCCTAGTTTGTCAAGGAGCCCATAATCGTTTGACCACCTCCTCCGTCGCCCGTCGGTGCAAAAGGGCTAGCATGGTTTGGAATCTTGTTTTTGAATGGTGTAAGGTCCCTAAGGAGCTAATCTTTACGGTTAAAGACATCGTCACCCTCAGGATTCCTGGCCATACTCGGCGAGGATGAAGAAGACCGTTCACGGTATATTTTTTTTCACTATCTTGAGGATTTGGAAGGTGAGAAATCAGTTGGTGTTCAATAACCGCTTTTTGGGCGCAACAAAAGTTTTGGGAGAGATCAATTATTGTTCCTTCTTACGGATTAAAAACATGGGTAAGGTGAATAGTGTTGATTGGAGTTATTGGTGTAATTTTTCTATTTCAACTTGTTTTTCTAGCTCCTTGCTCTAACCCTTTATTGTTCATTTTAATAAATTCTTGGCTTGCTGTCTAAAAAAATCCAGTTATTTTAGTTAACAAATAAAAGAGTAAATTTCAAACTGTGTCATTTACGTTATCCGTTTTTACAGGTTAAACAAAGCTATCTACGAGCTTTGACAAGCTCCACATGCTTGGTATTCTTATGATATTATTATGACTCGTCTCTTTTTACCCTCAAAGCTATCTACGAGCTTCGACAAGCTTCACGTGCTTGGTAATTTAGTTCACGTGCTTCACAAGCTTCACATATATCATCAATCAAGGATTTAAATCGAAGATATCATCACGATGCTATTATTATGATAGGACCCTCACATTCTCTTCTTGATAAGTTGATTGATCTCGTAACTCATAAATTATCTCTCAAAGACCTTGGACATCACATTTCCTTGGCATCCAACAATCAAGTGTTTTAACCTAAGTGCAGCAAATCTTGTATTTCACTCAAAAAATGAAACACTTAACATTGAATTTTCATTTTGTTCAAGAAAAAGTCTAAGCTGGCTCTCTACAGGTAACCCATATAGCAAATGACGATCAACTAGTGAACGTACTCATCAAGTCACTCGTGCGTCCATATTATGACCTTCTTTTATCTAGGATTTGACTTATCTCATGAACGTCTATTTTTTAGGGCCATATTAAGCAATTCCTCTAATCATGTTTTTTATTTGTGTATTTGTCTAACTCATTTTTTTTAACATTTATAAAAAGGTTATATGAAGACTACTTCATGAATGTTGAAGAAATTTTATAGTATATAATAAAAATACAAAACATACAAGTTTGTATTAATATTTTAAATAAAAGAATGTAGTTAAAAAATTAGCCCACGGTGAGGATCGAACTCACGACCTTTCCCTTACGAAGGGAACGCACTACCACTATGCTACGGAGGCATTTTTGTTTACTCGTTTTAGATAACAAAAGAAAACAACTAAATGTTCTTCCAACAAACAAGTCAACAAGGCACAAGTCAATGAAATATGTCGTTTTGCTAATCACAAATGATTTGCTTTAGATTTATAGGGTAGTAATAGTATTATCTAAAAGTTTTTTCTATCTCCGTCCTCGTAATTTAACGACAAAATAAGTTTACTATTAAAATTTAAAGTTTTTTTATAAAACCCTCAACATACTAAAAGTGACAGATGATGAATGATACTAAGAGTTATCGACAGAAATCCAATGTTTGTTGTATTGATGATTTAAGCTGATACATGATACAGGAGAAAAGAGAAGAAGATCCTTAATTTTGAGATGAACATTCTATTTCTATTTAATAGGAATGCCCTGGGCCAAAATCCTACAAGAGACATCTTTACTTGGGCTTGCCAAAATTGGACCTAATGGGATTGGGCCATGCTCTTTGGGCTTTGCTATGCATAGTTTCATGTCTCCTCAAGTCTCCCCGTGTCGTGTGAGATAATACAAGCTATCTTATGCTAGATCATTGTCCGCCACTCCGGGCTGGTAGGATACTTCGATATTTAAGATTGTGCCGATATTAACCCTTTGGGTTACACCAAAATTGTTGGCCCAGACAGTTAAACAATCGAATCTTTCAACTCATGAACTCTCGAACACAATGATATTAGGGGATAACCCACAACTCTTTTCAATTAATCAAACGAACTTTCAAAGAAGAAGGAATACATAAATTACAATAATCTAAACCCTATATATAGACTTCTCTAAACTTAACCACCAAGAAAACTATTAAACCCTAATTCACCTAATAGGAAGAATACTTGAAGATTTGGGAGTTGCTCTAAGTATATGTATTTCAGAGACAATCTGGGCCTGCTACATTTTGAGTTAAGGGAAGGTATTGAAGATAACTCAAAATAAAGTCCATGTCAGCACATTCTCATATATGCAAATGTTTAAATTTGTATTTGAATAAGTCATCTGGTTGTTTGTTTGTGACCCTATGCCTATTTATTTTGGTTGTTTCCTTCATTGATGTACTGCAATTTCTATTTATCAATAAAGCATCCTTTAGACCATTCCTCTTTTGCTCATTTAACTTACTCAAAATACCAACAATATCATCAGTAGTGTTGTAAGGCAGGTGAGGTTAGATTGCCACTTTATAATGCACCTCCTGCTCTTTTCAGAACCACCCAGCTGTTTGATCAATCTGATTTCCTTGATAGTATTGGTGTGTATAATTCAGCATTCTCTATGACCTCTTGATAGTAAGAGTGATAGGAAGGACTGGTGGAAAAGAGACATTTTCACATAAACATCCCTGTCAGCAGCCTCTTTTCAGCCAAAAGCAAAGTCATTTTGGTTCAAGATTAGATGGAATGTGTACAAATACTTTTGTAGACCACATGATAAAGATGGGCTCCTCTTTTCAGCCATGGCTTCAGAAGAAGACTACTAGAAGTATGTTTGAAGCTATATACACTTTTGTAGAGAGACTGACTATACATGGAAGTTCTAGGTCACAATTAGGCTATATGTGCAGTTATAACTCCCCGGAAGGGTTATCCGACACATGTCGTCCACATCATCAAAGAGTTTTATCATTGAAATTGTATGTAGTCATAACCCCATAATGTCCCTCTAATTATTAACCAGTTATATTATATATACTAGGATAGAACCCGTATGTTATACGGGTTAAATCATTTTTTTTGGTAAAGGGTTATACGGGTTAAATCATTATAAAATATATATAATTGATAATTCATGCATACTCGTTATTACCCGAATAACGTATTACATTACATTTAATAAAGTTATAATTCATAATATGGTATTGGTGACTTTATCTTCTTCATAAAAAAATATTTAGAGCATGTCTCTACTTCTATATTTGGAAAAAATACAACATAAACATGATCATCTTTAAAAATGGTTGTTAGAAAAACAAATCAACCCTGAATAGCGACTAACACTAACTTATGATTTGACAAATTTGAGACTTTAAGTCTCGATAGAAAGTTAGGTGAGTATAAAATTTTATCAAAATTATAATGAACATATTCTAATTGTTGAGTATAAAGTCTAAATTATAATCAGAATATTATAATGTTAAATCAATAAAAAAAAATTATCTTGGTATATATTAGAAAACGTACAATTGTATTAGTTATGATGTTTAAAATTTCCAATTTGAATGAACATGGATAATTTGATATGATAGAAAAACTATTTAATATTGGATATTATGAACAAAATTTTTATCGTTTACGAATTTCTCTATAAATAATATCATCCACAATGTTGATTGGATTTGTAAAACAATATTAGTTATTCATTAATTATAATATTAAATATGATTTGCTCAATTATATTTGAAAAACACGGTAAATAAATGTTTATTGGTA
Organism: Deinandra increscens subsp. villosa; assembly: GCA_039602395.1. Lineage (NCBI taxonomy): Eukaryota > Viridiplantae > Streptophyta > Magnoliopsida > Asterales > Asteraceae > Deinandra > Deinandra increscens. The sequence continues at coordinate 20,165,287 of JBCNJP010000018.1, forward strand.
TTTTATAAGCCTTTTAAATATTTATTAAATGAAAATAATAATAGTTTAAAAAAGGATTTTAAATAAAAATTAGATGTAAATTAATATATGATTCACTACTAGAAAAGACACATTTTTCCTACAAAATTTTCCTACAAAATTCTAACAAATAATATTTCCTACAAATTATAGACGAACTGCCTACCGAAAAATATTTAAAAAAAAACTCTAAATATTCATACAAATTTCTGACAAAATCGCAACAAAAGAAAAGTTTGTCTCGAATTTGTCGGTAGATTAAAACCGTTTCCTACAACTCACCTACAAAGTATCTGTATAGTTCAATTACATTAATATACAATAAGAAACAAACAATAATATATTCCAGTTTGTCGGAAAATTGTAGCAAACGAATATTTTCCTACAAAATAGCGACAAAAGAGTGAAAATATTCTTTTAAATAACATTAATTTGCTATTACATGTGTTAGTTATTATTACATTGCTAATAAATGTATTAATTATACGTATACTACGAAGAAAAACTTTTATGCCTCGCAAGTTGTCGGAAACTCGTAGGTAAAAATTTGTTAATAATTTTAGAAACTATTAGTTAGAAGAAGAAATGAATTGATATTAATTAAATTTTATTGAATATTTATAGAGGGATGAAATCAGTTTATACAAGAATAAAACAAGCTTTGAAATTTAGTAATTTTTACTACATACATACTTAAACAAAATCATAAAATATATATATTTTTTTATATTTGTCGGAAATCTGTAAGAAATTAAGACCCCATTTTATTTTCTTTTTACAATTAACCTATACAAACACAAAACTCTAATTATTAGTGTATCTATTATGCATATGTACATGCTTCATGTAAGTCAAGTGTCGCTCCGGGATGGTCGCGTATGTAACTAGCAATGATTCAACACCAAAATAGTTGTGATATGACCATGTGACTTTTGATGATAACTTGCACAATTTAGTCAAACACTTGCTTATGGTTGGTTTTAACTTGGTTATCTTTAACAACTAATCTAAACTCTTCTTCAAGTGTCCCAATACGGTCACTAGACCCATTGAAACCCATATTATTGCTATTTTAGTATAATTGGATTAATTATGGGTCGATACGCCTTCTAACTTATATCGGTCGGGTTCGGTGGTGCGGGGTAGTGCACGCCCGTGTCGATAAGGTTAGGGGGTTCCAAGGGGGCAACGCCCCCTTGGCGGGGGTTCGAGGGCAGCGCCCCCGAGAGAGCGGGGTCCAAGGGGCAGATTTTATTTCGGACCGAATTGTCATTTATAAAATTTAAGGGACCAGTTGCGTAATTTAACTCAAATTCGATATGCAGTTATCCAAAATAAACTGCATATACGCTCCCCCTGGATTACGTACGATCAAGTTTTCCAGTTTTTGGTTTGGTTCATCACTCTAAAAAATTCTCGAATTCCATAAGATCTCCAGATCGTATCCGATTGATTTCTTGGGCGAACCCTCAAGATATTCAGTCTGAAAGTGTATCACGCTTTCTGAAGAATCCAAGCATTCGAATTTCTAACACATATCTACCAACAAATAAGCAAATCTAATGCAATTAACTACGAGTTATACATTGATCTATAACCACTTCAACATTACATCAAATATGAGATTCCCATCCTCGTAATGATCCATCACCACCACTACGCATCGTTTATCAAATAAAAAACATCCATATTTGTGTAAAAAACACTCAATCTATCATAATTACTTCTAAATGTTATTACAAAACTAGAAGGATCGAATGTGCACGTTTGTTCAAATTCGAATCAGTTATCTAGATACTTACAAATACGTTCCCCCTTAATATGTGTGTCTGGATATACGTTATTTAGTATGAAATTTTTTCTTATGAATATACAACACTCAAATTCATATGGGAATTATGCAAAACTTGTTCGACTTCATTAGATTTGCCTTAATATAACTATAAACATAATGTTGTGGGAAGTTTGTAGGAAAATGGTTAATGTTTGTGGGAAACTTGTAACAAATATAACGTTTGAGACAAATTTCCTACAAGTACCGTATAATAAAAATTAACTTTATTTTTCAAATCCCAAGTCTTTTTTTTTTCCTAAAAAAAACTATGTGGCGCCTTAATTTTTCTAAGTCCCGCTCAATTATCCCTCCCCCATCAAAACCCTTAACTTTATTCTGGAAGCTTCAGACCCTCGAAACCCTTAACTGCGCGCCGTTCCACCACTCTATGTCAGTTGGAGTTTGTTACACCACTATCAAAAGAATCATATGTAAGTTGTCCTTATACAACTATCTTTTAGTTTTGCTATAGCATAACCTTTTAGTAAACCTCTTGTTTGAAAGTTATAACAAGCTTAGTTTCGATGAAATTAATGGTAGACGTCGCTCCAAAGGGAACTTGAAAAGGTGTATAAGTCAGACAACAACAACAACTTGAATGTGAATCATGAAGTAGCTGTGTGGGAGGGTCTCAATCCCAACAGTCGTTATGGGATGGGGTCTTCTAATCCGCGTTTTGTGGTGGCCGGGATCCGATCATCATCCTGCTTGTCTAGCTTTGACGCTGATGTCCAACAGTCACAAGAGGTATGTACACATTTTCACTTGAAACTAATTATTATTGGAATAAGGTATCATAGTCTAACTTGAATTAGACATATCAAATTTGTTAAGAAAATCCGTTATACTGTAGGGAAGGAAGTTGCTCTTAGGCATTAGAGTAACTAGAGTTTATGAGATTATATACTTGCTTGATGTGTTGTGCATCTTTCTTGATATTTCCATGTTCATTTTTGTTGCTTTAAAGTAAGACATGTCAAATATGTTAAGAAAATCCGTTCAACTGTATGGAAGGAAGTTGCTCTTAGGTATTAGAGTTGCTAGAGTTTTGGAGATTATATACTTGCTTGCTGTGTTGTGCATCTCTTGATATTTCCATGTTCATTTTCTTTGCTTTAAAATAACTTTGATTTATTACTTAGCCTTTGAAAGTTATTATATTGTAATTTGTTGCCCATTTAGTTGCAATATATTTATTTAAGGTATTGAGTAAGTTGAGCATATGTACGTGATTCTACTTATACGTCCTTTAACATTTTATAGTTTAAAGAGGTTCTATCTCGATTACAAAAAGAACAAGAAGCTCAAAAAAACTTGGAAGCCCGCTTGAAACAAGTTGAAAGTGAACGGGAACAAGAGAGGGCCGAACGAGAACAAGAGAAAGCACAACGAGAACAAGAGCGGGTAGAACTGGAAAGCTATAAAAGAAAAATGGATGAACTTATTAAAAGATTAGCCTAAAATTAACTTTGTTTATTTTATATTTTGATATGAATGTGGACAAGTTATTTGAATGTTGACAAGTTATATATTTGAATGTTCCCAAGTTATTATAATTGTTAAATAGTTATTATATATATATATATATATATTAAATAGGTTTTTGGATTTTTAATATATGTTTCTTTTTTATAAAATCTAAATTTTAAAAGCTACAGCTACAAATAAAGTCAAATTTATTGAAGGAAATGCGTAGGAAAACACAATTTATAAATATATTTGTCGAAAATTTGTAGGTAAGTAATAAACAAGAAATCATATAATATAACACTTGTCGGAAAGTTGTAGAAAACAAAAGTGTATATCGAAATATTATAGGTAAATAATAAATAACAAATCATATAAAATAGCTACTTGTCGGAAAGTTGTAGGAAATAAAAGAACATATGAAATTATAGTTTGTCGTTAATTTGTAGGTAGAGTAATTTTAATCAATAATACGAAAAAAAAGGTTTGTAGGAAATTTGTCGGAAACTGAAATACATAATACGAGTATTTAGTAATTAGTAATACTACTATGAGAAAAAATTATATTGTAGGAACTTTGTCACTATTTTGTGTCTAACCATTAAAGTTTACTTTGTGTGTAATTTGTAGGAAACTACCGACAAATAGTTTTCGTCGGAAATTAGTGGGAAGTTTAGTAGGGAAATCGTCGGGAAAGATTTTCCTACGGGGTTTTTTCCTACAACCGTATTTTGTCTGAAGTTTGTAGGTATCTGATGTTTGTAACAAATTTCCTACAAAATATTTGTAGGTAAAAAGTACTTTTTTTGGTAGTGATTGTCATAATTCCATAAATATAACTAAATAAAAATATATCATGATTATAAGGGATATAATTTCCAAAAAAAAAATAGAATTTATTACGGAGTAGATTTGGGAGGGAAAATTTGTGTGAGAATGATTCTAGTGTTGACAAGTGTCAACAATTGTAATTGTTTATTAGAGTAGGAAGATTATTTTAAAAACCCACTCAATAAAATCTATCCAATAAAAAAAATACCCGCTGAAGGAGGAGGGGGGGGGGGGGGAGGCGTGAAAATTATACCGCCCAGGAATGAATTTCTACTCATAGCGCCCGGGGGTGCAATCCGGGCGCTATACTAGAAAAAAAGGTGAGAGTCACGCCCACTACACACAACCTTATGTTGATAGATCACCCAAATGATTTGATGATTTTGTTACATGAAACTACTTTGGAAATACTCCACAAACTAGCTAGGAGTATATGAATTGTTTAGCTACTAATGGTAGAATTATATATATGGAAACAATCCATCTAATCTACGTTTATATCATGTTACAACGGTGTGCATTTAACGACAACCGGCAACATCAACTAATTATGACATGCCGCACCGCGCGGGTCAATTGTCTAGTCTCAAAACAAAAAGACATAACATGAATGATAAAATATCTTTATTTATAGGGGAAATTGCATAAATACACATGTAGTTCCGTTCGTTTTTCTTTGTTTTGCTAGTAAAGCATACCCACAAATGCTTTTTAATATATAAAGACAATCAAACTAAAGCTTGTTCATTAATCTGGCCTTAAACTGTGATTAAAACTTGTGACCCTAGCCATCGGGTGTGACTTTTTTTAAATTAATATATTCTCTTTTATAAAAGATTAAGGGAAAAGTTCTAATAACATGAAGAAAAGTATCTTGAATAATTTATAAAAAAATAACGTTGTCTTTTGACATTTTTGAAAAGAAACGTTTGTTGTGTTTAGTATATATACTAGTTAGTGCCCCAGGTAAATACCCGGGGATGTGATATAAAAATAATTAAACGAAGTAAAAGATTTACCTTTACATCATTTACCATCGCGACTTTGTTTTTGATTCGTTCACAATCATTCGTTAATCAAAACCTAAGCAATATGGATCTAGTTTTGTTAGGTTTTCTTTCACGAACCCAAGGCAATTTACGGATCAAATTTTTACTGAGAAATGAAGGAGATATGATGAATCAAAGTTATGGTATTGTAAAACAAATATGGATAATTTTTGTATGGAAAGAATTTAATTTTATATTTTTAATTATAAGGTCTTTCCTTTTTGTAAATACAATTTAATTTTTAAATTCAAAAATCTATAAAAATGATACATAAGCTAATCCTAGGTGGCATACCTTAAATTGTGCCACCTAAACATAAAAACTTGTGTTTATTATATAGTATAGATAGAAGTATAGATATAGAAGTATAAAAGTATTGAAGTATAGATGTTTTTTCTTCAATTCTTTAGAAAAGATTAAAAAAAAGAATGTTCCTACAAGCCAAAGAAACATTTATACAAAGAGCCTAAATAAATTAAAAGCACCTTTTATAATTTAACAAATTTTTTTTTTATTTTTTTTAGTAACCTTTTAAACAAAATACTCTTTATCTAACAAGAATAGAAACGGAAAATAATTGTATATAAAAAAAACTAGATTAGAATCCGTGTATTACACGGGTTTAAAAGAGTTAAATCAATAGTGTTCTTATGTTTTCGAGTGTATGCTGAAACCATAAACGATCATAACCATATTTTATAACGGAACATATCAATTTAAAATAATAACTTAAAGATATGTTTGTAATAATAATTATAGAGTACATTACTTACAATAAGGGACAATAAAACAAGAACATCTATTTACAAATCTGTAAATATTTCTTTGTAGACAACATTTAATGTTTTGTTTGTCACATTGTCATCTAGCTTTATCAACGATTAATAGCTTAAGTCCGGATCTACTCTTGACTCTTGACAATGCCACGTACAACTGACCATGGGTGAAAACGAGATTCTTCAAAAAAAAAAACCAACTCTGCATAACCACTGACCTTGACTCTTATTTATAGTCATTGCAAAACAAACTCTGATCGGAAATTGTCTTCTCTCAAATTTAAATGAAATTTTTTTGTCAGAAGGTGTCAAAGAAATTCTAGGGATCAAAGTTCTATGTCCAATGTTGCTCCCATTATGATCTCAGCTTCTATAACACGCTTGCCAAGTGATATAATTTGTAGTCTAGTTCCATTGCATAAGCCGCTTTTCTGATCAATATTCCTTAACAGCATAACTGGAACCCCAACCTTTAACACTAATCGGGGGTCTGGCAAACCTAAGATTTTAAGTCCATTTAGAACATCAGGTGAGTATAGATTTGCATCAAAGTTGTCATGGACATAATCTGACGGAGATAGGCTATCTGACCTAAGGTATTCTTTCTCGTCACCAGGAAATAGCGATAGCAGTCGATCATTAAGTTCTGAAACAACTTCATTTTTTGGTGCAAGGATTGCTCGTTCTTGAAAGAAGGTTGGATTTTTGAAATTATCAGGAATTTAGTATATACAAACTCAATTAAATCTGAAATAGGATCTGATGAGTCAGCAATATCAATAATGGCTTCGCCGTCATTGTCGCCACCAACATTTCCTTCTCCTAAATTAAAAAGCCATTGTGCAAATTCCCTAGTTGCTTCAATATCAGAATTTTGATTTCCTACAGTTAACCGCATATTTTTGGTTAATCTAAGGACTTTGCATTTCCTCCAAAGGTGGGACGAACTTAAAGAAGCTTTAACAATGTAGTGTCGCGTTCCACCTTGAACAACAGGGAGTATTTGTCTAAAGTCACCTCCAAAAACAACAACCTTTCCTCCAAATGGCAGTTGACAGTTTCTTTCACTATATATTTATTAAATAATCTATTTTAATAAATAACTTTTTTATTTACACAGTATTGGGGAGAGAAAGAAAATATAAATTCTATTATCAATACCACTAAAGAATATTATTGGAAGACATAAATTGAGGATGGTTTGGTTGTTGTTCTACTATATATGAAGCATCTCCATGAAAACTAGAGGTGAAAAAAAAAACTGGTTTTGAACTGGACTAGTTCATGTGAAAAACGGTTCTAGACAAATCTCTCCAGTTTGTAATTCAATCTTGGAACAGGTTCTTAGTATGGAAGCTCCGAAACCTATGCCAAACCGCCTTTTTTACAAATGATTCTAAAAAAACAGATTTCAAACCGGATAGTCAGTTATCAATAAACACAAATCGATACGTATAGGTTCAAATATTTTATGTATAAACATGTTAAGGAACTGAAACGGGTCTAGAAAAATTCGGTCTTGACCATGCTTTGACCAAACCGGTTCAGTGACCAAAACCGGTGTAGTTTGTGAAGAAAAAAAAGCGTGTGCACCTCTAATCACAAAGTAACATGCACTCATTATTATGGTAATTACATTTTTAAATAGGTCCTTCTAAATATCATAGGTGGTTATAGTCATTCAACTTCATTATCATTATATTAATATTTTGTTTATTTATTTATTGTGAGAACATTATAACAACACACTAGTTTGACCAAACAATGTTGTTTTTTATAAACAAACAACAACCTTGCCCTTTTTATGCTATGTGTCTTATCTAAAAAATAACCTGCGAGCGGTCAAATGAGAAAGATGAACAGTAAAACTTTGAACACACAAACCTAAAATTACACCAAAACAGAAGAGAAACAAACAACAAGAGTAGAAAGACACACAACACCTTTGTCATTTTACACCAACAAACCCTAGCTAGCTGAAAACAGAAAACTACCCTTAAATATGAAAGAAAACCAAGAAAGATTATCGTCGACTTGACCATTGAAGACGGTGGACCACAACACCCACCTGCCCTACGAACTGCTGGTTCAGGTGTTCAACTCCACCGCCCTAATTGGTTTACACAAACTATTTTTCACGGACAGCAACTGCCGACTGTAATCATTCTCCGACGAACATCAACGGACCCATCTCTTGCCGGTGCAAACCACACAGGCATGTCTTCGGCAGATCCATACGAGAAGTTCATATTCTTGCAGTTTTCAATCATAGCCTTTTTACCCTAAACATGCAAGGCACAATTTTTGCACAATATATACAAGAAAAAAAAAACAAAATAACCACTTTGACCATCATTTACCATAAATTGAATTTTGACTTTCTTCCCATTATAATAGCCACTTATACATGTCGTCTTCGAGACTACCGTGAAGGTTCTTGAGATGACCATCTATTTTTTATTTTAATTCGATACGAACGCGGAGGTTCTTGAGACTTTTTTTTTAATTCGTCCAAAATAATCGCTTTGACCATCATTCACCCCAAAATGCATGACCTTGAACTTTTTCTCTTTATGTGAACTTTTTTTCTCTTTATGATAGCCATTGATACACGGTCCACTTATGGTAGCCGATAATACATGGTCGCCGACAATGGTAGAGTTTCGAGACAAACCTCTGTTTTTTTTTTTTAATTCGAGACGACCGTGGAGGTTCTCGAGAGTTTTTTTTTTCAAATTCAAGACGACCTTAGAGCTTCGAGAGTCGAGACAACCATGAAGATTCTCGAGAGGACCGTGGAAGTTTCATGATCGAGACGACCGTTGAGGTTCCCGAGACGACTCTTGGTGGGGGCTATTTTAAGATCAAACTTTGTCAAGTGGCTATTCTAAGAACAAGTGTTATATTCAAGGACGAAGCTTCTCCCAGGCCAGACTCTCGCCGGGCCCGAGCCCTATCCATTTTTTTACTTGGTGGCGTTAATTTATACATGTTCATTCCAAAAAAAATTTATTTACATAGTCCAGCCCCATCCTTTTTGTTGTCATCACCTTCAGCCTCAACCGACTTTTGACCCGAGTTTCACCCATGGTTATATATATACGGGAAGATGGCCGGCCGGCCGGTGTGAGAAAGAACTAATTAATTAATTTACAACTAAAGTAAACTAAACTAAACTAGTAGGTACCTGAACTCTGGCCCTTGAAATCTGAGCTACCTTTGAACCAAAAAGCTCCCAACGCTTCCCGTTGAAAGCTTCCCGGAATCGTAACGCCGCTTCAGCGTTTGTGAAGTTAACAAACGCGAATCCCGCGTTAAGACGGCGTCTATAATTTAAAAACAATCTGTGAGTACTTTAACATTGAAACAAACGGACAAATTATCATTATATCTTACTTGAAATCAATAGGGAGGTAGAGAAAATCATAAGCCGACGGAACTCCCTCCTCTTCACCGGTTCCACTATTCTTCTTCAACTTGTTGTTCTCTGCTTCACAATGAGCATCCAACGTCTGAATCAACAACTTCCGGCTTCATTTAAAGAGAAAAACATCCATCAAACATTAATTAATAACTAATAAATGCAAACGACACAGCGGTCGTTATCATAAATGAATGATTATAAGTTTATAACTATATAAATACGCACGTGTATTGATTAGGAATATTCTTGATCATCAAGGAAGTAGTGTCGGGTTCCAGTGGCAAAACTTTATGATACTCTCCACGGCTGTTCTTCCAGCGGATCTTTAAACCCTCATTAATTAACCCTGCAGGCTTCTTCTTCGGCCGCCACTCCATCATTTTCTTCGTCTTCGTGGACGGAACTCCAGAGGCGAGATTGATCATCTTTCGAGGTTTTATAAACTGATGAAGATTGTTGTAGGGGATCAGGGGGCGTGGAATTACTACGTAAATGTAGAGCTGGTAGAACCGGATGGGGGCGGGTGGGATTCGATGATGATGATGAGGGTAGTAAGGAGAAGCGTTGGGGTTCAAGGGTTTCTGGTTGGCCATAGTGTAAAGATTAAGGATGGATTTAGATCTGGTTTGATTTTTAGTTAGGTTTGGTTAGGTTTATTATATCTATGTAGGGAGATTGATGGAAGTGTTGTTTGTAATGATAGAATGTATTAAATGCATGTATGGACATCTGACGGTGATTGTTTCCATTTTGCTTGCCTGCCACCCCTCCCTACGATTTTTCTGTCAGAGGATCTCTCTAGACTACAGAGATAGAGATATATACAAACAATTCAAAAATAAAATAAAATAAAGAGTAAATTATGGATTTAAATTACGGATTTACTCTATCTTGTTTTTTATTAATTTCGGGTTTAGTCTTTACGTTTCATTTAGTACATATAAAGTTTTAAACGTTTGTCTAATCGTTGCGGATATAGTCAATACCACTAACTTCTGTTAAAAAAATATGTTAAGTTGATGTTAAATAACCACTATACCCCTACTCTTTTATTTAATATAAAAAAATTCATAAAAGAATATATATAATTGTAAACATCCCCCCACCTTCCGGTTGGGTCCATCTCCGTTCACAGTTCACATCGCCACCTCGGTTCACCACCACCACCAATTTTCGTTAGTGTTTCCAATCACTATGACCACCGCCACCAATTTTCGTTCACTGGTGGCCCACACCTTAATCATCATCATAAACGGTGAAGAAGCTCCGACCACCTACAAGCTA
>JBCNJP010000018.1:20176469-20267656 GCA_039602395.1 Deinandra increscens subsp. villosa
TGATTCCTTCGACTACATTACGTATTGCTGTGCTAGGTGTACTCACAAAGAGTACTATTTGGCACTATTCCCGTGCCACGTCAGCACTTCGGTTTTTTCTCATTCGCTGAAACACATCATCCCATACACATCATCTTCCACCTCATCTCTGTACACAAACATAACCCTAGAAAAACTGATTGGGCTTTCTCTGTCTCCGCTTCTATCTCTCTTCAGCAGCTTCCAGCAGCTTCTCTCTCTTCTCTCTCTCACTCGCTCATCCATCCGCCACAATGAAAACACCGGCACCTTTTTCTTCTCTATGGACTCCTCCGTTCGATTTCTCCATCTCCACACCGGCGATCTCCTCATAGACGCGCCTCCTCCGCCCTCCTCACCCTCTGCGAACCACATACCGGCGATCTCTCTTCTATATCTCAAGAGATGGAAAGCTCTTGAAATGGCGGTGATGATCGTAGTTGTTGGTTGTCAATCGAGACGGCGGTGATGGTTGTTGCTCAAGACGGCGGCGCCGCCCTTTCTTTCTCTGTTCCCGCAGGTACTTTTTTCATTACCGCTTTCTTCTAAACCTAAACCGGAAAATTCATGTTTTGTGTTGTTCGTTCAGTATTTTTGAAATTATTGTTCATGAATATCGTATGTTATCATAAATTTAGTGATTTTTAAATCCATGTTTTACAGATTAGGCCTTATTGTTAACGTATACAGATTAGGGTTTATTGATTATGATTATTTGTTTATAATGCTTTTTCAGCAGGTATTGTTCATACTATAAGATTGTTCATAAATTTCATAGATTCTCATAAATTTAGGAGTTCTCTAACCTGTTTTTTAATAGATTATCTTCAGTCAATTTTAATGCTGATGACCCATTCGAATTTGCTAGAAGTCAGTGATTTCGCCATCGAGGAGCAATTGAAATTTGGCCTCCATCCAACGACAGCGGTGGTTGATAGATCAGTAATTCAATTGAAGGGCTAAAGAGAGGACATAGAGGTCAATTGGAAGTGGTCGCAGTGGTGGAATTGAAATGAGGGATAGGGCTACGGAAAAGTTTAATGTTCCTCTTTCACGCTGTCGTCGGGAGATGGAAAAGTACTTCGAGGACATGGGGGAACGGTGAGCAGAAGCCGAAGAAGCGACCTAGGTCCATATAAAAACCGATTAGATGTAAGTGTCTTAGACATCATTGATTTTATTCTCATTCAGTACCAGTTTGTGCTCTAATTCATAGGGATTTTTCAATTGTGTTCAAGTTTGTGTGACAGGGAGCTCCAATCAACACAGATCAGGCATGCTCATTGTTTTCCTTAAACTTCTGATCTTGCTGAGTTACGTAAGTTTTTTCTAATATTCCTTTTATGATGGTTATGATTTGTCGTAAATGCAGCACCCTCTTATCTTAAATTTAGTTTCCATAACGTAAGTATAGATGATGCTACATATGTTAGTATGTTACAAACTTAAATAAAGCAATGATAGAGAGGCCTTGCAATTTAGTTATAGGTTAAACTTTGTAGCACTTCTATTATTCGAATTATGTTTTTTTCCAAAGAATAGGGGCCACCATTTGAAGATGTAGTTTAGTTGTTTTTAAATGGGTTTAAATAGGTGAGTTTTTTGAATCTCACTTGAGCTATGAACATTCTGCTTTAAAAATGTCAAATGTGTGTTTTTTTAATTATGGGTTTTGACTAATTTAGTAAGGAAGACAACTGCTTAAATGGATGAAATATGTGTCCATGTTTGTTATTTATATTGTTGTTTGTTCTTATTGCTTAAATGGATGAGATATGTGTCCATGTTTGTTATTTATATTGTTGTTTGTTCTTATTGGGTTGAATTGAATGAATTTTGTTTTTGAGGATTCTTTTGATTTAGGTTGTTCTCTTCTCTCTATATCAAGTTCAGGTATAGCTTTGCATTTCTATTTATGTTTGTGCTAATTTTATATGAATATTGTTATGCTATAATGTGTTTAAAGTGTTAGTAGTTAGTGTCTTCCATTAGAAATTCTGGTCAGTATAGTGAGACGCATCTGACACTTGAAGTCTTGCAGTCATTTTTGAATGATATACATAATCATATTTTGCCGTTGTTTGACTCAAGTATCCTTAGGTTTTGCTGTTTTTCTGGTAATTAATTTAAACTATCCAGGTCGCTGATTCATAATCTTTTCGGGCTCAAGTTTGTTCCTGCCCAGTGCATACCCCTTTCGAGTATGAGCTTTATGTGATTTAGCATGATATAATGATATATGCTTAATTTGATTTCATGATTGCTATGTAGATTCCAAACCATAAATATACATATTTTTCTCAATATCTTCCTGGCAGACATTTTCCTGTTTATTTTAATAGCGGTTCAGGTGTTAACTGGTTGCTGAATTGCAACACGTTTACGTTGTCTTTTATACTAATTGTTATTCATATGCGTTATAGATGCTTGCTATTTTTCAGAAACTTTAAACTCAATTTACACGGTTAAGATCAGCATTTTTATCATGAATTACTCATGTTATGAAGATTTAGGGATACCAAAATCAGCAGAAAGAAATAGATTGATGTCTATTTACATAGATAGACGCGCTATCACGCTATAGTTTTTATTAATCTTTGAATATTTAGTTGCAAAATTAGTTTCATGTTTCTCAATTAATTCGTTATGCACTATTTAGGAAAATAGAAACATAAGAAATAAATTTCAATTTGTGTCTATTACTTGACATTTTCACATCTGATTAGTATCAGTATTTAATTTATTTTTTTTTTCATTCTTATATTTTGATTTTGATTTCTGTACTTAATAGTTTGTATGTCATACCTTTTAAATGTTTAGTGGGCTTCCTTCTTCATGTTTCTTTGTAAAGGTTTATGAGGCTTGATTTATGTTTCTGTTGTTTCTTACTTTGGTTTTAAAAGACCAGTATGTGGTAAAAGAGATTTATTTGACAATATGGGTGTTTAATTGGGCCAAACTTTATCTATGACCTCTGAATTAATAGTTGGTTTGTGTGATGGTTAGAAATAATGCTAAAGGTTTTGAATGTTGAAATGAGAAATTTGTACCTTTTGTACTAAATGGAAAACAAGCAATTACTGGTCTACAACCATAAAAATTATTACAAGTACCAACTTTTAAAACATTCATTTCAATCTCTAGATGTTTGTGTAATTGAGTGGGGTGGACTGAAAATGTGTGTTGTTTCATGTTTCACGTTGCATGTTGTTGATCTAATTTCACATTCGTGTTAAATATGTACAGTCTTTTATCTCCTAACATTCTGATTGTAATTGAAACTTCTTATGATGTATTGATGTTTCATGTTGGTTATCTTATTTCATATCAGAGGTCCTTCTCTTTCTTTAAGGTTATTTATATGATTTTCTTTGGGATATATTTGCAGTTTTATGGACTTTCGGCTCTGTGCGTTGAGGGACAGTAGAAGGACCAGTGTAAAGGTTAGTTTTTCTATTTTTATTTTTACACATGTTACTATCATTTATTTGTATTAGCTATTTATTCATTTGACCATGTTAGGTTTATGAGTATTCTAAGAGCTTAGGTTTTGCTATTCTTCTATGTAAAAGCCTCATGATTAACCATCAACTTATATGAAAAGTGTTTTTAAGTTGCATATATGAACCGTCATTATGCTTCACATCTTAATTTCCTTCAATTAAACATCATGTTTTCTCTTCTTAATGAAGTTGAAATAATCACAGAGAGTACATTTTGGCTTTTGGAAAGAAGATGAACTATTTCTTCTGGAAAGAAGATAAACCAATTTTTGTGATGGAAATTAGCATATGTAGGTGAATTTTTACTTATCTGACTACAAATTAGCATATGCATGTATTATATGTTTAATCCTAAAGTTTCTTACTTTTCTTTACAGGTTATGCAGCTTTTTCTGGAGTTTAAGGTATACTGTTGTGAAACTTTGGGTTACTTTTGGAGACTGTTTGTTTAAAACAGGAAAAATTTAGGTATTAGATTTGTTTAGGTAAGCTAAACAATGATCTTCTTTTGTATATCCTTATGTCTTGGTGCTGATCAACATCAAACAAACTTTCATCCCTCTTTTGTAAATCTATATGGATGAATGTTGATCAGCTAATAGTATGTAAATATGAATCAACGCTTCCTTAGTTATGTCTATCTACCTTCAACTATATCTTCTATTCCTATTGTCCGATCATGAAAATTACAATGTCGACCCGCCGCGAAGCGCGGGTCGCAAGTCTTGTATATATTATTTACTTTAATCAATTTAAAGCCCTAAAATCCTAAATAAGTAACTCATCAGAGCTTCTAGGCAGCGTGAACATTGCTATCTCGGTGTCCTGTTTCGATAACGCTTGTGATTAGTATCCGAAAGGGGAAGACCGTATCTTTTCCTACTTTGTTTGCTTTTCAAATCTAGCCATAATCAAACCATTTTCTTAATTTAAGGGCCGGGATTGAGTGGAAAGAGTGGTTCATGTTTACTATATAATGTTTCTTTTGTCTTGATTTGATTGTTGTTTCCATCATGAATTCAAATAGGAACCTGTGTTTCATTATGAATGTTTCTTCATCAATGAAGAACATAATGGTTCTATTCATCCGTTTGTATTTTTTTTCGGATATCTGGTAACACTATCAATCTTGATACGGATAGTGATATTGATTATCCGGAAAAGAAGACAGTGAAGGGAGCTATAGTGAATTCCGGATATCCGGTTTTAAACACGCATGTGAGCTCAACAGTTAGAAAATCATTTGTATGTAAATCTTTACAAAAGAACAAGTTCGTATATGTTTATCAGTTTAACTAGTGATACTTACACATGTATTACACTAGATTTTTTTAATATATAAATTTTTTAATCATAAGTTTAACGTATGAGATAAAATAAAGTTTTTTAAATGCAAACTATTTAAGATAAACTTTTAATAGTTGTTTGTATATCGAAATGTGGTAAAAAATGGGATAGCATATAAAGATGAAAGCAAAATGGTATTTCAAAATGTACATTATGAGTGTCTTGTAAAGAGAAATAGCCTCTGAATTATTGCATTTGAGTTTGAGAAAATATAGGTGGTTCATATTATTATTTAAGTGTTGGTTCAACTTTATATAGTATTATTTTTTACTAGTCGAGATCATAAAAATTCTAAACTCACAACCTTAAGGAATGTAGAAGAGTTAAGGATGGATTTTTTTAATAATGTATGTTGATTATGACATCACGTAATATAATGTACGTGAATTAATTGATAATGAGGCGGTTTTTCTAACCAAGAGGATATTATGAATCAAGTCTTAACGATGACAAATAATAAATTAATTATACTAGCTAGAATGAGTCGTTTACCTAAAACTTTAACAGACGAATAACGGTGATTACAAAAAGGAAGATCGATCGTTTAGGCCCTTGCGACCATTAGGTAAGATCATGGGTTTAACCCTAGTAGTTCCTGTTTTTTTTATAAAAACTTTTTTTATCTTATGCCGTTAACAAAATTTTCTTATATAAATTTGGTTTATAAAAAAAAAAGTTATTGCTTTATGTTTTTCCCAAATAGTTTTATTATGTATATTAGGCGGTATGGTCAGGTAGTTTTTTTATTCAATAAAAGCATATCATATGAGAAAGAAAAAAGTTATATAAAGAAATACCTTTAAGATAATTTTGAAGAGGGTATGGTCACCTTAAAGGTAGTTTAGGGTAGTTCAAAATAAAATAAATTTAAATTAGTTTTTTGTAACAATTGATTTTTATAAATATAACATTTAATTAAACATAAACATTCATTTATGTTCAACTAAACCGATCCAATTGTGACAAAGTAAAACCCACACCAGGCCCTAACTTCATTCCATATTTAAATAGAGAACAGACACGCTAAGTAAAGGTGAACGACAAACTCATTAGGGGAAGAACACCATGGGCAATTAGAATTCGAAAGACAAATACCAAATAAGGGATATACATTTTTTAGAGGTTTACAATAAACCTCTATATATATGTTTTATGATGTTAATAAGTATTTATAGAATTTATCTGTAACTATTATTAAAAGAACTGTTAGTTAACCCCACTTGTAGGTTATTTTAGTCATTTACGTTAACTCTTGCTTCAAATATAAAATGATATTCATATTACTTTGGACTAAAATACTATTAGGTGAGATTAATTAACGGTCCTTTTAAATATAAAACACTAAAATCAGATTTTTAAAAATTTTAAATTAAAAGAGATAAAAGAGTAACCGTAAAGAACAAATTTTTTTAAAAGTTTACTCTTAAAAATATAAAATAACCGATAAGTGGGAGTGCCCATATTAGAGGGGCAGGAGGAGGCTAGGAGCAGCAGGAGGTTGTCCAAAGCAAAACGTTCCGCCGGCAAATCGTACATCAATTGATTCATATTTCATCATGACATTTCACACATACCCACCGTCTCTCTATTCCCAATCTTCCTCTATCTTCCTAGAAAACCCCCATCCCCATCATCATCATTCTGAAAACCCTAAAACTGATTTCAAGCTTCCATCAATGGCGAAACCCCTCAACCCCATGGCTCCCCCCTACCAAAAATCCCACCTCTACCCATTCCCACCCCATCATCATCATTATCATCATCATCGTATCTTCCACCCCCCTTTGTTCTACAATATCCATTTCCAGCCTCGTAAATCATCTCCCCGTCTTCCTCTTCCACCGCCGCCTCGCCGGTCCGAACCAAAGAAAAAGAGGAATTCACCACTAACCCCGGTTCCGTCGGGGCCCCGGAATGCCAAGGTTTGGTTGCCGGTGTGTGGCCGGAAAGTCGTTACCAAAGCCGGCGAGGAGCCGGAAAAGAAAGCAAATAGGAAAAGGTGGAAGAATAAGAGGGGCGGTTACAAGCAGAATCTGGAAATGGAATCGGAAACGACGACGTCTGTGATGATTAAGAACATCCCCAACCTATACTCGTACGTAAAAACGTACATTTATTATTATTTTACATTCGATCGAGAGCATTTATTTAATTTATGTATTTATGTATTTATGTATGACTGACTGACTGCAGGAGGGAGTTATTGATCCGAATATTGGATAATCATTGCAAGATGGAGAACCAGAAGATTGATGATCATATTAATGGTGTTTCTGCTTATGATTATCTTTACCTCCCCATCGATTTCACGTAAGGGTTTTCTATTGTTGCTTCAAGGAAGTGTGTGTGTGTGTTTTTTGAAATTTTTTTAATTATATATTTTTTTATTTTTTAAAATTTTTTAATTTAATTTAAAAAAATTTTTGTGGTGGTAACTAGGAATGGAGTGAATGCGGGGTTCGCCTTCGTGAATTTCACCAACTCCAAAGCTGCATTTAAATTCCGGGACGCATTCGACGGAAAATTTTGGGAGGGTTCCAACAGTCGGAAGGTTGCCCGGATTTTCAGGGCAAGAATTCAGGTTTTCTTTTTCTTGAAGCCCTAATTCATTATATAAGTCTTTATTTGTTTACTAATTATTATTTCTTTGTTTTTTTTTTAGGGAAAAGAGGCTCTGATCAACAACTGCCGAGCGATGGATTTCAGAGGCGGGTCGGATGAGGCTTTGCCGGTTGTGTTTGACCCGGCAAGGGATGGGTCGGGGCGGGTCAATTGCCAGATGGTCAAACTGGGTAAGTTTCTTCGTTAGGAGATGGGGTTGGATAGAAAATATGCTAGTTTGTGTGTGGGTGTATTGAAAAGAAAGAAAGACAGATAATTGGATGGTTTTAGGGGTTTTAGGTTTGAAAGAATGGGGGTGGAGTTGGGCACCTATGTTTGAAGATAGGTAGGTTTTAGGAAGCAAGCCAAGCAGGGTGTTGAGGTCCACCTCCTTTGATGTATGACTGATTTTGATGTCCAAGTTGGTATGTCTGTTTTAGTGTAAAATATGGTTTGTGTGTACTGTGCATATAATGTCCTTTGTTTGTGTTTCCTAGGTTAGGTTTTAACCTAGCACATGATGGACCTTGCTTAAAAACAAACCTAGAATAGTTTCCTTAACACCATAGGCATGTATGCCAATGATAACTCGTGTGTATGTAAGAATGAATGTATGTAGTGGTCTTCAATTCTTAGGCTATCCGAAATTGGAATTGAAAAGGGCTTAAAAACCTCTTTAGAGCACCCTTATAGCGCCCCCACCCACTACGGTGGGGCGTGAAAATCGGAGGGGGGGGGGGTGGAGGCCTGGATCTTTCACGCTAGAAAATTAGATGTTTAGAGGGATTGTGTGATGATGATGGGTGGGGGGGGGGGGGGGTCTTTAAACCAGTGAACAACATTTCTGATCAAGCCCATTTGTCATGTCATCGTCCACATGTTGCATAATGCCCAAAGGTGTGGCTTGAAGGGCTTGACCATTACACATAGCCTTATGGGGAATAAGAACTAGTTTAAATGTAGATTAGATACTATAGGTGCACAAAATGGTTTTTTTCCAAACCGGTTTTGGTTAGGAGTACCGTTAACCAATCAAAACCGGTTAGGGTGGTAACTGGTTTGACAGGAGAAAACATGTAATTGATAATTGTCGGTTCCGGTCAAATACCGGTTAACCAGTTTTTTTATCATTTTTTTTACAACCGGTTAGCAAATAACTGGTTTAGTAACTGGTTTGTGGACTCGATGTGTTTTGGTGTTAATAAACTTATGTATTTGAGTCCTCGTTCTACTTCTATTTATGATATAAACGGCATGTCACATGGTCACCTAACTTGTCCCATGACTTTTTTTTTTCTTTCAAAAAAAGGATTTTCAGGTGAATGATTTTTTTATAAAAAAATTTAATTCCAACCCCTCTAGCAATAATCTAGTAGATTATGATTCTTAAAAAGATGGTAGATGTGAGGTGTTCTCCAATAATCTAGGAAGGTGGTCTATATATATAATATGTATATGGTTGATGTAGTATATGTTGACTGTTGAGGTTTGATTAAAGAATTAAGTAGCCAACTCAGTGACTCAATACGTACGTTCAAGAAACTGAAGCTTGATTTGTTTTTCTCCTTCCTTTTTTGTGTACATCTTATAGCTGGTTTCTTCAACGTTCATATGATAGACTATTGACTCAAATGCCATTTGGTCACACGTTTTATTATCATGATTATTTTTTTTAAAACTTATTTGAAATAAGAGGTAATTGTTATGAAAAAAGTCATTAAATAAGTATCTCGATAATATGTCAACTCGATCTTTTTAATTGTTTTAATTAACATTTATAAAAAGGTTATTATGAAAATTGAAGAACTTTTATAATATATAATAAAAATACAGAACATACAAGTTTATAATAATTAACTTTATCAAAAAAAAAAATTAGCCCACGGTGAGGATCGAACTCACGACCTTTCCCTTACGAAGGGAACGCACTACCACTATGCTACGGAGGCCTTTTTGTTTATTCCTTTTAGATACTATAAGAAAACAACTAACGTTCTTCCAACAAACAACCGATCGAACAGTACACAAGCCAATGAAATATGTCGTTTTGCTAACCACAAATGATTTACTATATATAACATTAGTCCTTATATAACATTAACCTTTATGTAACTGGACTTAACGGAGAAGCTTAATGCCCGTTAAAGAAAATGACAAAATATGCATGTACATGTTAAAGAATAACTAGCGTTATTAGTAAAATTTAAAAATAATTCTTGCAAAACCTGTAAATTAAAAGAACAAATTTGTAATTCACTCTAAATTATATTTTCATAAAAAAAAAGTCTACTTTAGCATTACTCTAGCAACTGGAAAAAAAAAGAATTAAATATTAATTTCACTATTCATCCCCATTAAATAATATTTTCACAACCCAACCTATGTTGTATATATAGGAATAGTTGATTTTTGAGACTAAAAACATTCCATAAACATTTTACTTGTGGTGTAAGATTATTCGAGACATGTTTCTATTTTCTCTTTTGGTATGGATACTTGGTACACTCACACACAGTGTCCTTTAAATTAGAGAAATCCCATTGAGATTCAAATGAATCTTTGTCACATACAGCATGTTCTATTTTGGACCCGTACTATGGAGAGTGTGGGTCAATTAGGGAGGAACATTCAGATGCCGAGAGTTGTGTAGAGGATGCTATGGTTGATTATCTTTTAATATATAAGGCAGGAGGGAGTGGCGTCAAGATTGCCGCCGGCGTCGCCGGCAAACACCGCCGCCAGGCCAACGGCGCCGCCCAATTTGATGGTTTGCTGCTTCTTTTCGCCGGAGAGGTTTGTTGGTGGGGCCAGGGTAAAAGAGCCGTTGAACGGCTATGTGATATTAAAAAAAAAAAAAACACTATATATATACCCACTACTTATCAAAAACACACTTCATCTCATCTCAAATACCCACATTCATCTCAAATACCCACTTCACCACAAACTCCAACTTCACCTCACAATGTATCAACCATGGTCTACCGACGAAGAGGTTGCGTTGGCTAACGCTCGGGTGCACGTCTTCAACGATAAAGATAGTCACTCAAAACCGCTTAGTTTCTGGTGTCAAGTACTTGAGCACTTCAACAAAGAACTTGGTGGTACCAACAAAACCAAAGACCAGTTGAACTCGAAGTGGCACAAAATGAACGACAAAGTCAACAAGTTCGAAGCTGTGTACTTCGAGATTGAACGAAAAGCTACACTAGCGGATCTTGAATCGGGTTTGATGTTAAAGGCGTTGCGCGAGTACCGCAAAGTTCATGACAAAAAGGGTTTTCAACACGTCGAGGTTTGGACGATAATGAGGGAGCATTTCCAACGGGCGTCTACTTCGGGGAGTAACTAAAATGTTTGTGATTTATTTGTAATATCCTTTTTTATTTAAATAAATGTAATGTTTTTTTTTTTAAATAAATGTAGTGTTTTTTTTTAATAAATGTAGTATGTTATTTTTATATATAAAATACAAAAACAAATAAATAAAAACATTAAAATAAACCCACTTAGAATTCTTCAAAAACCTCACCACCACCACTCAAAATCCTTCAAAATCCTTTCTTTTTCTCTCTCCTGCGTGGCACACTCCTATTGGTTCTCCTCCAACTTCATGTACTTCAAACCTTCCCCACTCCCTCCTCCCTAACTTAGTTGTAAAGTTTTTTTTAAATTCTTCTACTTTTTAGTTGACATTTGTACTATTTAAGCATATATTCAAGTACTTTGACTAAGGCTGAAGGTATTGGATGTTAAAACCCTATTAGCATGCTCATAGCGTCTGGACACACCGCCCCCGGGGGTGCTATGGGTCTAAAAACCCTCCACAGCGTGTTTTTATGGCACATCTCCCGTATGCTTTCTTGAATTTTGATCGGTGGAGAGCAATATGAGTTTATTCCCAAACTAGTGTAAATATAAAACTTATTTACCAAATTTTACTGAAACGTAAACATGAGAAAATGAAATAATTAATATAAACCGAAAAGTAGCATACACGACTTAAGTCAATACGCAGGGAAGACGGACAACAAGCTACGCCCCCAACCCTTTTTGTATAGTAAACCCTAGACGTATAAAAACCACATTCTTCAATCTAGAGACCGCACTATTTCCACGCATGACTTTTTGGATCCGGTTCAACAGGGCCAGTGCCTCTGTATCTAGATGACCGAATGTATCGAAAACGAAAGGAACAAACACATGTTGATTTTCAATACACGCTTTCTCATGTTTATTAACCTTTCCAACAGCTGCCCTGGACGCCGTCTGCCCCGCTGTGAAGGTGCTGGCCCTCAGCAAAATGCTCGAGATCCCTTCCTGGTCGAGATCCCAGCCCGCCTAAAGATGTTAAACAGAACGTCACGGATCACATCATGTCGATATTTAAACCAAAATGGGTGACAGAATGGGTGTTTTCAACTTTTGACTTCTATTCTTATTGAATAAATGATTTCTTATTTAAATATATATATATATAATTCTTGAATAACATTCGATTAATTTATTTTACTCTTTATAATTGTGCTTTTTTATTTGTTCGGAATACAAAGAAAAAGAAGAATGTTTGTATTACAAGTTTAAAAAAATAAACATCACGGTTTATAAAAAATTAATTTTATTAGAAGCTTTTTAGAGGATATTTTTAAATAGCTATTTAATTTAAACATTTTTTTTATTTTCTTCAAAATTTTTCCTTTATATATTTGTAGAAAACATTTATAAAATATAAAAGTCATATATCATACGTCTAGAGTCATGAGTTTAAACCCATTTAAGAAAAATACTCATAAGCCGAGCTTGAACTTCATTCTCACAAAGTTACATGAGATCGATAAGTGAAGCTCGAGTTCGCGCTTATTTTTTTTAACAAGCTTATTTTTAGGATCGTTATTGGGTTTGGGGCTCGTTTTAGCTCAACTCGGCTCAAGATTTTAATGAGTCGGTCTCAAATAGCTCACGAGCGGTTTGGGGCTTGTTACTCGACTTGACTTAAGATTTTATAATATGTATTATCATTGGTTATGTAGTTATTTAAAATGTAACCTTGTTTTTTTTCTCTCTTTTAAAGAATTGTATATATATACAAAGGAGAAAGCGAACTTATGGTTCCGTGTCACTTTTTTTGCATTACCAATTTATATATATATAGACCGTTGTTCAAATAGAAAACCAAGAGTGAGTTTAGCACAACTGGTTTAGTATCTGGTTATTCAAGATATGGTCTCGAGTTCGAAACCAAGCACCGGCGATTTTTGCTTGCCCCTTTTTTTCTCCACTTTTCTTTTATTTCACTTATTGGTGAACTTTGGCGGTTGTTGGTGACTCGCTCTCCACGCGTATGTTTTACGTCAGGAATCTTCTTCATTCCTTAATCTCACCCTCTCATCTTCAGACGATCGGCCTTCTCCTCTCTGCTCCTGGCCATTGACGATTTCATCTCTATCTCCGATCTTCCTACTGATCATACGATGGAGCAGTTCTGTATTTCGTTGTTGCAGACATCGATCTCAAGCATTTCACATAGATACAAACCGAATCAGGGTTGTGTCGATGTGTTTGAGTTCAACAGAAGGCCGCGGTCGATTCAAGTTTGTGTTTCTCGCATCTTCTTTTTTCTACTGTATCTTCAATTGCTCGATTTATTTATTTATCTATTTGTGCAGCCATCGATCTCAAGCATTTCACATAGGTACAAACCGAACTAGGGTTTGTATTGATGTGGTGTTTATCAGTTTGCTGATCTTCGTTTGGTGTTGGTTTTTGTGAGTGTTTTGCCTCTCCCTGCTGCTGTTACAGATTTAGAAATTAGTTTCGACCCAATTTACTTGATTTCTTCATCGTCTATTTGCTATGCTTCTTGATCTTCTTCCTCATTCAGTAACTTGCTTCGTCGTATTTATTTGTATCTCTACACTACAATTTATTTGATCGTGGGTTTCTTTTTCGTCTTGGTTTGTACAAATCAGAGTTTGATGTTTTTATTTATGTCTGTTGAATTTCTTTTCTTTTGGTTTGTTTCTTCGATTTTGTGATTGCATGTTGCTTTTCATTCAAAGATATTCGAATTACCTAATTTTTTGTGGTCCTCAGATAGATGTCTTATTGCATAATTTTCTTTTGATTGTGTCTTTGATTGGTAATTGGTTGCCTCTGTTAATATTAACTATGATTTCCTTAGTCTTCTGTTGATTTCTTAGAATTTATTACATGTTGCTCACCTACTGTTCGTTAAAATGTCTATGCTACAGGGATCAAGTTCAATTCCATTTGCTTATTCATTGGAGGTAACTGTCATTTTGTAAAATCATTTTCTTAGTTAGTTTCTAGATTTATGGGATTCAGTACTTATGTGACTTTAAATTGACTACTTTTACTTCTGTTGCTCAGCTATTTTTAAGCTTAGGTTTACTTGAATTGAATTCTTATAGGTTATGTATGAAAGTCAAAGTTTTCTTCACAACCGATTTTAATCCAAACAGAAACATATTTGACCAATATGGCATTTACATAAATCTATAACTCTGTGTTTAGTGCCTACAACATTATTATTTATAATCTTCTTTCCGCAACAGTTGAAAGAAGAAAATTAGTCATATTTTCATTCACCAATGTTTAGCTAAACAGATCTTTACTTGAATTGAATTCTTAAAGGTCATGTATTAAAGTCAAAGTTTTCTTCATAACCAATTTTAATATTTGTGACCCTTTATCATTCTGTTGTCATTTCTATATTAATGACAACTCAGAGAAGGAATAAACTGAATTACTTATGATGACATTTGAGAAGGTATAACAAATTAGAAAAGAACAAACACATGCATTGAGAAAAAAGAAAGAACAGATATCGAATCACTAAACATAAGACCCTAACAGAACTTGGAAGGAACAAAATAGACCAAAAAAAGTACAGAAAACGGGAGCAAATGAAATAAAGCGAACATGCAACCAACAAATAACATGATGCACACTCGAATGTATTCTATTGAGCATTTAATTTTCCCCAAATATCAAGTTCTTCCAATAACCCTAAATGGTTTATCAAACATAATCGCATCAAACAACTAACTAAATTCAAGCAATTAAGCATCGTATAAGAATTTGACTAATTAGTGGTCTGTATTTGCAACAGATGGTTTGTTCATGAACTAATTCAGTATTTGACTGCATTTGATTGCAACTGCCTCTTTGTTATTGTTTGTAAATGTGGTTTTATTGATTTGTTGTGCACTATTTGTAGTTGCATATTTGTTACGCTAAATATTAGTGTAATTATTCCTTCAATTCTTCACGGCCACATTTAAATCCTTATTTTTCTAAATTTTTGGGGATGTATGGTTTTCAATTCTTCACTGCCAATTCCTCATGCAGACAGTGCAAGCAGACGTTGTCAAGGCAGTTACAGGGGTACAAATCTGCTGAACATGGACTGGACTATCTCAAATGCACGTAAGATTCAATCTGAGCTCAACGCCACTGCAGGATTAGACAGCGGCCAATCACCTGCAAAAAGAAAGCTGCTGGACGAACTTGGTAAAGTTCCATAAGCCTTATAAAATTTTCTAACTGAAAATTTTAGAATATACACTAAACTAGCACCATGAAAAATAGAAAACTCAGATGAGGCTGGGAAGAAGCTGAAGGCAAAGATGCAATATGATAAATGAACAAGTTTAGTGACAAACATGGTCTTTTGGAAAGATAGCATGCTCAAAATACAATCTTTTGTAAGTAGCAAACAGGTAAAAGCCTAAATTTTATGCATTAGTGACAAGTATGTAAAAAATTATATGTATGGGCAGTGACTATCACTCATGGTACGTCTATTCTATTAGTGCTAATAATTTTTGGAGCCTTCATATAGCCATTTGTAGTTCAAAAATTCAACTGTTTGGGTGTTTAATAGATCATTGTATCAAAATCAATTTTCAAGTTACTAATAACTTCTACTATTGCAGGTTAACAACCTTAACTTTTGTTTTATTTTGACCCATTTAGGTATACTCATCATAGAATATATATTTTTGGACAAATATTGACCTATTGTGTTTCTTATATTCATTGCTCATAACGAAATTGTTCTTTATATGTGTGTTTTATGGGTCATATTATGACACCACAATGAAATCACAAATGGTGGATTATGTACATTGGAAAGTCAGTGATCTGATGATAAGGCACTAATATATTGCCTTTTGGGAACATCTGAATGTATATATATATATTGATAAGGCTTCTCTGGTTTTAGAAGTTGATGCTTTGCACAATGATTTTACAAAATCATGTGGCTGGAAACATAAAACTTCCACATGGTTGATTTGCATTTCAATTTGGCACCAAGGTTAGACCATGAAAATTGACATGCGAGTCTAAATGTGTATGTAGCTGTGCAAAAATGCAGGAGAATCCTTTTCATACATTTTTCTGGGCTACCGCAGCAACGCGCGGTCGATCTCTAGTTAAAAACAAAAAACGGACATATTCTAGTCCGTTTACCTTTACAGAATTAAATAACAAAAATACTATTTTAGAGGGAACAATTTCAAGAAAAAAAAGAAGTTTCAATTAAATAGCTATTTATGCTTTAAAAGGTTTCTAATAAAATTTATATCTTTACATGCCGTGATGTTTATGTTTTTTTAAATTTGCATAATTGTTTTCTTTAATTTTGTCATTCAAACATTTTTCTTTGTATTCCGAAGAACTAAAATTGAACAATTATAAAAGAGTAAAATAAACTAATTGAATTTTATTCAAGAATTATTTATATATATAAATAAGAAATCATTTATCCAATAAGAATAGGAGTGAAAAGATAATTTTTATTTTAAAAAGCACATATTTTGGTAAATATTTTTTTAACAACACCTATTTGATAAATAAGTTTTGTATTTACATAAGTTTGAGAATAAACTCGAGCATATATGATTTTTTTAAAAATGTAATGATGAGTTTGCTAACTAGGATGATACATTTCAAAAAAATACCAAAGGGAGAGGCTCTTAGACACTCTGACTTCTAAACTCCTTCTTTAGTAAAGGTTTAAATTTTTTTACCATTGATTTATATACATGTGTACAACAATACAAACTTTTACAAACATAACGCAAAGTTTTCATAACATGGTTGAGACATTATGGACATGATGATGATCACGGGAATAAATTTACATATATTCAACATCATTGTCCTAGTTTTGGGTATATATATATATATCAAGTAGTTGGATAAGAAGCCATCATAGCAATACCACATAGTCCTTCCTTAGCTTCAATATCTCTCTGCATCCTAATGTATCCTTCTTCACCCCAAACGGTCCCCCACGAGTTCTTTACGAGCCAGTACCTGATCCCATCTTCACTTGTTCCATATCCGACCGCTGTAACCCCATGGTCCAACTCAGTGCCACAACTTCCATTAAAAACGCCACTCGAGTAAAACTGGAAGTCAGACTCTCCGGCATCAATGGCAACGGAAACAGGTTGCATGGCCACGGCTTTCAATAGTGCCGACTCACTGTTGGCGGGCACATCCTCATGTCCCGTGATCTTTGCCGCAGCAACACCTTCTTTTTTTGTATTACAAGTCGCATCTGCTGCTTCGTAAGGATATGCGGCCTCGGTGTTGATTCCTTTGTTTTTAACAATGAAATCGAACCCGTCGTCCATGTATCCACCTTCACACCCTTGGTCTTCACCACTCCTGTCGCAATCCATAAGTTCTTGCTCGGATAGTGATATCAGTTTCCCTGTCGTGATCCCGGTAATTCCTTCGGTAGCCGCGATAGTCGAAAACGCCCAGCAGCTTCCTATTGGTTTTAAAACAAATAAAATTAAAAAAAGAATCCAACTATTCTCACACCTCTTACTTTATAATCTTACAACCTTCATAAATGGTTGTTTAAGGTTTTGTTGACGACTGACTTTTCAAACGGTCATTTGACATTTTAAATAACCGTTTGACTGTTGAATTTTTTCAAAGTTTGGAAAAGTAAAAGTCAAAATATCGAAAGGTCAAACGACCTTCAGGTCCAATAACCTATAGGTGTAGAATTAGCAACACCCTTTTAAAAAGACGTGTTAAACTATAACAGAAACAAGTTCTTTTTAATCTTGGATATGTGATGGGCTTACCGCATTGACCTTGATCCTTGATTGGGGTAACGGCTCCTTTCTTCCGCCAATCAATGCTAGGTGGAACCGCGGTCATATGTTCATATTTGAATGGCGTGGTTTGTCCCGATCTTGGAGTGATTGGGAACTTAAACCCGTTACGAGTGGCCTTAAACTCTTGATTTGTTTGGTCCGCGAACTTATTGACACTCAACTTGTAAGCGCGATTGCCACCATCATTGAACGCTTCTATGTACGCCACATTATTCTTGAATATCTTAAAGCGTGTTTCTTTCTCCAAATCATCTTTATATACACGCCCATAACGAGCCATCCATTGTTCATGCCTTCGTGACATGCTCTCTTCGTTTAGTGTTCGAGAGCTGACCTCGCATGCCCACATCCCGAAAACAAGCATTGCGGCCAAGATGATGTGTGAGAAGCCCATGTTTTTGGAAGTAGATTGTGATTCTTAAAAAGTTGGTAGATGTGGAGGTGTTCTCCTATAATCTAGGAAGGCGGTCTATATATAGAACATGTATATGGTTTATGTAGTATATGTTGAGGTTTGATTAAAGAATTAGCTAACTCACTACGTACGTTCAGGAAACTGAAGCTTGATTTGTTTTTTTCTACCTTTTTGTCAACATCTTATAGCTAGTTTCTTCAACGTTCATTTGATAGATGATTGTTTGATTGCTATATTGTCTTTGAATATCATTTGTCATCTACCATTTGTTGTTAATAGTTTAATGTCACATTGATTGATGCTTGTTCATCAAAAGCAGTGGCGGAGCTTGAGAGAGATCTCCGAGGGGGTGGGGATCAAAAGATCGACCGATAGGGTGATAATCAATACATCCGAGCGGGCGATACTTCACAAATACAATTTTTTTAACATAAAATCGAGAAAATAGGTAGTTACGGACGGAAAAACCTAGGGGGCGGTCCCCCCCCGGCCCTAATGAAGCTGCGCCAGTGATCAAAAGTCAGTATAGTCAGAAATGAAACTCTCTTTACAGAATTTTAAATATATCGTTACAAGATTATTTTTATCTATGCTTTAATATAAATTTTATTGTAAACCAAGTTATTTTTAATATTGTATAAGTTAATGAATAAAAAGTACACGTCATCAATTTTTTTACTATTGAAATATGACTATTTTTTTTCAATTTCAAATATGATGTTTGCCACGTCTTTATACGTTTTGATATGAATTTTAATCGAATTAAAAACATACTAGTCACTAGAGCTACTTAACAGTTTCTCTTATATATAAAGTGACGTCATTTACTCTTCTCATATTAAGATGAATTTCCTGTCTAGATGGTGTGATTTGATTAGGGTGTTCTCGAGTCGTCTAAAGCGTCAATGGGGTCACACACAGAGGAATTCAAATGCATGCAAGGCTTAAAACAATGAGATCTCCTCTCAAGTTTTTTATTCGTCATTGTCATGAAAGCTTTTACTTCAACTATGTAAAAGATGGTGTCGGTTGGTATTTGTAATGAGATCCAACTTCCAGGCGTTGGTCCCCCATTATCTCATCAGTTATACACCGGTGATCTTCTTATTATCGGCAAGTGGTCCAATTCTAATGTCCGTAATTTGATACGTATTAGAAGATGTTTCAACACAGTCTTGAATTTCCGTTTTCTTTATGTAACCTTATAGCAATGTAACTATTTTGGTGTCAATGTTGTCTCTACGTTTTTTTATACTTTTCCAAACGCAATAAGTTTAACGCATGCATTGATGATGCAAATAACATTTAAGTAGCAAAAATAAGATTTTAAACGTTTGTGAACTAATTTTAACGTAGCTGTTCAATTTTTTATATTTCACTTCTATTTACGAAGTGTTATAGGAGGGCAAGTGCGCTTTAGAGCATTCACAGTCCGTTCCCTATCCCCATCCCCTATAATTTATATTTTTATCATTACTTTTTCTCCTTCTTTCACTCACAATCACACTTAAATAATCATCAGTTTTTTCCTCAAATATATAAATAAATAATAAATTTTTCTCTCTTCTCCACTAATAACCACATCCTAAATTTTAAACACTATACTCACATATACTTTAGAATAAGTTGTGAAATCTCTTATGTACCCGATATCCCGCGAGTTAATAATACTTGCAATGCCGTTCAAAATAATAATAATAATAATAAATAAATAATAGTTACAAGAAAAATAGTGATATATTGATTAAAAATCTTCTTTTGGATCGAAAAATCCTCATTTCGTAGACCTGCAGTTCGGTTCAACTGTTCCAAATTCTCACCCAGATTTATTCGAGACGAATGAACAGACAATCGATTAACAGTTTTGATTTTGAGCCCTAATTCTCTCAACGAAGGTAATCAATCTACTGTCCTTGCTTATTGCAACTATTGAGCTGTTCATATTTTTTTTTTATTTCTAATTTATATTTCTATGCTAGCAACCCTCGTTCTTACACTGTTTCGTTGAGGTTTTTCACTCGAATCGAACCTGCCTATTGATGAGTTTGAAAATCCAGTTAATGCATCGTAGTTTTCGCCCTAATTCTGTAATTCTCAGTTTCATCTGTTTTCTGCTTGCTTCATTATTTGTTTACAATTGATGTTTGTTGTTCTAGTTATTGAACATCCATTGAAGTTGTAATCGTTTACAATTGATGCTAAGCTCTAATTCATTTTTGTAAATATTTGTGAGACAATGCTATCTGTTACCTAAGGAGGAGCTGTAATTCTTGTTTTAGATTCCTAATATCAAATTGGGGTCATCAGGGCAAACAGTTTAGATTTTTTGGACCTGATATTCTCAATCAGTATTACAGTATATGCATATTATCACTGGATGGAGGAAACGTCTTGATGCATTCTAGCAAACATTTTAATAAAACCTGAATTGATGAAAATGTATTATCATATATGAAAGTAGTTCGTAACATTACAACTGAGTCTTTATTTATAGGGCTATCCTGGAAACCGAAACATTAATTTTGGTCAAAGTAATTGGCACGTTAACTATAGACTTGAATGAAATAGAAATGGAACTGAATTATTGAACTTGGTCAAGATAACTAACATTCTGCACTTAATTAGGGGTCCTTTTTCTTGAGCCTGTGGTCTCTCTAGGAGCAGCATCTTTAGTCTTTATCCCGTATCTCATCCTCAAACCGTGCTTGTTTTGAGTGGGATTTTGCTTGCTATGTTTTTGTATTTTTTGGGAGTTATGGACTCGTTTTTTTTCCAACTCTTTTTCTGCACTCCCACCAATCCACATATGAGTCAACCATTTAAAATTTTGGTCCCTAATCGCATATGGCTGGGTTCACTTCACGTGAAGTACATGCTAGAGATGCTCATGTTATATAGCTGGATTCTACTTTAGAAGATTGATGAATATGTAAGTGACACTAGCACTACAATATGGTGGTTCTAAAGGGCACAATAAGGTGTTGCATACCTTCACAGCCATAAGTCATGCTTTCTAGAGAAGTTAGTGAATCTATGGTTAAGTTAACAATTGAAAATTCATGATTCTAAAATTGACAATCATGTTTTTGTGATTATTTGGATCTATATGTTCTCTTATATCTTTTTGTCTTTTTGAGTTTCTGGTACAAAGGATGGCAAACAGTAACGAGGGTAAAAAAAATGAGACTTTAGGGCATTCTCTTATCCGAATATAACAAACCAAACATCAGTCTTGGAATGATACTCAAATCCAACTTATATGTAAACAAACGTAAGTCTGCAAGTAATCACACATATTCCCGTAACAACCTATTATCAAGCCCATACTTAATTTCAATTCAGATTAACCATCCTGTGATGCACAATTACTCAATTAGGTTTCTTAATTCGCATGCCAAAAGTTTTCAATTATTCTGTAAAGGGGGTAGTGATTGTTTATTAGGGCTAAGCAATAATAACTTAATTTTAAACAATCATGTGCTGTATCTAAAATTCTGTAAACATAGGGAAATTTGAGGTCTAGGTATTTCCATTTTTCATTTTATAATGTGGATAAATGTTGACGAATTGATTGAAGTTAAATATGGATATCCGTGGTGCCAATTTGGTCTTTATTTGAAAGTGAGAAAATTGGGTATTTGTTAAATGTTAAGGGTTAGTTTAATCGTAGACATTAACACTTGACATAAAATTCATGGCACTGGGTAATTATTTAAGCTTCTTTGTTTTTCTATCATCAATCATCTTATGTTTTTACAGGGTTACGTCCACCATGATACAAGGTCCCCGAGTCCGACTTAGGGGTTGGCAACAGGCGGCAGTTGCCCTTGGGTCAGCAGTTGGTGCATTAGTCGACCCAAGGAGAGCCGATTTGATAGCTGCTTTGGGGGAGACAACTGGGAAACCTGCTTTTGAGAGGGTACTTGAAAGAATGAAAAGGAATCCTGAAGGCAAAGTATAACTTCTGTCAACTTCTTGTATAGATACTTACTGTTTCTGCTATTTCATAGAGGTAACAATATGAGCCGGTCAAGTTGTGAAAACTGTCGGGTTGAAACATATCATTTTCATAAGGATTTATGGGTTATAATTGGCTGTGCTAGGTTGGTCCACAAACATATTTTGTACATTTAAGACACACACTGGGGTGGAGGGGTGCGTTTATTTCAAAACCAATATTATGTTGAGAACTGCATAAACCTTGAACATAGTACTTCAATGAATAGGATACAACTGAAGAAAAATGGTTTATTTCTCTCTCATTAATCTTTCTTTGATCTTAACTCCTCTTTTGTGACTTTTAAAGAAAACTATGGCCATGTGCACATGTTAGTGTAGTGTATATACACATGTGCATGTAGACAAGATGCTCTCAATAGTTCAATACCATATTTTTTAAAAACTAAAACTCAAACATATTGAAATTCAAATGCATTCTAGTCAAGTTATATAATAAATAGTACAAGGGCTAAAAGTGGTTCTCACATTGATATTATTGGTTCTGAAATCAACACCCCTATATACATTTGTATATAATGTGCTAATATTATTATATTATAATATATAATCCAAAAAATAAACTGATTTTAGGAGGGTGTATGGGTTTAAATTAGATTTTGAATGAGTTTTAACTTCTTTGACATGTTCCTGTTTTAGCTAAAATAAATTACATGACCAAATTAAGATAACACAACCCAAGTTGACCTATTTATAAGCAAATTTGGTTGACTGTCGCCTCTAGTATTTATTATTATTTCCTTGTTTTCCCTTGTCAATCAAACCTGTTACGCTTTTGTTTAAATTTTAAAATATACTTTGTAATCTTTGTATTCCAGGAAATACTGTTGGATCGTCCACGTGTCATTTCCAGCAATGTAGGCCACGCATGGGACCTACCAGAAAACACATTTGGTGCTGCATACGCGAAGTTCATGGGATCAAGAAACTTCTCTCCAGACGATAGACCGCCAGTAAGATTTATGGAAACCGAAGAACTTGCTTATGTGGCAATGCGTGCACGCGAAGTGCATGATTTCTGGCACACTCTTTTTGGCCTTCCAACGAATCTGATCGGTGAGTCAGCGTTAAAAGTTATCGAATTTCAGCAAATGTTGCTTCCGATGTGCTTCTTGTCTGTCATTGGAGGAACTGCAAGGTTCAGTGACAAACAAAGATCGGTGTTTTATAAGCATTACTTCCCTTGGGCAGTTCGGGCAGGTATGAAGTCAACTGATCTGATGTGTGTTTATTATGAGAAACATTTTCATGAAGATTTAGAGGAAATGAGGCAGAGATGGGGCATCATACCTGCTCCCCCGATTTATGGGTAGTTATGTTAGTTAATTATCATGATAATATAGCATGGTTTGTTACTTTTTTTACTGGTTGTTTGCTCAATTATTCCCTATAGTTTAGATGTCTATGCCATCTTGTTTCTCTTTATTTTGTCTGATCAGTTCCCCTCCATGGTTATTGTAAAACAAACTAAACGTTATGATATAAGCCGATTCGAGATGGCTAATCTCCCAAGGATAAAGACCCTTAAGCGGGTTAGACTCCAAAGAAAAGATGAGAGAACTAAATAGAAATTACTTTGATAAAATCTTCTGCTTCCATTTTCTAGAACGATTACAAATTAAATAAGAGATCATGCATAAAAGAAGGGAAACATGGACTTAATGCAAAACTACTTCTAGATCATGCAAATAACTAAACTGCAAACGTGGACTATAACCTATCATGCATACAATTAATATGAAATTAAAGACTAAATCAAATGATAACAATTAAACGTGGCTTGGGACGTATCACGTTAAGTGGACGCCTGAGACTTGTTAGCTGGAAAGTTCATTTATATTCGTTTATATTCATTTATGTAATAAACAAACAGACATGGACACACATTTTTGTTTTAGTTAAACAAATGAACATAAGTGCACGTCTCGTTGGTTCATTTATATTCGTGTGTTTAGATTTATTTACGCTCATTTGTTTATGTTTGAAGCAAAACAGGAACAGATCGGGTTGTGACAATTTGGATCGAAACAGGTTCAACACTAGCTCCAAGTCTGATTGGATCAACAAGTTTCCGGTGAGTAAACGAGATTTTTGCACATGTAACAGCGCATTAAGGCCTTAGCAGGGAAGGGTGCCCAGCGAAAACCCTTTGGCGTGAGAATAAGTATGTATTTAGTCAAAGAAGATGAAGTAGTGAGCAAGTGTGTGTAAGAGAGCATGAAGAAAGTATCTCAGGTAACTTAACCATATATAGTTTAAATAGATTTAGGGTTTCCCCTATGAGGTCATACGTGTGCGCGTAGAAGGGATCATTCGCATTTCATGCTATGCACTCATTGGCTAAGGGGAGCGTCATAACAATTTTCTAGTCCCGTGTATATGAGGATTTTGTGGGATGACAGCTTGTGAAAGGCCCATCTGGAATATCCTGAGAATACAGGAGAGTTTGGATCTATCCTAGTTTATATATTCTTTTAAGTTTATTTAGCCATTTAGGCCCATCGGGTTGTGCTAAGTTCATATGAGACGTTTTTGTATAATTGTAAGTGTAAAGTCACATACTCACATTGTCACAACTAGCTAGTCAATGTCATTCTAGACGCCAAACGGTCTTTAGTTTAGCGGTATCATAATGTTAGATAAAACTTAGCATTGTATTAATGTTGTGTTTGAGGGGGAATAAAAGTTAAGGACGACGCACGTAGCCACAAATGGAAGACAAAGTGCGGCCGAAGAACAGGAACTAACAAACGAACACTTGCGAAGTGTTGTGCCACATCATCACCCCCCCCCCCCCCCTCACGGACAACACGACATATATAGTCTCACAGATGCTCGGATAATCTTATATACATACTTAGTTGCAGGAAGACAAAGTAAATTGATCATTTACCCTAATTAAGAGAGAGAGTTTGAATAATCCCTCATTTTATGATCATCGATCAATATACTTTTATAAATGCACGTTGCTGCGGGGGTGACTACTAAATGTAAGTATGACAATGTAAACATAGAAAGACAAAAGAGTGAAATAGATGGCTCAGATTTGTACAAATTAACATCATAAATCCATAAATCCATGGTGGCTGCAAAAGAAAATTGACCCCTACACATGGATTCTCATCGGACTTTTACAATAGAAAATCATCATCGCCATTTACAACCAATAATTCTGTTTTCAGGTCAAACCAACAAAAACATCATAGAAAGGATCATATCTTAAGCATATGATCATATTTAAGACGCGTTGATATGAATGGCGCAGCATGTGAGGGACAAAGTGGTCTATCACGTTCCTTCAAGACCTCATAAACCCATTTGGATTTTTCATATCTGGGTTATTGAAACCCATGTTCAAAGAAAAAATCAGATTCAAACTTCCTTAAAAACCAACAGAACATGAATCGTAAAAGAAACTGTTTGAAAGATTCATTTATCCTAACCCAAAACGTCAAGTACAGCCACAAACCTTAACTTGCAAGATGTATATAACATAATTAAGCTCAGATCATCGTAGGTAGGTTATATAAAAAGGAGAATGTAAGAGTCCCATGGCTGCAAAATTAATTGCCACGCCAAGATAGACACCCAAATCTCTTATGTCCTCCTACTCTGAAAGATCATCACTGCTTTGAAGAAAGCATCAGAGAAACAACACAAATCTAATGAAACAATAATAGCATCATGTTCCAAAACCGGTATAAAAATCAGAAAGTATTTCAGATCTGATCTAAAGTGAACATAAATCTTTAAGAGTAAAATTAACTCAGATCATTAAGGAATCGCTCACACACCGACGACATCGCAGGTAAGATCATCGCGAAACATAAAGATACCGTAAGGAATCGCTCATACACCAACACCGCCAGTAAGATCATCGCGAAACAACAACCACCATCATCCATTTATAGATTTCGGATCAGTACGTCACCGACATCAACGTCCGACATCGACATCGGCCTAAACCGGTTTCCGTAAAAGGACCTGAGCAACAGTAACCAAAGCTAAATCGGGTCAATCGGAACCAAATCCGACCAATGATGCCAGTGAAATACCCACAGAAAAACAAAGCTCACATGTAAATGACATGGAGGTGAAATGGAGGTTAACAGTGACTTTGCAGAGTACAGGTAGACAACACAAATCCGACCACCGATGATGCACACAAATCGATGCATCTACGTCCGGCAGCAAATCCGGCCGAAGCCGGATCTTTCGCTAGGCGATTGGAGAGAGAGAGAGAGAAAGCCAGCCGAAAGCCACAGACGTGGTCGTAGTTACCTCAACGGTAACGGAGCAACGTTTGGTCACTTCGACGTTACCGGAGCCCTACATCGGAGAAAGATTTCAGAGCCGGCAGTTTCTAGGGAGCAGAAACCATAGATCGGAGAAGAGAGAGTGCCACCAAGAAAGAGATACAACTTCAAGAGAGGGAATAGCATGGAGACGGCAGAGAGTTTTAAAACTCTCCAAACCCTAAACTCTCCCCATAGAATTAGAAAACCACTGTTGATGTGTTCGGAACGATACTAAAAATACTAATTAAATCTATACAAAAATCCTAGACCTAGACACACCTAATTTTACCGAAATCACCTAAACCGAACCGAAACCTAAGGCAAGTGTACCTATTGGTGACAGTATAGCTTATGTAAAACCGGGATTATCGAACCCTAGAGACACTATGTACAAGACTCAACTAGGACTGAAAAATAGGAATTTTTGAGAATTTGGTTTTAAAATAAATTAATTAAAGTAAATTAACTAACTAATTGACTAATCAACCAACAACCGAAACCAGAAAACTAGAGACACCTACCAGATGAGAGAAGGGCACTACCTAGACCTAGAATCCTATCTAACACTTACAATTTCACTCGGCTATGGAAAACTATGATGGAATCAGGATCTTAATAACAACTCTAAGAAAAACCTAGTGGACCCCAGACCATTTACCGGGTGTGATGCAGTAGGAAATCCTAAGAATCGAAGACGCGCACTAATTGGTTAGGTCACCTCCCGGCTTGTTCCTAACGGATATTCTAGTACTCGAACAGACAGGTCACCTTCCAGCTTGTTCCTATCCCAGACACCTAACGATGAAAGGAGTAACTACTAACTTACAGAATTAACATGGAATAGCAGGTAAAATTAGAATTAAAAGGGAATCCCTCTCCCGAGGCAATTTAACCTAAAACCCTAAAAACCCCGACTACTCAATAGGTTTATCACCTCCCGGCTTGTCTAAACCTAGCAACACACAAGAATCAAGATTTTCACTAACAACCTAAACAATGATTAACTAATTTGCTAACCATATCAACTACCAACATAAAGTCATGCAATTGATTACCCAACCCAAACCGAAAGACATTCGCAGATTGAGCAGTTTCGATTACTAATTACGACCCTAATTCATGTATCCATACGCATTAACCAGTAAATTAATAGTCTTTTACTAAAACATCAACCCAACATATGAAATCCAATAAACCGAGTAAAATCACACACGTCAAATATTCATCATACGGCCTAGGTAGCACTAGTTGCTTAGCCTAGGATCATGGTCCAGTAAAAAATACAGAATAAAACTGAATCTCTAACAGAAATCATGGTCTAAACAAAGTAACAAACACAAAACAAGAGTTTAGATGGAAAACCGACACGCAACCGGAGTCGAATGATTGATCCCCCTTCTTCTCTCTTGAATTCTGACCCTCTCTGCCGTCTCTGGGAATCGCCTAAAATTCGTCTGGAAGGGCAGCAGGTCGAAAAGTCCCGAATGAAAACCCTTAAAGTTGTTTTTATATGTCGAAACCTGCTTCTGCGGGTTATTAGGCGGCAAGCGTATCGCTTGCTACCTCTTCTTCTCCAGGCGATACGCTTGGAGCTCGTTACACGACAAATTAGTCGGTCAAACCGACTTAAGGCTCTTGTTGACTTTCTCTCACGCGCGTACCGCTTGCAACTATGAGAGTCCCAGGCGATACGCCTGGGACAGCTTGTTCAGCCCTTATTCTTCTTTTTCCTTCTTAACTTCTCTCGTGGCTCGGGAACTTCACCAAAACTGCAAAACTTACATAAAAACTATAAAAAGGACTCAAAGACACAACTTAAGTAAAACAAACTAAAACTAATGCAAATCGACTCAATTCAACTCAAATATAAACATAAAAGACCTCGGAAATGAGATGTGTTTGCAACACATCAACTGTTGGTTATTACCCACAGACAGTAACTTTGGAGAGTACATGTATAATTAATGGGCAGAAAAACCAAGGGGTAAAAACATCAAATCTCAAAAGTCATATGGATCAAAGTTTGAAAATGTAAAAGTACACTATTCATCAAGAAATTCCATTGTATTATAATAAAATAAGTTAATCAAAACATCTTAAACTAGCAAACTCAAAACCTAATTATTTTCGAGACCGAGTCTTGGGTTGTGACTCACCACACATATATACAATACTTAAAAGTGTGATGTGTATTCAAATGGTTTTATATAATTTTTTTACATCAAACTGTCATAACTTTACATTTTTTGGTCAGCAAGTTTGACAAGTGTGGCTTATGTTAGTGTGTGTAGTGTCTAATTATCTTTGAGCACATAACTCCATTACTTATACGAAACACCATATATTATTATTAAGATACATTTGTGGGCCAAATTGTCTTTGAAAACAAATAAAGTTTGTGATAAAGAAGATGGGAAGCAATGGTCCCAAATGGACTTAAAAGTCAAAACCACCCACAAGAAATCATCTACCTAACTAATGATGTTAACAAATAAATCAATATGATCCAGGGGCATCAAGAGAAGTTGATGCAAAAACCTTTTTAATAAAAGGGTGTGATAACATCCTCTCTTTCTCTTCTTAAATCACATATCATCTCCATCGCCACTAAAAGCGTGGTATTATTTATACACCATCAAATCTGATCCTTAATAAGAAATACTTGTTATTCGAAGTTTTCATTTAGTCTTTCACATTCCGGGAATTTGGGTATGATTTTTATAATGAATACTTATACATCTTTTAAAATCATTAACTTCTTAGTTTTAAACTTCTAAATCTTTTTTTTTTAAATCACGAGACTAGAACCTTAACACATTATGAATAAACCCTTTAATACACACATTAATACCACTAGTCTACAAAACATTCAGTGACAAATCTGCCTTAACATGATCGAGATAAGTAAGGAAGGACATGATATATGGATCATCTAAGGCACCACTTATCCTCTTGTCCTAATTGTACATCCATCATGCATAAGCGAATAAAAAACAAATGGAACAAAAGATGGACGTATCATGAATAGATGACCAAAACGCTAATACATCACTAATATACTTTTTTTTTGAAAGCCAAAGATATACAATATAAAACACGTGGCGGTTAGAAAAACCTAACCAACCACCCAACGAAAAAAATTACACAGAGATAACACCAACACAGTTCATTCAACTCTACAAAACCAAAACCCTGAAGCCAAATAAGTGACTATAATCCACGTAAATAGAGTCTCTCCGATATATGGATCCAAAGATCACGATATGATAGATCCAAGAATCAATCTGATGTTATCTCAACACGAAGTGCTAAAAAAAATTTCAGAGCATTTTCAGACCATCATCATATTTTTTTTCAATTAATCAATGCGTAATCGATGCTGAAATTGTTTAAATACAATGAGAAGCAATCTAAGTCTTCACACGATCTTATTTAGGTGTCAATCTCCTAATATATCATTAGTGTTTATATATAATATAGGAAGTATCGTAGCATATCCATGACACATTTGATATATTAAAAAGACGAAACCATCCACCCCATCGTATGCAACCCGTCACACATAAATTTCTCTCCAGCAATTTCAACACAACTAAGTCATTGACTACACTATTTCTTTTGGTAAAGTCAAACACTTCTAGTTTCATATACACTTCTTCTTAATCTTGGATGATATTCTTATACTCATCTAAATCAAATTAAAGTAGAGATGTAGTGAAATTAATTTAGATAGAGATGGTAAACTTATCAATAGAACATCAAGTGTTGTATACAAAGAAATTTGAAAGATTTATGAATTTTAACTCTAACTTTTTTTTTTTTTCACTACTATACATAATACGTAAGTTAATCACGATAAGGAGGAATTAAAGTTTCTAAATTACATTAATTGTTTCTATTATTCAACCCGCATAATACACACGTTTCTAATCTAGTCGAATATAAACACAAATAAAATCATGAAATTCAAAAAAAAAAAAACCACTCTCATGTTGTCATGTGTCCGTAAAACTTTTATAAACTTGTATCTCATGTAGTGTATAATTTTATGATGTAAACTTGTATTTTTATCCAGGTTATTTTTTACTGCAAAAACACACTCACACGCTTTAAAATGTCTGGAAACATACCCCCCCTCTCATCAGATTTCTAATTATGTTTAACAAATTGGCATATTTAATCCCTTTAAGTATCCAAATGTATTAATTATTCACTCAAACTTTATGTTTCATCTTTGTCAGTTATTAATAACCCTTCACGTTATAAGTAACTATATCATTATTATAGTTATAATGGGATATTAAATTTAAAAAGAAATTTACATCATCAAAAATAAGATCAGTCTGTTTTTCCTATAGTTTACTAAAAGTTATTAAAACTTTTTAATAAAGATTTCTATGGAATATTAGAAATCTCACAATATTAAAAATTATTTTTAAATCTTTTAAAGTATATATTATTTTTTTCAAAAATATGACTAATTTAGCCTTGGAAGCTCAAACAGTGGGTTAAGTTGACAACCAACTAAGAGAGTTAAACAATAAACAAACGAATATTGAAAGATGAATGCAAGATAAGGTTGCACATTGTTTATTCGATAAGGAATATTCGTATATTTTAATTTGGTAATTCAATAAAGTGTTATGGTGAAAGGAAAGTGGTATTGTGGCACCATCATAGTAACATGCCCTAGTTATTTAG
The DNA here is from genome assembly GCA_039602395.1 of Deinandra increscens subsp. villosa. Lineage (NCBI taxonomy): Eukaryota > Viridiplantae > Streptophyta > Magnoliopsida > Asterales > Asteraceae > Deinandra > Deinandra increscens. The sequence continues at coordinate 20,207,536 of JBCNJP010000018.1, forward strand.
GTTATAAGTAATAAGTAATTAAAGTTTAAATCTTAATAATGATGATGTAATTTGAGTGATATAATATAAATATTTATATGTTAAATAAATATCATCAGCCGTTTATAAAATAAGAAGGATTCGTATGTTTTAATTTTCAAAGGTCTCTGTATTCCATTAATATCACAAAAGCAACGGTTACAGCTCAACATGAAGTACAAGGGAGACGGGCAACAAGCTGCGCCGTCACCCCTTTCTGTATAGCAAAGCCTAACCGAGTGAAAACCACATTCAAACCCCCAGGAGTTGCCACATTCCCGTTCATGACCTTCTGGACGCGGGTCAAAGTATCCACAGCTTCCGAGGCAAGGTACCCGAAGGTGTCAAACGCAAAAGGCACGAACACATGTTGATTCTCCAGACACGCATCCTCATGTTTGCGCACTTTCCCTGCAGCAGCATTCGTGGCAGCCTGGCCAACCCGGAAACCAGAACCCGTGAACCCCACGAGAGGGGACACACCAGTAAGGTCAACACAGGCATGCTTTCCGTGCTTCCACCCGAAGACAAGGACATCCGCCGGTCGAAGGGAGGAACGCCCATCCACTGGGTCCGACAAAAAATTAACCGGGGCTTCCTTCTTGGCAGATATCCCGGCTCTTCTGAAAATGTCGAATAAGACGTCCCGGACCAGATCATGCAGGTATTTGAACCCGGGCAACTCTTTGCAATGGACCGCGTGTTCCCCATAAGCATCCAAGCATGCTTTGCGGCAGACTGGACATCGCTCATCCCTCGGGTACAGGGGGATCATAAGCCGATATTAAAGAATCGCCCGGTATTCGACTGGCGACATGTGCTGCCCCAACCCATCAATAGGGAGGGCGAGGAGGAAATCTTGAGCATGTGGTTGGCGGAGGCATTTCCACACCGCTTTATCCCTGGCTGACATCCCGAAGGCAGCTTCCATTTCTCCCACGGCTTTACCAAAAAGGACATTCGCCAAAACATGTTGGGCTTTGGGTGGGGCGGTGTCCTTGTTAGAGAAACCGCTAAGATCAAAGCCCGGAATAAGGGTACGGAGGCCTGCCAGCGCGCCAGTGTAGACCGAGTCCATAGGGCACACCCCACACTCCCGAAGGATGTGGTCCTGAAGCTCCCAGGATTGGGCCCGCGAGGCCACGAAAGCGTAGGAGGAGGCCTCGGCGGCCGAGTAGACCCCAAGCCCACCCATCTTGATGGGTAAGGAGGCAACTCACCATTGGAGGTCTCCAAAGAAAGGCCCACCACTTACGACAATATCTTCAAGGGTCGCGCGAAGGTCGTTATCAAAAGCCATTGCTGCCTGGGCCACATGAACAGGAGAGCAGGTTCGGAGACCAAAGGAAAGTTTGGCGATAACCATACACGACCGGAGCAGGAGGAGGGCACATTGGGGATCACCCAGTTGGGGGAGGAGGCGCATGAGATCAGCAGCTGAATTGGCCCACCTCAAAGCCAACCCTTGGATAAACCCCCCATCGATGCTGACCGCTCCGCCTAAGAGCTTCACCCCTAACGTCGGCCTGCTGATGCCCACTGGGAAAAGCCCCGGAAGAGTCTTCCTACCATCGCAACACGGCCAGAAAAGTTCGGTCTTCTTAATGTTAAGGTCCAGCCCTAACGGAGGGCCCATAACCTTGATGATTTCGAGAGCCCTAGAAACCTCTTCAACATCCCCGATGATCGTGCCGTCATCGAGGTACCAAGCTTGTAGAAGGAGGCGACAAGAGTCCCGGATATGGTGGGCAAGGGGGTGAAGAACAAGGGCAAACAGGAGTGGCCCCAACGGGTCACCCTGCTGAACCCCTGTAGTGGCCCAGAAATGATCGTCCCCTAAGTACAAACGAGCCGGCACCACCATAGTAATATGGTTATGATGAACTAAAGTGGTTCTGGCACCACCATAGTAATATGCCCGGTTATTTATGTTATAGCAGAGTAATTAAAGTTTAAATCTTAACAATGACATAATTAAGGTGATATAATATAAATATTAATATGTTAAATGTTACCAATTGTTAATAAGTATTTAAAAATTACAAATAAAAATTAATAAAGATTTAATAATTACAAAATTATATTTGAATACTGTGTTTACCGTAAAAAAACTAATTTAATAATGATTTCTTTTTAAAAAATAAATTTTTCATTATTTCATCAAATTTCATCAACAATCGAATAAAACCGCCTCTTTAATAGACGTCGAGTTTCAAACCGACAAAGTCTTCTAAATTCTAAGAGCATTCACAGCCCGTTTGGTATAATTTATGTGAGTGTAGTTTTTAAAATTTAAGGTTTAGTTGTAAGTGGTTGTGAGTGGAGGAGAGAAAAAAATTCAAAATCTGTATATTTAATAAAAAAGTATATGAATTCTGTAAATTTGAGATTTGGTTGTGCGTGGAAGAGAAAAAAATTAGTATAAAAATATATTATTTATTTGTGATTGTGAATGAAAGATATAAATTTATGGAAAATTGGATTTTAATAATCCAAGTTTTTACCTATTGGCCAATATTAATCCCAATTTCAAAATTGGACCCCCGTTAAGTTTTTCTTAACTCCGTTAGTTTTTTGCTGACGTGGCACTGATTAATAATAGCCACGTGGCTGCCACGTCAGCAAAAAACTAATAGAGTTAAGGAAACTTAACGGGGATCCAATGAAATCCAACACCTTAATAATTGGGATTAATGTAGGCCAATTTTGAAATTGGGATTAATATTGGCCAATTGGTAATAACTTAGATTATTAAAATCTAATTTTTTTAAATTTATAAGAACATGGATAAGGAATGACATTGCTATATATATATTAGGGTATCCATACATATTATTAAAAAAAAACACTAAAATCTCTAGTAAACCAAAGAAAATAATGCAATGAATTCTCTGTAAACAAACCTCCATTGCTGTCGACATATTGCGAAGGATGAGTCACTACGCTTATCCGCAATTCCGTTCTCACAACACCCTAAATTCCTCCCTATAAAACATGATCACAGAGATTGAGGATTTCATGATTCTCATAAATCCAAACCCTATCCGTTCAATTTGTTCTTCACAGGAGGGTTTTGCACAGAGAATTAGGGGTTTTCGATTTCAGTTTTCAATCAGTGACTTTTCCTGTGACGAACGATCATTGGATCGCGGAATAGGCGACGTTTCTTTCGCTTTCATTTCGCCTACATAATTTATTTGGGGTTGGTCCCAGTTATTCCAAATGACAACATCCTGATTATGTATTTTACAATTTTAGTACCCTTGGTAAAAAAAATGTATCACCATTATCAGACTCAACAATATGTATATTCTGTATCTATCTATCTGCGTGTCTGTTTTACTGTGTGTGAAAAGGGTGTTTTTTTTTTTTGTATAAATTATACCTCCACTTTAATCAATTTCTTCCATCACGCATCCCCTGTTTTCTAATTTGTAACCATTTCTCTCTCTTTCTCTTTCTTCAAATTATGATGCTTATCTTTCATTGCAGCTTCATGAATGTCTGATGATCAAGATTAATAATCTTGTTTTTATGCCTAATTATGATCTGTGGTTTGTTTATAATGCAGCATCTAATTATACTTTAAATTCTTGGAACTCTTTTGCTATGAAATTTAGTACTTTCAAAATTTTCATGTGTTTATTCGAAGAATCTAGAACTTCATGAAAATGACCAAAATGGCCATGATTTTTTGCCACATGTTTCTTGGTGTTTTATTGATTTACTTTTATAAATTCAAGAAAATTTTGGCAAAAATCGGGTTATGATTGTATGATTATTGTATCCTATGTTTGAAATGCATATCATGGTCACATTGCATTTGTTGGTATTTTGTTATTTCTAATATTTTGTGTCTAAATTGAATATTTATTTTTATGGTTTAGATATTAAAGGGGTTTAAGAAAGATGGCTCATTTGGAATCAAAGAGAGGGGAGGTGAGAATTCATGAAAGTTTGGATGAACTTAGCACGGATTTGGCCGATTATATAGCAGAATTATCTGATGCATCAGTCAAAGAACGCGGCTTTTTTGCCATTGCTTTATCTGGTGGTTCCATCATTAGCTTGATGAGGTACAGAAAAATGTTTGGTGATATGTTTATATGTCAAAGTTTCTATGTTGAATTTCATAATTTGAGTTTGAAAACAGGAACCTGTGTGGAGCTCCTTATAACAAAACTGTTGATTGGTCAAAATGGTATATATTTTGGGCAGATGAACGAGTGGTTGCCAAGAATCATGTCGATAGCAATTATAAACTTGCTAAAGATCATCTTTTGTCTAAGGTAATTTAGCTTTTACCTATTTATTAATTGTTAAGTTGTTTGTTTGTCGGATCTTGTTATTCAACATCCTACAAAAGATTAATATACGTGTCCTTATTTTGATTTTTGAATATAAATATAAACATTTGTTATAGGGACTCTGCACACTTATTGTATAAAGTTTGTATATTATGCTGGAATTTGCAGAATCAGGGGTGGAATTAGAACCCTGGAATTTGCACACTTGTTGTTAAAGTTTGTTTGTTTAGTTTTTCCTAGTACAATTTTGCATAGTTAAGGGGAACCATAGTCTTGTTTATGGCTTATCCATTCTTGATCCTAAGATCTTAATCACATTTATAGCTTTTAACCACATTATCCCTTTAATTGTTTGATTGGTATTGTATAGGGGACAAAAAAGGTCCATTAAGTGTTGAATTTAATATCTATTTTGTGTCATGCCTCATACCCACTTTTCCAATTTGAGTTTTATTTGATATCTAATGGGCTAGATATCTTAAAATAGCTTTTAGAAGGGGTCAAAAGTCATGTAAGATTTTAATGCATACATAATACAACCTACTAAATGGTTTTATCTTAAAACCAGATTACTATTTGAAATTGCAGTTAGATTTTACATACTAATTATACGTTGTGCAAAAAGTGATTCGGGTCAACCCGACCTGTATGAATTACCCTTTTGACCCTCTAACAACCTGTTTAATCCGCCCTTGTTGTGTTTGCAGTTGCCTATTGTTCCCAGCCATATACATTCCATCAATGATTCTCTCACTGCAGAAGAAGCCGCAAATGAATACGAGTTTGTGATCAGGCAACTAGTCAGGACCCGTGTGGTCAACGTGTCTGAGGTCAGCGACTGCCCGAAGTTTGACCTAATCCTTCTCGAGATGGGACGGGACGGCCACGTGGCGTCTTTGTTTCCTAATCATTCGGTTCTTGAAGAAAAGAACGAATGGGTGACATTTATCACCACTTCCCCGAAGCCTCCGCCCGAAAGAATCACGTTCACACTGCCTGTTATCAACTCTGCTGCCAATGTGGTGGTGGTGGCGACAGGTGGCGGGAAAGCGGAAGCTTCCCGGCTGGCGATAGATGACGTGGGACCAGAGTGTCCGGTGGTGCCAGCTAGGATGATTGAACCAGCTGTGGGGAAATTGGTGTGGTTTTTGGATAGCCAGGCTGCTTCAAAGCTTAAGGGCTTTTCTCAATTTTGTAAGTAGAGAAGTTAAAGTTCTGTACCACAATTGCTTTTTCTCCTATTTTTGTGGGTTAGTTTCCTAGTTGGGTTTTTACTCTTTTTAGTTATCATTTGGTTTAAAAACCCCAGTGGCAAAACTGTGTTTATTTTGTCAATTGGAAGAGGTGTTTGACAACTTTACCCTTGAACAACCTACTCTTCAATATTGGGCTCTTTGTGCATAGTAAGGAACTAGAGTAAGGAATTTCTGTCATATAATCTTTTTATCTTCCTTTGATTGTTGTGATTGAGAAACCAATAGCCTAAAATGGCTTGCAAGGTGAGTGCTTTACATGTTTTGTAAGATTCTTAGACGTAACGAGTGTGTTATCAACATATAACAACAGAACAGATAATTTGAAAGAACCTTCGTCTAATTCTTAAAGACAACTATCTTAACCCGACATAAATGAATCGAACCTTGTATACTGCTGTTTTGGTGACCGCTTTAATATTCAAGGATTTCTCCAACAAAAAACATGCCGTCTTTCCTTCAACTTCAAAACCTTGGTGTTGTTTCATGTAGATTTGTTTGATCTAGTTCTCCATGCAGAAAAGTTGTCTTGACATCAAATGTTCCAACTCCAATTCAAACATAGCCCTTTGAAGGGAATTGTGCCTTAAATCTTGCATTTTTAAGACCCTGAAGTATCATCTTTTTCTTCTAAATAAGCATTTATAACTAGCTTATTTATAGAAGCTTAATTCAAACCTATAATAAACCAACTATTTTCTTTCCTCAAGGTCCAACAATATCTAGGGCCCAGGGGGCCTAAATATTAAGAAGCAAGTGGTTAGACATGGGCTTATTTTAAGAAGCAGGTGGTTACACATGGGCTCTGCAAATTGCTTACTCTAGAGGATTATGTCATCATGATTTGTTTTTAAAAAATTACACCTCAAGTTATTTTATTAGTAAGATCACTCATTAACTTCTAAATTTATTATGATTTTTATGTCTTTTCATTTTTTAATAATTTTTTAACATTTATAATATTCAAGACTTTCATATAATTTTTACGTGAGTATAAAATGGTAAGCTTAAAAAAGATAATACGATGAAAATGCAATAAAACATTAGTTGCAAACAACTCAACTTATGTCATATCGAATAATAAAAACCTTAGCTGTAGACAGTGAACATATGTCATATCGATCAAATCATTTTATTCAGAGTGATTGTGCGTGAGTATATTTAGTTGTGATTTACTATCGAGTGATAAAAACCTTAGTTGTAGACACTGAACGTATGTCATATCGATCGAACCGCTTTATATCTCGAGTGTTCCGTTTCTTTCAAAGTATTTGTGAGTGAGTATATTTAGTTGCGATTTACTATCGAGTGATGCCTAACGATAAGAGTCTAGAAGAGATAGAAGCTTCTTTAACTAAGATAGGAGCAAATCTAGAGGTCTCCCACCAACTATAAATCAAATCCCAAACAGCTGATCAAGCCATGAACAAGGGGCTTATTATAGATTTTAACTTTATAAGTTTTCATGAGTTGTAAATGTATACTTTCATTATAAAAAAGGGTCAAAAGTGGCGTATTTGACTTGTTTTCCTTTCTTGATTTTAGCATTTGAATTGAAGTCATAATTGGTGGCCACGATCCCATGTGCTTCATCCTTTTACTCGTAAAGTTCGTAGCCATCATTTAATTAAAAGCTATTATCAGACTAATACATTTGATAAAACACTTAGAAAACTTAATAACTATTCTATAAAGATACGTTAAAAAAGTTAACAACTTACATGTCCATCTATCTACTTTTAATTCTCTAACGATTAGACTACAATAGTGCGACAAATGATATAATTTCTTTTATATTCTTGATATGATCGGAACCAGGATAACTTAGAAAGAAAAAAAACGGTGTCAAGTTTATTACTAATAAATGCCAGATGACAAGGCTTACAAACTAGAAATGACTACATTCGATACATTTATTTCGATACACTTATCATTTCACTTAGAATATCACTTTGCAACCTCGGTGAAGTTAAACTTGCTACACGAGGTTCCTCGAGACAACAACGAAGAGCTAAAACCCAACTTCTGATTCCCAAGATCAAACAACAAGAAATTGTCCTCCATCTGAAACGTCCCCATCACAATCGCATCCGCAACTCTCGAACCCCCGTCGACAAACGCAAGACACGCGGCCCCGTTCCCGACTCGCTTCATCGAATTCTCACCCGAAATACTCCACACCTTCCCGCTTTCCGTCTCCAGATCGATCTTCGGCACACCACCCGTCCCAATCGCACTATCTTTCAAACAGAGACCAAATGGTTTAACCGCGGTCACTTTAGGAATGTTAACCGTAGCCTTTGAAAAACCCGCAAGTAACGCGTTATAGATATCACTTCTCAGCACGGTGTACGGCACCCGAGAGCTAAGCTTCACCGAGCTACTTTTCGGTATATTTACTGACGCCCCCTTGACCGAGATTCGGTTAATTTTAATATAATACCCGAGCGATTTCGAACTCTTTCTAACCATCGGCGTATACGACAAAACGCTTCTCAGATCTAAACTCCGAGAAGTCGTAAAGTAAAACGGCCCGTCACCCAAAAACGCGACGCCGAGACCCGAAGTCACGCTCGGTAAACAGAGCGCGAACTTCGGGGCGATATCGAGAAACGAGAGCTGCCGCGGAAATGCGAGGCCCGACCACGAAAACGCGGCCACGCCCGTCATGTTCCCGGGGAAATGCGCGACCAACGACTTGGGCGCGCACGAGAGGACGAACTCGTTCCCGAACGGCGGGTTCGGGCCGGGCCCCGGGTTCCGGCCGTCGGTCAAATACAAGTTAACCAAATCGGTAGTCATCTGTGAAATCTTGCACGTGTTTGTCACGGGGTTAAACGGGGTGACGGCGCATATATCGCAGCCGTATTTGGCGGTGATGTTTAAGGAGGGGCAGGTGGGGTTGAAGTAGGATTTCGCTTCTTTGCATAAGGGTTTGTCGCATCGAACGGGGAACCGGCAGCCTTCTTCTAGGCCGCAGGCGATGTCTATGTGTTTAAGGATGCAGTCTTTCCAGGTGAATGGGGCTTCGAGGTCGAGGAAGAGGTACGGCTCGCCGTCCCATGATCGGAGCCGGAACGAGTAGGCGACTTTGTGGAGAGATGTTGATTCATCTTTCGTGATGGGTATGACGGAGGTGTTGTAGCGTGAATAGGCGTTTTGAGAGAAGGATAAAAAGATGAGGAAAAAAAGAATGTTCACGAGATGCATTTTAGTTTCTTTGGTGAAGATGGTAATTAAGGAAGATCGATATCTATATATACATATAGATGTATATGTGTGTGTGGTGTGTGTATTTAATGGGTTAGTTTATTCTGGGCATCATTTATAATTCTTCGGCCGCCGATGTGTCGGTGGGGATGAAGAGGGGAAAGATACCACTTCCACCTGCAAGTGGTTTTTGTGTGTTTTCATCTACTTATCCTTATCTGATCAATAAGGTAGATATTTTGTCATATGTTAGTTTATGAGAAATAAATAAATAAAGCCTGGATCTTGTTGGTTCTTTTATGGAAAGCTAGCTCTACCAAACGGCAAACATGTGTGTTCATCCTTTTAGTTTATTTAAATGTTCTAGAATATTTCTTAGGTTTAACGAGATGTTTACCACCCCGCGCGTTGCTGTGGGGTTGAATTTGTATACTGAACGAAAGTCAAAAAGTTAAGTGGTATAAAACGTAAAAGTTTAAAAGTCTCGTGGTGAAAGTATAAAACTCTAGAAGTATACTAAAAGCGAAAGTAGAAAAGTTAAAAGTTTCGTGGCAAAAGTAGAAAACAAAGAAACTTAAAACAAAAATAAAAACTTTAAAAGTTAGAGGGTTAAAAAGTTAAGGAGTATAAAACGTAAAAGTCTAAAAGTCTCGTGGTGAAAGTATAAAACTATAAAAATATACTAAGTTAAGGAGTATAAAACGTAAAAGTCTAAAAGGTCTCATGTTGAAAGTATAAAACTATAAAAGTATACTAAAAACGAAAGTTGAAAAGTTAAAAGTTTCGTGGCCAAAGTAGAAGACAACAAAACTTAAAATAAAATAAAAAACTTTAAAAGTTAGAGGGTTAAAAAATTAAGGGGTATAAAACGTAAAAGTTTAAAAGTCTTGAAGTGAAAGTATAAAACTATAATAATATACTAAAAACGAAAGTAGAAAAGTTAAAAGTTGTGTGGCCAAAGTAGAAAGCAACAAAACTTTAAAAGTTAAAGGGTACAAAACGTAAGAGTATGAAACATATGTGACTAAACTATGAAAACCAAAACTTTACTATTTCGTTAAAAAAGAAAAAGTGTTTAAAAGTATAAAGGGTAGAAACTGTCAAAACCCTAAAATTTGGTGGTCAAACTATGAGAAATAGAAAGTCTCCTATTCACCTTTAAATTTTATTGTTATATATAATAATTTTTGTAAGTCGGTAGGAGTAATGGTATTTAAATGAGTTTTATATTTAGGTTTGTTTACCGAACAAAATATTAATCGAAAGTTCATAGTTTTTCCTTGATAATCAATCTTGATCGAAGCTGCTCTTGATCCATATCTTATTCATCATCTTAATATTAATATCAATTGTTCCTCCAACATTTATTGCCTATAACAGTCAATAAAAAGGATACCGTTGTTACATCATGTATTTAGATCATTTGACATGCTTTGTTTAATGAAACCACATTTCCATTCTCTTACATATATCACCAATTGATCTCAAGACATTATTTCTCTGTAGTCTCTAGTTACCTTGACGAGGCGCCTACACAAGCTCTAGATTTCGATTAGGGCTGTAAACGAACTGAACATAACTGAATGATATCTTGTTCATGTTTGTTTGTTAAACATTAAATGTGTCCAAAGACACATAACGAAAGGATATCCTTATTCGTGTTCGTTTGTTAAGGAAATTGAACTTGTTCACGAACGTAAATTAATAGCTGCAAACACCAGATATAGCACTTGACATAAAAATTATAAACATCATTATCCCATCATAATATCACAAAAATGTAAGTTTTAAATGGTAAAATTTTAATGAACATCTTGCTGACATAAACAAACACTACCTTACCAAACGTTCACGAACAAAAATGAACGAATGCAGTATTTGTTCATGTCCGTTTATTTAACGAAACGAAAGAGATTTCTTGTTCATTCGTTTATTTATTTAACAAACGAACGTAAATGAACTTCCCGCCGAATGATTCACAAACCGTTCGCTAAACGTTCGGTTCGTTTACAGCCTTAATTCCGACACAAATTGTTAAATTCGATTTATTCCAATCTCGTGATTTATACTTTGCGGCCTCAATCGGAAAAACAGTATTAATAAAACGAACAAAGTGATATAATTCAAACATGGGCGTTTTCGAAATTTCGGATGACTGATTCGAGTTTAAAAAATATGCCTTTATATAATTTCTTTTTTTTTAAATTGTGCCCCGCCCTTGTTATTTATTGGACTTGTAAATGTTTTTACATTTTGCTCGTATAATTACTTTAAATATGAATTTGAACTTAAAAAATAAAAATAAGTGTTAAATGACATATGATATATAAAGAATTATTATTTTTTTCTTATACCATGTGCAGTCGCACACCTTACACACCCTCAAAGACACACATGAATTCAAAATAGTCATGAGCTTGGGTTTCAGTTATGAACCATACTAGTAGGTCCATCCTAGCAAGCCCAGTCAAGAAGCCCAACAAGTTGAATGGATCCATGAGAGAAAGAAAAGAACGATGGTGGCATATAAGTGGGAAAGATCAGGAGGATAGGGTTATGAATATTGTTACGACTATTGAGGCTTCTTCTTCTTCACATCTATCTCTCCCCGGAAATCCTAATTTTTCCATCTCCTTCTAATTGTTCTTAAGTTTACTTTTGAAATATGAGTTGTAATCAATTCCCTTAAGGCTGTGTTTGGCGCGCCATAAGCTAGCTTATAAGCTAGCTTATAAGCTAGCTTTTTGACGTTACCAAACGGGGCTTTTTTAATAAGCTAGCTTTTTTTTAAAAGCCCTGTTTGGTAACGTCAAAAAGCTAGCTTTTGAAAAGCTAGTTGGAGTAGCTTTTCAACTAGCTTTTATAATATTTCCAATTTTACCCTTCCCTAACTTATAAATAAATATCTTTATTTACATTTATGACATGTACTTTTATGTCATTTTATTTTTTTAAGCTAGTTTATCAGCTAGTTTTTACCAAACGTTATTTTTTATCAGCTAGCTTATAATTTATCAGCTAGCAGCTAGCTTGTCAGCTAGCTTATCAGCTAGCAGCTAGCTTTTCAGCTAGTGCGCCAAACACAGCCTAAATCAATAGAGATATAGTTTCATTGATCGATCAAATCTCTTGTGATTATATCTAATCACTTCAGTTCCCTTTATTTGTAGACAAGTTACTTTTTTTTAACAACAAATTTGGATCACTGACAGGCTACTTGTCCACCTTGATCATCTCTATTCTCCGAGTGCATGACTCGAAGACCACCCTCTGAAGAAAATCCACAATAGGTAGAAAAATCCATCAACCTTACCTAAAACCTTTATTTTTTGTCATACGTGGGACTTAAACCCAAAACTTTTTCATTTTGTTGTCTTTAAATTTCTTATCTTAACCACTTAAAACCGGAGATCATTGGCGTAGACAAGTTACTTAACCATCAAAACGTAACTTTTATATCGAGTTTCCCGTCCCACTACAGATAAACGCAGCCAAGTTTGATTTCTATGAATCCCCATATATAATTGGGCGGCTTTTGTGGCATATAGAATAGACGGTGGTTTAGAGTCACAAATTTAATCAGGCACATGAGAATGGGGCCACCGATTATGACTATACCCGGTCAAATGTGGTGGAACATTAGGGGGAGTTATTGCCGTTCCAAAAAAAAAATTAGGGGGAGTTATTGCAGTATCTTTTTACTATTAAACATAAATGAAGTTCATAAATAGTGTCGGTTGACTTTAGTCTGTTTGTTTTTTTAAGAATTCTGTTTTATGTTAAATATTATGTAAAGCGAAAACACACATATATAAATTTGTTCTACCGCAACGGTTAGGACGTTAGGTAACTTAGCCACTTATTCACAATCAAATAAGAATCGATATAATACTATTCTTCACGAAATAAAATCAGTTCACACCTTTGTATATTTCCAAATTCCACCAAGGGTCTGTTGACTATAATTTGATTTTTTTGTATTTTTAGCTGTTTTGCTCGATCGCACACATTTTTCGGCTTTTGCTAGTTTCTAACACCTTTTAGCTATAAACCATACAAAATCAAACATAAGTAAATATAAACCAAAATCAAAACCAAAACAAAAAACAATTGAAAATATATAAACCAAAACCAATTGAAAATCTTCCAATTCTAATAAACAATTACAACTTTTTACACATGTCAACACTAGAATCATTCTCATAAAAGTTTTTCCTCCCAAATCTAATCCCTAAAAAATTCTTTTTGATTGGAAATTATATCATATTTTATAAACATGTTATATTTTTATTTATTCATATATATGGAATTATGACAATCACATATTAATTTGCATCTTATTTTTATTTCAAATTATTTTTAAAACTATTATTGTTTTATTTTAATAAAATTTATAAAACTTATAAATACCAATAAACACTTGTTTACCAACAAAAGTTCATGTTGCAAATTTTTAAATATACAAGTAGAGACATAATCTAAATATTATTTTTTGATAAAGAAGGTAAAGTCACCAATACCATATTATGAATGATAATTTTAGCTTTTTATTGTAATATATTATTCCAGTAATAAAAAGAGTATGTATAAATTATCAGTTATATATATTTTTACTAATTTAACCCGTATAACATACGGGTTTTATCCTAGTATATAAGTAACTAATTACAAAGAACGAAAAACATAAAGGCCAAAAAACCGATATGTTTTACTAACACATAAAAAACGGATCGGTTTCTCCCTCGAATCAGGGGTTTTGGACCCGTTTTTGGTTTCAAAGCAGTTTTTTTCTCATCTCAAACCGGAACCATGGTGCCTAATTTTTTTTGTTGTGAACTACAAGCTTTATTAAAAAACGCGGACGCACTAGCAAGACACTAGCGGCCACAACAAAGGAACAAGAAATTACATAGAGAAATAGGACCAATCCGACCAACTAATAGATCGGTCATTACAACGGTTGACAAACCAAAGGAAACTCCAAACTTTAACATCCGACTAATAGACGGACTCCGATTATCAAAAATAACATTGTTCCTTTCCATCCAAATGCACCATATCCCCGTGAGAAAGATAGCGTAATAAATGCGAGTACAATGCTTACAAACTACAAATGAAGACAGCATCCGGTACATTTATTTGTGGCGAATCGAGCGCGATAACATCACACTTATTATACTACCAACCTCGAATACAAACACTAAACTTCAAACCGCAAGAATTCTCGACATCATGAGATCAACTTGCAACCTCGGTGAAGTTAAACTTGCTGCACGAGGTTCCTCGAGACAACAACGAAGAGCTAAAACCCAACTTCTGATTCCCAAGATCAAACAACAAGAAATTGTCCTCCATCTGAAACGTCCCCATCACAATCGCATCCCCAACTCTCGAACCCCCGTCGACAAACGCAAGACACGCTGCCCCGTTCCCGACTCGCTTCATCGAGTTCTCACCCGAAATACTCCACACCTTCCCGCTTTCCGTCTCCAGATCGATCTTCGGCACACCATCCAACCCAATCGCACTATCTTTCAAACAGAGACCAAACGGTTTAACCGCGGGTACCTTAGGAATGTTAACCGTAGCCTTCGAAAAACCCGCAATTAAAGCGTTATAGATATCACTTCTTAACACGGTGTACGGGACCCGAGAGCTAAGCTTCACCGAACTACTTTTCGGTACGCTTATTAACGCCCCCTTGATGGAGATTCGGTTGATTTTGATATAATACCCGAGCGATTTCGAACTCTTTCTGATCATGGGCGTATACGACAAAACACTTCCCAGATCTAGGTTCGGATCGGAAGTAAAGTAATACGGCCCGTCACCTAAAAACGTTACTCCCAGACCCGAGGTCGTACCCGGTAAACAAAGCGCAAGCTTCTCGGCGCTATCGAGAAACGAAAGCTTGCGCGGAAAGGCCAAACCCGACCATGAAAACGCGGCAACCCCGGTAATATTTCCGGGAGAAGAGACTACTAACAACTTGGATGCGCACGATATCACGTACTCGTAGTATCCAAACGGCTGGTTCGGACCGAGGCTCGGGTTCCGTCCATCGGTCAAATACGCATTGAACAAATCGGTGGTCATGAGTGAAACATTGCATGAGTTCGAAACGGGGTTAAACGAGGTGACCTCGCATTTTTCGCAGGTGAAGTTGAGGGCGGGGCAGGTGGGGTTGAAGTATGATTCGGCTTCTTGGCATGAAGGGTTGTCGCATTTTAAGGGGAATCTGCATCCCTCTTCTAACCCGCACGGGGGGATGTCGGTGGTGTTAGTGATGACGGAGCACTGTTTCTCGGTGAATGGGGCTTCGAGGTCGAGGAGGAGGTACGGTTCCCCGTCCCATGATCGGAGCCGGAACGAGCGGGCGAGTTTGTGAAGAGATGTGGCTTCATCTTTGGTGATGGGTATGACGGAGGTGGTGTATTGTGAATAGGCGTTGGGAGAGATTAAGGATGCTAAGATAAAGAAAAGGATCTTGATGGTCACGAGATGCATTTTAATTTCTTTGGTGAAGAATATTATTGAAGATGGTAACGATCGAGGATGGATATATTTGTGTGGACGTACGTTATATCAAATCTTATATCAAATCTTCTATTACACTATATATACGTTTTAAAAAATGGTATGACTAAAACTTTAAGTTAATTTCGGTTTGCTCACTTTATCTATTTGAATACCAGCTTTTAGTTATTATTATTATTTGACTATTTGTGTTTTTCAATTTCTTTTGATTTTAGTCCTTTTAGTTAGAGGAGTTAGATTTTTTGTTAACTCTAAAGGTATTTAAGATATTTTACACATCAGGGATCAATTACCAATTATGTAAATTTGTTTGAAAAGAACTATTTGTGTAATGACTTAAAAAAATTAACACTTAAAAATTAAACCACCCGGCATGTTAACCGTGTGACTGTCGCTTCAAACCTCTGCCTCCCTTCTGTTCCGGTTGGAAGAATAACCCAGCAAACCCCGACCATGTTAAGGGTCGCTCACCGGCACCGCCTCTCCCCCATCGTTCACCACCGCACATCAGCCATCACCTCCTTCCCCATCGTTCGCCACCATAAACTAGCTTCCCACGTATTCTAAACAAAAACCAAATTAATACTTATTTTAAGCTAACAATCCATTCAATTATGTAAATTACGTAGACTAATCTTAATCTTAATAAAGCACTAAAATGTGTGTCACATGTCTCATTTATAAAGGGTCCACATCATCACCGCCTCATGTCAAGCTTACAATCAATTACTAATTTAGTAAATCACCAATTAAGATTAATTAGCAATTTTGTCGAAACTTAAATTATATTTTAAAAATTTGGTCTTTTGTGGAAAGTAATTAACAATTTATCAAACATAATAAATTTCTTAAATTTATTAAATTATTACTTAATATATTATAAAATTTTATATCAATCATAATTTTCAAATTTCTTAATCGTTAACTTTTTGTTTTATATCTATCTAATATTATGAATCTATATTTATCAGGTGTACTATACGGGTTACCTAACCTAGTAACCTAGTAGGATAATCAATCAAATTATTTTTTTTCACTGGTAAGCGGAAGCGAGACATGGAAACGCCGAAACATCAGGAACAAAGAAAATTAGGACTCCAATTTGTTTCTCTTTGTTGGTGTGAACACAAGAAATAACAAACTTTGTTTATTTGTTTTTCTCTGTCGACAAACCAAAAAAAAACAAAACCTTTTTTCTATATGGTTCGATCGATGGCAGCAAACTGGAATCCATCAAAGTAACTTGATGTTGACTTTTGATTCCAAACAAAGTCAGTCAAGGATGTCGTCTTCCGGGATGTCCAGACCCGATAATACCAAAAACCCGACCCGTTTAAGTCCTGTAAGAGTTACACTGAGGACAATGAGAAATAAATTCGCTTAATTAGTTAACCGGTAAATCATGGAAATTAGTAATTAATTTTGTTTATTCTTGATTAATAAACATTAATTTAAATATGTATTTATCGTCGCGAGAAAATGCGGAATACAACGTTACAGTTACTATTTATCGACTAACGTTTACGGTGAATCAAATGAATCAAAAGAAAATTTTATTTGAGTTTATCGATTCTCGGGTTTACGACTTTTATATTAATAAACTAGTTTTATTGATTAATCCTAAATATTGGTGGTTCGTTTTGGTTAAGGGAATTGACGAGGGACTTGAAAGGTAATTAGTCGGATGTTTAAAAACCCTAATCTCCTCTCATGCGCCTCCTCTTCCGTCACGTCGATCTCTCTCTCTCTCGCCGGTTCCTCCCCTTCGCGAGCCCTAGCCGCCGGTGAACCATCGTCGCCACCACCCGCCGGCAATCACCAAAGCTCCATCATTTGGTCACCGTGCTCGAACCGCCGCAAGCCACAACCATTGCCGCCGCCTCCTCTTCGAGTGCCACCGCCGATCCGCCACCTGCCGCCGTTGCTGCCTCGTGTTACCTCGAAAAACATATTAGAGATCCATTCAGTTGGAAGGACCAGATCGGCTTTGATTTCTCCGTCAGATGATATCATGAGATTAGAATTCAAATGGTGTGTATAGCAAACATTTTTCTTTTAAAACTGAAATTTTATTCACCAAAGGGGACTAACCTTAACATATAAATTGATATTGTTTAATGTTCTAGTTCCTTTACCCTTGCTAAAAACATAATTTTCCTCAATCTGTGTCTTAAAAGGTATTTGATGATTCAATAATCTTTCATTAACATAAAATATCATATAAAGAGTCAAAGAGATACATACAACCGAATTGGAGATATTCAGAAGCTAGGAAAAGGATATAACAAAGTATTTCACAACAAATACAGAGTATATACTATTTAATATATCTCTTTAGTTCATGGGATGAGTGAATTAGACAGAATTTGTTAAATTTGCATCTCTCAAAAATACATGATTTAAGATAATTTTTTTTGGAAATGTTGTATTAAGGTCAAGGATTTTTAAGGGTCTATGGGTATTTTCTAGAATTTGTCCTATTTTGTTTTTGCCTTAGATTTGGCCTTAGTCTTGCTTTAATCATTATCTCTGTGTATCACATTTAGGTGAACTCTTAGGTTTTTGCTTAGCGATTGGTGTTTGGTAACTTATGATATTTCTACATATTTATTTGCCGCTACTTAGTAACTATTTTACATCTGTTTGCATTCTTATACGATATAGTTTACTTTTCACTGTATGTTACCGTAGTATGATAACTTTTTTTATAGGCACTGTCGTTTGATTGCTTATTATGTAATTTCATGATTATATTTCATATTGTGTCTAACTATTTCAAGCGGGTTTTTTCGAGCTAAGGGTCTTAGCGGGAACAGCCTCTCTAGCCCACCCATTACAAACTCCCCAAACCCTACAAATGACTATTGTTATGAGTGGAACTATATTGTTTTGTTTGTTAATACAATTAGCAAAAGAAGGTCAAATGCAAAGCTGGATTCAAACTTGGTAAAAAGATGTTAATGAGGCAACCCCTTGTTTGTAATCAACCGGTATGTGAACTATAAACTGCATCAATGCTTACTTATTCACGAACAAAATGTATGCCAATTTCAACATGAACCGTACATTATAATAAAATACATTTATGTCGTGACAAATTGGAACCGATAATTCAAGTTCAAGCGGTAACTTTCTTATCCAACTTGACACACTAACTATATTTGCCACCCCTCGTACCCGGCCTCCACGCTAAACTGTGAGTTAGTCGATTGTCGTTTAGAGGATCATAAGACAAAATTATTTCCCAAGAAGATGCAATAGCCATTAGCCAAAAGTTGAATTTCTCGAGTCAGGACATCCTCCTATCGGCTTCAGAGTATACTACAATCGTAGCCGGCTTGCAGGGGTTAATATAATATGTAGGCCACGACACCATGTGAAGTAGTATCACATACACACCAGAAAACGCGTTTGAGGAACTGAAAATGTAGTTCTACGGGAACATTCATGAATAAACATATTTGTTGAACCGTATAGGTGATATCTGATCGAGTGAACATAAGCTATTGAAGTGCATCGGCTAAACTACAGTAAAGAGATCTATCGAGTAAAAGAGTGCTGAAGATAACGCTTAATTTGGAGTAACAAATTCACCCAAGAAGTGGTGAAGAAAGTCGAGATCTCACTGTATGATATCAATGTTCGCTGTTTAACATTCTTATTTTGGGTTTTCAAATGCACATAATTGCATCAACAGGTGTGGGTAAGCAATCCTAAGCACCCTTAAAACAGCTAATTGCTAATAAAAAAACACAAGTAGTGTTCAGTTTGAAAAGCAACACATAAATCATCTTATTCAAATCATAAAACATCTAACATAATATCATTCCATTAAATTCCCAATTAAAGCATTTCATATTATGCTTAATTGTATGTATACAATCACATGTTTATAGTTCTTGTAAAAAAAACCAAAAATAGAACCTTAAACATCCAAAAGGTTGATATGATATGATCTAATATCATAGGTCTAAATATCCAATAACAATTTAAGCCAGGTTTATAGTCTAAAATCAACCCAATGCTCAAAATTTCATGCTACTTGTGGCGTAAGTATAAGAAGGTTACAACCAACGATATGCCGACAGCCGCCACGGGGGCCACCCAGTATTGCTTACTCAGGTGAACCAGCTTCTCAGGGATGTAATTCTTTTGTTTCTCGGAGACAACTTCAAGTTGAGGGATGTCTGATGTGTCCAGTTCACCGACACAGAACGTCTCCATAAGTTCCCGAGCATCCTTGCTATGGCCCGCATCTTCAAATTCGTCTGTGGCATCTTTTCCTTCAAAATGTAGAGTTCGTGTTAGAAGTTGCCGCGTTTCAGCCCGCTTACTAACAAATTAGGTGACTTTGTTTGTGTTTTATCCCAAACGGGTCAAATGGGTCTAACTAAAACAGAAATGAGTCAGAAATTATTGTTTATTCAAAGTCTATTTTCGATACTATTTATCCAAATCTCCTAATGCATTCAACATTTACTGACGACTTGGTTAGTGTTCTATCTCAAATAGGTCAATTAAGACTAAAACACTTAAGGGAATCAGAAATGGGTTGAAATGATATTGTTTATTCAAAGTCTATTTTCAATAATATTTATTCAATCTCCTAATGCATACAACCTTTTAAATTGTTTATGTAATGAAATACTCGTTTTGTAATCATAAACTAGCTCATCATTTATCATAAAAAACATTACATAGACAAAAAGTTTTAGTGGAATGTTGATCAATCCAACTAGACCGAAACTACAAATTATCAGTTTCAATACTTTACCCAATGTATGAGTAGACAGGTCGATCTAGGTTATATTTTGCCTATAAAGGGCAAAATTCTAATACCTAGCTAAAAATGGGGAAGGGTCGTATTCAAAACACATAAAACCTCCAAAATTATTATATTTGAGAAATTTGATTATCGTCATTCGAACTTTTAAGAGTTAATCTAAATGATGATCGCAGTGGTAACTCTAAATTACAGATTTTGGTCCTATCATATAAACAACAGATTTGGTCCTAGTGTTTGTCACACTAGCGCATTTGGCATTATGATAACAGACGTTAAAAATGACTTTTATGCTTATATAAAATGACCATTTTACCCTTTTACTTAAGAAATCAATAAAAACCCCCTCCCTCACAGTCACTCACCATCCTCTGTCACAACTTCCTGTTACCTACTCCTCTCCCTCCTACGCCAAATCTCCCAATGGTCCCTATCGGTCTCCCCTTCCTCACGTCATTTATCAGACTACTTCACTACTTCCTTGAATCAGACAGTGCATCCCTCTTTTCCGTTTTTGCTTGGAAGGGCCATTGATTGGGACAGCAACTGTCGCTCAATCTCTTAACACTGTAAACCCTTGATGCTTTTGGCAATTACATACTTTTGATTTCTAACTCTTAAACTCGCAATTAAAACAATGGAAGAAAACTGGAGGCGTCAAGTAAGAAAATACTCGCAATTAAAACAATGGAAGAAAACTAGAGGCGTCAGGTAAGAAAATATTGATTCCAACAGACATAATTTCAAATTTAAAGTAGTGGCTTTGTTACATGGGCAGATTTGGTCTCATTCAGAAAGATTGTTGGATTATAGCAAGAAGTGGCTGCAGATATCGGTCTAGGTAGTCAAAGGGCAAGGTCACTCAAGGCACAGCTAGCTCACTAAAAGCAAAGGGCAAAAAAGCACACGCTCAAGACAAAAAAAAAAGTGCGATGATAAAGGAAAGACAAAAAAATATATAATAAGCCATAAAAAAATAATACTATTATTATGCAAATGTTATTAAAAACACTAATGAAATTAGAAATGAAAGCATCCTTTTGATATAAAATTTTAAAACGAATAATAAGTCATACAAGTAAAAAAAGTTCTAAAAAATATTTCACATAAGAAATATAAGTCCAAACAAATCAATTTTAAAATTAGTATAACAACTTTTATAAGAGTAAAGTCTTAGGGAGAGATAGAACTTAGAGTTTAAAACCCAAATAAGGTGAAAAAAGTTCAAGAGTAAAGGAAGCCCAACAGAGGGAAAAAAACCACATATAGTAAAGACACTTTATTGGGCATCAATCAAGAAATAAGTGTCGATTGCGTAAAGACGAGAAGAGAAGAAAGAAAAAAACAAGTGTACGGGCGAGAAAAGATAGGGTTTGTTGGGCATGACATTGCGGGCACTGGACGAATGCGCACACCTTCGGTGCACCGGAGGGAACCACAGACCACCTTGCACTAGTCAGATGCAGCCAAAGCACTTTTGTCTACAGTGTGTGGCATGATGAATTGATTATTGGATTAAAGAATTAAATAAAAAGATTTAATCTGTAGATGACTTTTCAATACATTAGCACCTCCTTCTACAGCCCCACCCCCACAATTGCTACCCCTCCCACTCTATCACAGATCTACTTTTGATACACACACATGAGAATAGGTCTTATCAATGGTAGATAATCGTCTAATATTGGATCAAGAGTAATCAAAACTGTTTTCATCATCTCGTCAATTGAACAGCATCATCGTTCATCGCAATACCTCATGAGCAAAAGGGAAAGGATACCAACCAAGAAGATGAAAGCATTTGCGTAAGAAAACTCAGTGATAGATTAATTAATTAGAGAGAAAAGAATGAAAGGGACGTTGGTCGGCGACGGGCCCAGGGGAAAGGGTTTTTAACTCCCTTTTGTTTTAAAAACAAGGAATATTGGATTTTAACAATCCAAGTTATTGTCTATTGATCGATATTAACCCGTATTTCATTTTTTCCACACAATAAACCAGATTATAAAGGTATTGGAATCTATTAGACCATCATTATATGGCCACTAACGCCGTTAAATAAAATTTCACTTTTTGAGGACCGGGCATCACAATGCGTCTTATATGACATGTGTTTTTATGACTGGGCTTAAACAAAGAGGTTTTTTAAAGGATTTTTGTATGTTTTGATGCTATGAAGAAATGTTTTGTTTAGGATTTTTGTAGTTTTTAATCATGATTGGTTGTTTTTTGAAAACTTTTCATCACATACATCAAAAACATGTCAAATAAGACGCCACTGTGATGCCCAATCATCAAAAAGTGAAATTCTACTTAACGGCAATAGTGGTCATTTAATGACGATATAATAGATTCCAATACCTTTAAAATCTAGCTTATTGTAGGGAATAAGTGACGTATGGATTAATATCGGCCAATAGACAATAGCTTGGATTATTAAAATCCAATATTCCCAAAAGCAAGAGTAAAATGGTCACTTCATGTTGAATTAATGGCCATCTTTATTGTCTGTTGGTGTTGGGGACCAAACATGTTATGGTGTGAGTCATGTGACAAGGGCTAAATTCATACTCTGGACATACCAAAGAGCGATCCAAATTCATACCCTAAATTGAATTATTTTACAACATTAACCATTACTAAGCCCTAGTAAAGAAAGGATAAAGAAGTTTTAGGGTCACTAACCCAAAACCCGTATTGATCCATTACCAAATATGTTCATTATACCGCCTCTAATAGTAATCATACCTCTTAAGTCTTAAGAAAAGTGAAAACCCCTCTAAGGCGCTTCAATGATAACAAAACAAAACATCTTGTGAGCCAACATCACATTGTCAAATTTTAGTACCAGGTGATAAGTGATTTGAACTTAAGGGTGTGTCACAATAGTAATGCAATTAATATGGGCACCAAAATTGCTAAACATTGCTACTTTCATCAGATTGTGGAAGTATGAGGAATTACCTGTAGCCTGGAGGAGGACATCATCACCACCTGGGTGTTCTTCCAGATATGATGACACGTCATACACCTGGTAAAATGGTAACACAAATTCCGATGTTATTTCAGTTTCAAAAACACAGAATCTGTGACTGTGTGACATTTAGCTAACTAGAGCATTGTTCGAGTGAACTTCCAATATTCAATTAGGGATTTAGCCCATTCTACTTTATCTTGGAAGAACCATTTATGTATTTAGAAATAAAGATGCATCCATACAACTTATTAGTATGTATCGATAGAGGAACCAATTCAGTGGTTAGACCGCTAGACCGTCTCTCTATAAGCCTCCGATGAATGTAATATAATCATTTGTTATTAAAATTTGTCCTCCGGACTAATTTACATTTCATATACAATTGCACAACTGCAATTTTTACAAGTATGCAGTATTTACCAATTGATAAAGAAGTATACAAAAGGGTATGGCTACCACATAACTTCTTACTATGAATCATCAATTTCATAACTATTAGTTCCTTCCTAAATCCTACTATCCATAACTGTTTTAACGTTGAACTTGAGATCTCACAGGCTATAACTCGAAATTCAAATTCTTCTCTAAACTAGAACAACTTCACATTCATCAAATATCAAATTTACAAATAAAAACCCTAAAACTACAACTATAAACATCAATTAAATGTATAAATGATCATATACAGGGAATATATAACAGGCAACTTAGACATGCATACATGATACATACACGTATATATACAAACTCAAAGCTATGTATATACAAATATAGGAGATATAGACCTTTCCGTCGACAACAATCCAGCAATCGCCGGCGGAATTGTGCTCTGAAGCTTCTTTCATCGAGTATAGCTTCGTTAGAGTCGGCATTTCTTCCGGAGATTTGCTTTCGATTAAACCAGATAATTGAAGGATCGAGATAAAGGATTTTGTTATATCTACTCTTTCTCAATCCCTCAATTCCGGATGAATCTTCGTTCGGATTGCAAGTGCCGATAAATTGGCGATATGATAACAGCCCTAATTTTGAAGTTGAAATCTTGTTGCCCAAGAACACAAGTTGGAAATATTCATTCGGGTGGGCTCACTAGGCCCGGCCCATTCTCGAATTACCTCTTCAGCAGCCCAACCCTTGTTTCAAATTTCAGGAATAAATTCATTTGCGCAGATCGTGTAGTGGTCCATAAAGAGACACGTTAGTGACCCGGATAAATATTTGAGACTAAGTAAAATTTGCGATTGTGTAAGAAAAATGAATCATATAAAATATATTTAGGTTTTGATGTGTTCATTGAACTGTATTTTATGTAACCGATAAAATCAACAAAATAGTGGATTCCATATTTTTATATCTTTAATTATGCAAATAGGATTTTAATAATCTAAACTATGACCTATTGGCCGATAATAATCCAAACTATCAGTTTGACCAGCATCAGTCGCAATTTCTATTTTTGTTATCAGGAGCAGTCTTAGTCCCGAAACATCATATATTTATACATTATTTAAACTTGCTTTTCATTTGTTTTTGTTTTTATGTTTCCTTATTTTGTTCAGATTCATCATTACAAGCAAAAAAATCAAGTGTAAATGTATGATGATTATGCTACTGGGATTGCTCCTGAAAACGAAAATGAAAGTTGAGACTGTTGCTGGCCAAACTGATAGTTTGGATTATTATTGGCTAATGGGTCATAATCTGGATTATTTAAATCCAGTTTTCCCTTTAACTATACATAACTATAATTTGATTTATCTATACTATATTATAATATATTTATAAAAGATGTATTTATTTTTTAATTAAATTAATTTTTAATAGTTTAATGAATAAATTGTTTTGTAAATATGAGTACCTTAATCATCTTTCACACACAAGTCAATTATTTGATTAAACATAAAAATAAGAAGAGGAAAGGGGGGAGGAAGTGGATGCGGTGGTTATATTTTCTTCTAGGAGGACGGTGACAGGTGGTTGAGAGTTTTGAATCAGGGTTGTGGAAAATGGTTGATCAAGAAAAGGATTTTAAATAAATATTTATATTAATTAACTTCATTGAAAAATTACAAATTACATCAGTAGTCTTCATGACCTTATCAATTTACATAATTAGTCATTCATTGCGAAAATAACTTAACTATCCATTGATTTAACAGAGAAAATGAATATGACGTTAGTCGGTTGAAGTAAAATAACCAAAATTTTAAACCATAGGGACGAAAATGATATGCTTTGAAAAATTAGATTAAAGTGTCAATTCTGACCGAACACAAGACAAATATAACTTTAACTCATAAATAATAGTAGAAACAACATTGTAATTTTAACGAGTCGTGACACTTGTTTTTGTCCACGACAAAAAGTAAATTTAAAAAGAAAAAATAGCGAAACGCTATAAAAAAGATCAACATACAAAAGTATAATAAATGGACTTAGCAAGCGAGATTACTAACTGAAACATTAATATCTCTCTACATATATGTAATACGAATAACTAATAATTATAGATCGAATAATTTGAACCTGAGAGCACGCACGCACTTAGCACGAGATCGGTGCATCTCTCTTAATGCCAACCACACGAGTGGTTTCATAAACAGGCAAACCACCTGAATCACAACCCAAATCACAGTTTCTCAACTCAAAAAGATCAGAGCTTGAATCACTATCTGCACCATCATCATCTATAAAACTCTTGATATCTTCTTGTTTTTCATGACAAATATTTACTTTCTCCAAAAACCCATTTCCAAAACTCACATTTTTATCAGAAAGATCACTCATAACATTGAAATTTTTAATCTTTTTGAGGTTTCCCATGATGGGTATTTTTGTAATTTGTGTTGGAGGTGGTTTGAGATATGAGTAGCTTTTGGGGGTTCCATAGCTTGTGATCTTTGTGGGCTTGTGTGCCACATAAAGAGGTGGTGTTCTAAAGCCTGAGCTTGCTGAGGTTGAAAATGGAGATTTTGCATCACTCATAACGGTGGCGGTGGTGGCGGTGGTGGTGCTGGTGGCGGTGGTGGCGGTGGTGGTGGGGTGACTGTTTGCACTTCCAAAATGGCTAATGCTACTCCTTCTCTTCCTTCTCCAACCACCAAGACTCTCATCTTCCTCCTTTGTTGACTTTGTTTTTGACTTTGTCTTCTTTGAAGATGTTTGGCTGAAAATAGAATTAAAAAAATGAGCCAATTTCCCTCCTGGTGAGCTTGGTTGCTTGGACTTCTTGTCTTTATTCATCATCATTCGATTCTCCATCAACATGGCTTCCAGAGGGATCGAATCACGGATATGGTTCGGCATGTCAAGACTCATTCTTCCAGAAGGTCGTGTATTGCTATTAAAAGTTCTGGCTTCGACAATGATGTTCTCACGGGTGCCACTGATGTTTTCTGTGGCACCCGCGAAATAACGAGCGGCTTCAAAAACGTCAAGCTCGTCTGAACCGTTCCTTTGATGGAACAGTTTCTTGGGTTGAGATGACGCCAGGAGACTATTCGACATTCTTCAAGTACAATGACAAGCTTCTCTTGAAAGAATGTATAAAAACAATATCAACAACCTACCCAAGATTCAAAATTATCTCCCAAATGCTAGTATATTTATGTACACTAGCTTCTTTGAGATAAAATATGGATCTTTAGATGGAGATGAGTTTGTGAAAAGCATAAAGAGGAATGAAAATAGTGGTGTGGTGAAATGATTAAAGGTAGTGGTATAGTATATAGAAGATAAGTTTGAGTAAAGTTTGCCTTTTATAGTAATCTTTGTCATCCATGTGTTCAAGATATGGGAATAGTGACACTATACACAACTAGTCATGCACGGTGTACAAGTTTGCATAGGGTTTAACAAAAATGTTTTGGCATGGTGTAAAAGGTTGCATAGGGTTTAACCAAAATGTTTTGGTTGGCAGTGGGACATGATCAATTGGTGTGCTAGCTTATTGCGGTTTGCATTTGGAGAAAAAGGCCCCAATTGAAGTCTAACAGCCAAAACTCAAAAGTGCTTTGTGTTTAGATAGACAAGTTGGTTAAAATTTTAACAATGGAGAGTGTCGTAGGGACAAAGGGTACTCAAGTTCCTTGTATTAGACCGTATATATGTTTATGTATATCGTTATATATTTGAGGGTGTGGTCTGTAATTATGTAACTTATATATAGGGGGTCATGTAATTGTTATGGGGAATCAATTATCATAAACACTTTTATGGTAATCAGAGCAAAATTCCTGGAACCCTAATCACCCTCTAAACCACCGCCGGCCCTACCCCCTTGTCTCCCTCGATTTTTTTTCTTCTGCCGGCTATGTCTGACCCAGAGAAGACAGCGGACTCCTCCAAACCTGCGGCTACGGCCGTCCATCCCGCATACATGGTCAGTAACCTCCATCAACGGGTCAAAATTCTTGATGGAACCAAGATCACCTACTCTTGTTGGGTGAAACTTTTCAAAGTTCATGCCACGGCACATAAAGTGCTTGATCACATCGACGATACGAAACCCCCCGCCGACGATGATCCTGAATACCGTCAATGGAAAGAAATTGATGCGCTCGTGCTTCAGTGGATTTATTCCACTCTGTCGGACGAGTTTCTTACCCGTGTTGTCGATCCCGACATCACTGCGTATGAAGCATGGCTCAAAACTAAAAACATCTTCTTGAGCAATAAAGGTTCTCGAGCCTTAGCTTTGGAGCATCAGTTCACAACCCTCACTCTCTCTGCATGCCAGTCCATGGATGACTACTTTCAAAAGCTTAAGGATCTGGCAGAACAATTAGCTGATGTGGATCGCCCCGTCTCCGATGATCGTCTCGTGTTACAAATGGTTCGAGGTCTCCCCGCAGAATACGACATGGTCGCAGCCCTGATCAATCAAAATTCCTACACATGGGACAATGCCAGAGGTATGATACAACTCGAGATGCACCGTCTTGCCGCCCGCCAACCCCCTCCCACAGCCTTGGCCTCTACCCGACAAAACAACCCGAACCCCAACCCAACCCGTCCCGCTGATCCCTCCCGACCCTCTGAACCGACTCGGCAATACGACCCAAACACCCCCCAATATCGTGGTCGACCCCGCAACTATACCCCACGTAATAATTCCGGTTGGCGCAATAATAATCGGGGCCGCAATGGACGTGGACGGTTCAATAACAATCCTGCCCATTATGGATCCCCCTGGCCACAAAACTATCCTAACAATGGGCAAAATAACCTCCCTTGGACCCCTCCCCCATCGCCTTATCCAACTCAGCCTTCCAATGCACCCTGGCCCAACTCTAATGGGCCAACCCACCCCTCCTATAGTCAGCCCAACACTCACCATATCAACTATGCTGCCCAGCCACCTACTGCCTCCAATCCCGAGCTCTTAAATGCGCTGCGACCCACTGATCTCGCTCAGGCCGTCCACAACACTCAACATTATAATGATCCATCGTGGTACATGGATACCGGGGCCTCGAACCACATCTCAGCTGATCCAGGTAAACTAACTTCTCCCGTGTCGTTGTTTAATACTACTATTTTCGTTGGGAATGGTCAAACGTTGCCTATTCATGGGTCCGGTAATGGCTTTCATATCCTCCCAAACAAAACCTACCGCTTACAAAACATACTTCACTCCCCACATGTTATTAAAAATCTTTTATCCGTTCGTCAATTTACTCGGGATAACAATGTTTCAATTGAATTTGACCCACTTGGCTTTTCTTTGAAGGACCTTCGGAGTGGAATCCTGCTTTCCCGCCACAATAGCACGGGGGACTTATACCCGTTCACTGAGCCCGCTTTGATCCAACTGTCCAAGTCACAGCAACCATCCTGGCACAACCGTCTCGGTCATCCAGGAGGCACTATCCTAGATTTTCTTTCTCGTAATTTCATTATTCGATGTAATAAAACTGATTCTAATTTTGTTTGTTCGTCATGTCAACTTTCCAACAGTAAACGTTTACCTTTTGTTGATTCTACATCTTCTACGTTTGCACCCTTTGATATAATTCACTGTGACTTGTGGACATCACCCATCACCAGTAATGCCGGTTATAAATATTATATGGTGCTCATTGACAATCTTACCCAATACGTTTGGATTTATCCACTCAAATATAAATCTGAAACATTTACAAACTTTACCAAATTTCATAACTTGATCTCCACTCAATTTAATATGAAAATAAAATCCTTTCAGTGTGACATGGGGGGTGAGTTTGATAATGCCGCCTTCAAAAAATTTGCATCTAGTCATGGCCTTGTGTTTCGTTTCTCGTGTCCGCAAACCTCTCCACAAAACGGTAAAGCGGAACGAATGATTCGCCGTTTAAATGACATAATCCGGGCTCTCTTAATTCATGCTCATGTTCCCCCCACTTATTGGGTTGAGGCGTTGCATACGGCCGCTTATCTTCATAATATCCTACCGTCAAAACGGCTCAACTACCACACTCCCCTTTACCGTCTTTATCGCCGACACCCCACATACGAACACCTTCGTGTTTTTGGGTGCGCTTGTTATCCTAATATGTCGGCGACTCAACCTCACAAACTCGCACCGCGTTCCTCACGATGTATCTTTCTCGGCTATCCAGCCGATTTTCGGGGATATAGGTGTCTTGACCCCCTCACGGGCCGGGTTCACCTTTCACGTCATGTTATTTTTGACGAAACCTCCTTCCCATTCAATGAGCCGATCACCCCTACCACCTACAACTTCCTTGATGACACCACCCCCCTTCATTTTTTCGTTCCCCCAACCACACCCAATACCACGTCTCCCATCCAGCCCCCCACGTCAGACCCCATATCGCCCCCTCAACCCACATATACCTCCAGTTCGGCCCGCTCCCCAACCTCTCCATTGGGCTCACCGGCCCAGTCTCCTAGCCCTGCATTCCACTCGCCATCTCCCAGTCCAGCGTCTACTACTCCCACACCACCACCGCCCTCGGTCAATGAGCACCCTATGCGCACCCGATCCAAAGCCGGCATCTCGAAACCGAACCCGCGTTACCACCTCCACACCTCCACTGACACCATCTCTCCTCTTCCCGTGTCTTACTTGAAAGCCTTATCGGACCCACATTGGCTACATGCCATGAACACCGAATATAGTGCGTTGCAGGCTAACAACACGTGGGAGCTAGTTCCGAGACCGTCCAACAGTCCAGTTATACGTAGCATGTGGCTGTTTCGCCACAAATTTAAACCGGATGGCACGCTGGACAGGTATAAAGCCCGGTTGGTATGCAATGGCAAATCTCAAACTGTTGGAGTTGACTGTCTTGATACATTTAGCCCGGTTGTCAAACCCGCAACGATCCGGACGGTTCTTGCTCTGGCCACTTCGAGAAAATGGCCCATTCACCAACTGGATGTCAAAAATGCCTTCTTACATGGGCAATTGGAGGAAACGGTTTTTATGCATCAACCTCCGGGTTTTACTAACGAGCAATTTCCAGATTATGTGTGCAGGTTGAACAAATCCCTTTACGGGCTCAAGCAGGCGCCCCGGGCTTGGTTTACCAGATTTTCCAAATTCATTCTCTCCAAAGGTTTTCGGAGTAGTCGCTGTGATACATCCCTTTTTACATATCATCGTGGGTCTCAGACGGCGTATCTGTTACTTTATGTTGATGACATCGTTCTCACAGCTTCGGATTCAGGCCTTTTAAAATCCATCATTGATATGCTTTCGTCTGAATTCGCAATGACAGACATGGGGGCGTTACACCATTTTTTGGGAATTGCAGTCACTCGTGACGACACCGGTTTATTTCTCTCCCAGAAACAGTTTGCCAAAGATATCTTATATCGAGCAAATATGTCAAATTGTAAGCCGAGCCATACACCAGTTGACACATCCGCTAAACTTAGTGCGACCGACGGGGATCTTTTATCGGATGGTACCACCTACCGTAGTCTTGCAGGGGCTTTGCAATATCTCACCTTCACCAGGCCAGACATTACGTATGCGGTACAACAGATTTGTCTATTTATGCATGCTCCTCGGGAACCCCACCTGGCATTCCTCAAGCGGGTTCTCCGCTACATTCAGGGGACTATAGATTATGGGTTACGGATTTCCGCCACATCGTCCACAACTATCACTGCCTACTCTGATGCGGATTGGGGCGGCTGTCCCGACTCCCGCCGGTCCACGTCTGGCTACTGTATTTTTCTTGGAAACAATCTCGTTTCCTGGTCGTCTAAACGACAGCACACTATTTCTCGGTCCAGTGCTGAGGCCGAGTATCGCGGCGTTGCCAACACTGTTGCTGAGGTAAGTTGGCTCCGTAATCTTTTGTTAGAGCTTCGAGTTCCTATCACTCGTGCCACCGTTGTCTACTGCGACAACGTTTCTGCCGTTTATCTTTCAGAAAATCCTGTCCAGCACCAACGCACGAAGCATGTTGAGATCGACCTTCACTTTGTCCGTGAAAAGGTCCAGATTGGTCACATCAAAGTCTTACATGTTCCTTCTGCTTTTCAGTACGCTGATATCTTTACGAAGGGCTTGCCTCGACAACTTTTTCAGAGCTTCAGATCCAGTTTGACCGTCCGCTCTCCTACCGCTCCAACTGCGGGGGACTATTAGACCGTATATATGTTTATGTATATCGTTATATATTTGAGGGTGTGGTCTGTAATTATGTAACTTATATATAGGGGGTCATGTAATTGTTATGGGGAATCAATTATCATAAACACTTTTACCTTGGACATAACGTTATTTTTTTTTTAAAGTTATTACTCTTGATGATTATGTTGTGTGAAGGTGTGAACACAATATGAAAATACCGGACCAGTCTAACATGAAATTCATGGGTTAGGATTTAGGCTGTGTTTGGCGCGCCATAAGCTAGTTTATAAGCTAGCTTTTTTAAAAAGCCCCGTTTGGTAATGTCAAAAAGCTAGCTTATAAGCTAGCTTTTAAAAAGCTAGTTAAAGTAGTTTTTCAACTAGCTTTTATAATAATTTCAGTTTTACCCTTTCCTAACTTATACATATTTCCACTTTTAAATTTTAATTTATTTATATACATGTACTTTAACGACATTTTACATTTTTCAGCTAGTTTATCAGCTAGTGTTAACCAAACGCTACTAGCTTATAAGGTAGTTTATAGTTTATCAGCTAGCAGCTAGCTTTTCAGCTAGTGCGCCAAACACAACCTTAGTTTAAGCGGTTCGGTTTAATTTGGGTAGACCCGTAAACCCGTGAGGAATGGACAAAGGAAAGCTAGGGAACATCCTACCTGGTGGAATTATGGACCAATGTTAGGTTGGACGGGTAAAGAAAAACATGTGTGTAAGTACATGTTATGTCCGGAACATGAATATTTGGAAGTTTGAACATAAACATAGTTACATAACATGCCTCAAGTACATTCTACAATTCTACAAAAATATATACGAGAAAGGTACAAAAATTGTATTCCATATAAACAGCTGTTGTTTTTATAAAACATCGTTACAACAAGCTATTAGCGATAATAATGGCATTTATTTAAACGTGGAAGAGGTTTATATACTTTAAGCTCCTCTATCTGCTCGGTGTGTGTTTATTATTGGAACGGTTGCCTACTAGGTGGAATCTGAATCGAATTGGTATTGATATACCATCAATCTTATGCCCCTGTTCGGAGATTGTAATATTGGCATATTGCTGCTAAAACTTGGTGTCTTCTAGCAGGTTGGTTAGATACTGCTTTCATTGCTCCCATGCGACCGAAGTTGATGATGGATTTGCTTCATGAGTGGAGATGTTCCGCCAATGTTGAGTCCTAGATTGAGACGATTTGTCTCATGGTCAGGTGGGTTCTTTGCCGGTTTAAAAACAAAATCATTTTTCATCCAAATAGTGTTAGGAGCAAGGAGATTTTTAATACGTTATTCATTTTTCTTATTTTTCTTATTTTTCTTATTTGTGGTTTGCGGATATATAGTATTGGAGACGTTCTATCCATCCATATGAATCACGTGATTTTGTTCTCTAACTAGTACTCCAAACACATATAAACGGGTGTAGAAGAGAAGATCAAATGAGAGAGGTTCAAACACAACTATCATAATTTGGAAATTTTCTCATATCTAAAAAACCGGATAATATAGGCCTACCATAGTAATGAGTTCTGTCACTCATAAAATATTGTAATCGAGTTGTTTCAATCATCATACATAGAGAGAAGAGGTCATTTCATAAGAAATATGAGTTATATATGTACACAAATGATCCAATTATATGTATTTTCTTGATATACAAACACAAGGATACAAAGAAAACTAGTTAAGATATCATCGATTGAGACACGTCAATCTCGATATAACATGTCAATCGATCCCACGTCAAATCAAACATATAACATTAGTTGAATAAATGAGTGGCAATCAGACACGAACAACTGACAATCATATCAGACACGTAGGTTTCGTGGACGCCCACATTGCTACTCTAGTCTAATGTCTATCAGGTCTAGCTAAACGTTTTAGAGATATTGCATATAACATGGTTGGTTTGGCATGTTTCACCGAACCAAACAAAAATGTTTGGTTGCTTTCTTTAACTATGCACCATATATGCTAAAGTCACATTTCATGGCCATTATTTCCCCATGAGTCTACCTCCAAATGGTTTGTTCTTAGCCTCTTAGCTAGCTTATATCTTAGTATGTCATTCTCATGCATAGATGCTAGGGTACCCCTATGTTTAAGGACAGAGAGATAGATGCTTATTAGGCTATGTGTAGTGGATAAAGCCCCATAAAGCCCCACAAGGGGCATTATGCGCCATGTGGACGCTGACTGGGCAAGGGGCTTTATGGGGCTTTATGGTGTAGTGGATAAAGCCCCATAAAGCCCCACCATCATTACTTAATATTTATTTATTTTTTATTTTTTTTTTTTAAAAAAAACTACTTTCATAAATATTAAAACTAAAAAAAAAATATTACAACTTAATTAAAATAAAACATACAATTACTTAAAAAAAAAATACAACTAATTAATCATCGGATGGCACGTCGTCGTAGTCTTCTTCATTTTCTTCATCGTCACCCTCATCTTCTTGTTGCACAACCGGTGGGGGCACGTAATTAATTGGCCTATACGTCCAAGTGTGTTCAACCAAATCGGCTTTTAGAGAGTTATGTATCTCTCTTGAGCGCAACATCGCGTAGTTTTGAAGTCTCTTTTCTTGTGTCGCTGGTGGCATCTCTTGGATGTGTTCGGGTCGAAAGTCGGCACAAATCGCAAGACCCTTATCCTCTTTGTTCATGTTGTGCAATAGGATAATTGCGCGCATGTAATCCTCCATCTTATCCTTCGTCCACAATCGACAAGGATTTTTAAGAAAGTGCCATTTTTTTTTTAGATTTCCAAAACAACACTCAACGTCCTTCCGAGCCGCCTCTTGAACCGTCTTGAAATATCGTCGCTTTTCATCAATTGGGTCTTTGAAGGTCTTCACAATCATCGAATACTCCGGATATATCCCGTCACCCAAAACATATCCATGTCGGTAGTAGGTTCCATTCACGTAAAACCCGACCTTCACCATCTTATCGGATATATAATCCTCGATCACAGAAGAACCTTCCAAGACGTTGATGTCATTAAGGGACCCCGCGACACCACATTTGGCGTACCAAATCCAACGATCGTTTGAGCAAACGGCTTGCAAAATAACCGTTGGACCTTTCTGGTCACCCCTCGTGTGATGTCCTCGCCATTCGGTTGGACAATTATCCCAAGTCCAATGCATGCAATCTATACTTCCAATCATGCCGGGTAAACCATGAACTTCTTCGTGGCGATCGTATAGATTTTGCATGTCGTTCCAAGTTGGTTTTCTCAAATACCGCGTCGTGTACAAGTCGGCAAGCCCTTTGCAAAATTCTTCTACGGTATCTCTCGTTGTCTTCTCGGCCATCTTCAAATATTCGTCGTTGATATCCGTAGTGTTGCCGAACGCAAGAATTTTTATCGCCGACGTACACTTTTGAATGGAAGTGAACCCAAGTTTTCCAGTAGCGTCGTACCGTTGTCTAAAATACGGTGAATGCTCCTCCAAATCTTTAGCTATACGCAAAAATAGCCGTTTGGTTATCCGAAATCGTGTTTTGAACGTCTCATCGGAGTAGAGCGGTGATGGGCCAAAATAGTCTCTCATCAAATTATCGTTGGCGGCATTACGATCACGTTCAAGATGTCTCCGCTTGATAACCGGGCGTGGTACCGGCATGTCAAAAAATTGAAGTGCGGCGGAGACAACCTCGTATTCTTCATCGTCGAATAAACCGAGTCGAGTGGCGGAAGAGGGAGAGCCCATTTTTAAAAAAAAAATGAAAGTGAGTGAATTGAGAGAGATTGAGAGAGATTGAGAGTGTTAAGTTTATAAATTTGGGAGATATATATATAGTTTGAGAGTGTATTTAAAAAAATTGAAAATTAAAAAAAAAAAAATTATACCGTTGATATAGCCGTTCAACGGCTATATCTCGAAATTTCAACATTTCTCCGGCGTTATACCCTTGACGCCCGGGGCGAATTTGGGCTTCATAACGCCCCATAAC
Organism: Deinandra increscens subsp. villosa; assembly: GCA_039602395.1. Lineage (NCBI taxonomy): Eukaryota > Viridiplantae > Streptophyta > Magnoliopsida > Asterales > Asteraceae > Deinandra > Deinandra increscens. The sequence goes on from JBCNJP010000018.1 coordinate 20,243,204, forward strand.
GCCCCAGCGTAGTGGGCCGGGGCGTTATGTGGGGCGTTATGGGGCGTTATGGAGCCCAAAAACGCCCCACTACGTTTAGCCTTATAGTGAAGCGTCAAACATAACGATCCCTAACTAGATTAAATTTATTTAAATAATCAATTTTAAATCTTCATTTTGGCCTATAATGAATCGTATTGACTATATATCTTATTACTAACAACTCTTATTATTTACATGTTTAAAAACAAACTTCCCGTCGCAACGCACGGGGGGTATCCGGCTCGTTAATTATTAAAAGATTTCAAATATCAAAGGCATTAAAACTTTATACTTTGTAAATGATTTGCCCCGGATCAATCAAGCTACAAATGTTGTGTTTGACACGTCATAAGCTAGCTTATAAGCTAGCTCTTTTACGTACCAAATGGGGGTTTTTTTTTTAAAGCTAGCTTTTTTAGATAGCCCCGTTTGGTAACGTCAAAAAGCTAGCTTATAAGCTAGCTTTTGAAAAGCTAGCTTATAAGCTAACTTTTGAAAAGCTAGTTGGAGTAGCGTTTCAAATAGTTTTTATAATATTTACAGCTTTACCCTTTCCTAACTTATAAATAAATACATTATTTACATTTATGACATATACTTTTATGTCATTTTATATTTTTCAGCTAGCTTATCAGCTAGTTTTTTACCAAACATTATTTTTTATCAGCTAACTTATAGTTTATCAGTTAGCTTATCAGCTAGCAGCTAGCTTATTAGCTAGCAGCTAGCTTTTCAGTTAGTGCGCCAAACACAGCCAAAGGCTCCTCAAAAACCTCCAAAGGACCAAAGGATCCCAATTGTTTTCATGAAGAGCATTGTTGGTCTTCCAAACACTTAAGGTGTTTATATGATAGAACTTTATACTCTCTTGTAAGTCATGGATAGTTGACATGCATTGGGTGTGGTACTAATATTTGTACGTAATGGTTTCAAGGACTAAATTAAGAGAAGTAGATATCTGATCGAGAGCGGCCGTTTTACACCTCCATGCATGTTGGAAATGGAGCACATGTCGTCCTTGTCAATGCAATTACGCGAGACGAATCGTAGGCATTTTTAGAACCGAATTTTCAAATCCAAATTGTAAATGTTCTCTTAGGGAGGTTTGGTTGTCATAAATAACTGGTTCTATCATCGATCACAATCCGCTTGTACAACCAACTTCATGTATTATGAGATGAACATATATAAGTTATATATCAATAAAAAGATAATAGAATTTGATACAATGAACTTGTAAACGACCTTATTTGGATAGGAGACAATATGTTCGATTGCTCTAACTAGTTGTTCTCCACTGAAGTCAAAAAGTTGACACTTTTTTATCTGTAGTGGTTGAATGAAGTTAGAAGGATAATGAATTGACTATATATCGAGGTTTTGTAATTTATTTAGAAACTTATTATTGAATGTTAGTATATAAACCCTAATAGTTTATAAAAGTTTATAACAAGTCTAAGAGTGATGATAGAGATAAGAGGTTGAATCTTCAAAAAATATATATAATTTATAGTTTAATATGGTTATTTTTTTAGAATTTACTACTAGATTGATATGTATATAATACTTTCTCAAGATAAATAAGATTAGACTAATAAAAATTATTAAATTGATCCAAGATGATGACAATTTATTGTTTTTATTTTCTTAAAATAAATTGTTTTTATAGATATTATTCATATTAATCATTGTGTACTTTAAATAGTTAATAAAATGTTTGATAGGAATATATAGGACATAATAAAAAGAATTATGTGTGTGTATTTAAATATAAATATATATATATAGAGAAAGAGAGTTACGTTTAGGTAAAAAAATATTTTCTCGTAAGAAGTCTAGGAAAGCAATTGGAGTTTGACACATGGCAGCTCTTAACTATTAGGATCTTGGACAATTAGATAATTGTGTCAAGCTCGAAATTAGAAAACAACATGCCTGTTACGTGAGATTGCTATTTTATATGAACGGGTGGTGATTTTTTATATAACTCACCATTTCTCTTTCATTTCATCTATTCTCTTATCGTTAACCCATCATTTTGATTTCTTGACTGCTTAAACACCAATTATGTGCTAAGGAGTTTCGTGAATGATTTTAGTTAATAGTGTGTAAGGACTTTATCAGTGATTTTCTATTGATTTAATCGTGCATCAGAATTTACGTATCAGTACGTGAGGAATTAATTAGTTAGGATTAATTTGGCAGTGCAACAGGATTGACAGTGCATTATGATTTATGTAACGGTTAGCAAAAAGTTCATTTTTGTTTTAATTTTTGGTCAAAAATAAAGCACCATATTGAAAATTAAAGCACAATGTTAAAATCTAAACATCATGTTCAAACTTCTTGTATAGTGTGTTAGGATATGCAATGAGTGAGTTACGACCTGTTGTGCAATGAACTAGGATATTTTATGTAATGAGTTAGGATTTTGTTCATGTTGAAACAAATTAACACATTTGGACAAAAATAAAACACCAAACCAAAAATTAAAAAACCATGTTGAAATCTAAATACATTATTCAAAATCCACACCACAGCAAAAAAAGTTTTAGAAAATTATTTATTTTTTATAACAATACTATATTTAAACTAAATATAAAAAATGATCGATTTTATGGTATATTAAAAAGGTATTAATGTTTAAATAATTTATTTACATTTTAATAAACATGGTGAAATTCATAAAAGTTACTTACAATAGAGTAAACTACTGTTTTCTTCCCTGAGGTTTTGTCCAAATCTCAGTTTTAATCCAATACTCTAAAAGTTGTCATTTTAGCCCCATAGTTTTGATTTTTATCTCAGTTTAAGTCCAACCCACTAACCTCCATCCATTTTCCCTCCATGAGTGTAAAGACCAAAGTACCTTTGGATTAAAATGGATACACTATATTACTTTTTTGGAACGGCGATGTTGGTCACGATGGGTTAGGACATCGCGCACCTATCCTACCTCCGTAGAGGAGGAGATGAGGGTCCACCCCACAGACAGCCAGACATGAGTGTCCTAACCGTGCCTCAGCTGGGGTCGTGTGGGGCATATGGACGTTCCCCGGGAAAACCATGCGACTGTCTAGCAGGCCCACATGGGACCTTTGTTGAAACCCGTAGGTTTCAACCCAAGCTTAGACAGTTGCAAGCCTCCACAATAGCAGAACTATCTGGAGTAACCTGCGTGCTGGGTAAAACCGATCGGCATCATGACTCGAACCAAGGTTGCCCTTGGTCATCAATCATTTGCCAACAGTGAGGTTTGAACCTGGGTTTCCCCAAAGTCCAAACAACACCGATACCATTGAGACAATGCTACAATGGTTGGATACACTATATTACTGTTTGATTAGTTATGCAGCTTCCTTAAATGAGGAATAATTATCCTATATATAATATACAACTTTCGTATAATCTTCTGTGCATAATATACAACTTCCTTAAGTGTGTAAAAGACCAAAGTATATTTGGATTAAAATGATTACTCCATATTACTATAAGGACTAATTATGCAACTTCCTTAAATGAGGAATAACTATCCTATATATAAAATACAACTTTTGTATCATCCTATGTGCATAATGTACAACTTCCTAAATTTATATCTATGTGCAACTTGTTGATACACATGTATAAGTTGTTAAGCCAACACCATAATAAATTATTTTATTTAAATTTAAGGTTTTAATCCAACAGGTATATTGGTCATTTATAAAATTTGTCGGAAATAATGGATGGAGGTTAGTGGGTTGGACCGAAACCGAAATAAAAATCAATACTATTAGACCAACTGATTAAAGTAGGTAGGGATTCTTACAACTTTATGTGTACAAATTATAGTTTCCTCTACTTCGTAATTATTATTATGTGATAATAATTGGTTGGTCATTGTTTATATTAAAACTACAGCTTATACCAAATGTGTTATAGAACTGATATAGAATGTGTTATAGTATTATTATATTGTATAGTATAGCGATATCTTATTATGAATATATATACACACATACACAAGGATTTGTAGTTGTTAACTCACTCGACATGCCGATTTTTTGAAGCGTATTCGTGCTTGCATGTATGTTAGATTACATGGCTCCCAAGAGGAGTCATTGTGGAGTGCTCGAGGGTTAATTGAGACATCTACAAAAACAGTTGTTCATAGCAGAGCTCGCAGCCATGTCACCACGTAGCCACCACGCATCCACACGAATTTTCCTCCCCCTCACATAAAAATTGCGACTGACCCTGTTTGGGTGGGTTCCTCCACGCGACTTTTCTTGTGGTTGTGGTGGTGTCAGGTGAAGGTCACGTGGATGCAAGCTCCATATTGGATGGTCTTATTTATGATTATATATATTTATGTATGAGGGGCATTCAATTTAAAACTATCATTTTGATAAGAATCATAGAAACCATTTATATTCACACATTCAAAGTGTATTATTATATTCATACATACATTTAAGAAGCATAAAACCATTTACATTTTTTTAACCGTAATTTCATTAACACAAAACCAAACCCAACCAAACGAGACCTGAGGAAGGACGGCCAACACAACAAAACGAATAAAACCATTTACATTTGCATACTCATGATGTATTATGTATTCTTGATCACCTATTGATTATTCCACAACATTCATACTAAGTGACTTAAATTGTTTTCAACAAATTGTTTTCAACAAATTGTTTGTTGGCAATAGAATATTAGAATGCGTTGTTGTATTGTACTATAGATACATGTTATGTTAATTATAAAAAAATGTACTTGAATTATTAAGAAAACAATCATGAGTCCACACGAGTGAGTTGTCTTGACCCATGGTGTATAGATTCTGCCACGCATTTTGAGACATGATCAACCATACAATGGAGAAACACCACCAAATCCTTGGAAAGGTTCAAGATAATTTAAAACGGCGTGGCAAAATCCTTCCCACAAATAGTGCCCCACTTAATTTTATTTTATTTTACTTTCCATTGTGCAAAGTGGCCTTTTTCTATATACACTTCCGAGATTTTATTTATAACTTCTAGAAATTCATATATTGCATCAAGATATTTTTTTGCAAGGGTAGATTTTCTTAACGGCTAAAAACATTTATTTATAATACATTTCTAAACTATAACTCTAAATTTACAAATAACATGTTTTGAACTTGGGTCTCTTTAAAAGAAGCAAATTTTCTTGCCAGTTGCCCAATAGTCTACTATCGAACTGAACAGATGCGTTAGGGTAGATGAGTTGGCGTTTAGGGTGGTGGGTTGGGTTTAATTGGCAAATTAACTCTTTAAAATTAAGGTGTTGCTTTTTTTGAGGTTAAAGGTTCGAGTCCTGCCCAAAGACAAATATGATGTAACTTAGTTGAGTAGTTTAAGAGTATTGTACGTAGCACTAACAAAAATGAACCTAATGAAATTTTATTTTTTCTTTCATAATAAGGCTACATTAGCTAAAGTTGCATTAACAAAAAACTTCAACTAATATATCATTTTTTTTATAAAAAGTAGTTGTATTAGACTTATTTTTGTAGTGATGCAACTAATTCACTAATATTTTTTCCATGGGAATCAGAGACACCTCATTAGTCGTCAAGAGCCATTTCTTCATCCCCTCTTTGTTGCTTATACTCCGTCAACCAAAAATTATCATGATTTAGGTGGTGAATTAAGAAAAATAATTTAAATATTCATTAACTAAAAATCTGTTATTTTAAAAATTAACAAAATTTAAAACTAGTCTCAGAAATTAATTAATCTAGAAAAAAAAAGAAAAAATGTCCTAGTCAACATGTTCATAATAAAACACCGATATCATTGGTTTAACTTATTGTACACAAAGAGGGAACACGTCATGTTACTCAATGTCGAATTTTTTTTTTTTTTTTTTGAACGGCAAATTTGGATCACTGACGGGGGCATTACCCACCCACCCGATCATCTCCAATCCCCATCAGGAGGAAACTCACCATAAGTGAGAAAACCCCCTGGCCCAGCTTGTAACCCCCATTTATTTATTTTTTGTTACAAGTGGGACTTGAACCCAAGACCTCCCAATTATAATGTCTTGGGTACCTCCCTCTAGCCAATTGGGCTAGAGATCATTGGTACTCAATGTCGAATTCTATGGGCATTCTAATAAACTGATGTAAATCCTCCAAAAACTAATCACATTCTATTCTACTCAACTATATATAGTTTCTAATTTCAAATGATGAATAGCTCTCCAATCTAATTGGGTTATATGACTTCGATGATTTAATATCACATGCTAGCTTCTGATAAATATAAATATTTTTTTTACCTTTTCTGTTTCTTAAAGAAACGTTCTCTTTATAGATTAATGTTTTTAAACACAATACGTACAGTTAATAAAAGAGTTAGATGATATAAAGAATAAAGTTGTATAACATATTTTTAGGTTATAAGTTTGGTCCTTAAATCATAATAATCCATTTCATATTGAACTGAATTTATATTTTGTGAGGTAATGCATTGATTTTTAAACTAGAAGCACACGTTTAGAATTATGAAGACAAATACTTCAAGTAATCGAAGTAGCAAGGGCAAAAATGTAAAATACATTTAAATTTAAATAATGGAGCTAAATTGGAAGCAAAGTAAGTGACGTGGAGAACCGAAAGCCACAAGTTCTTTGTTGAAAGGCTCGATGGAACCAAAAGAAATAACGGAAAAGATATGTTGGGCTGTTGGTGGACTAATTCGTGAGTTGCGATGGTTTTAATAAAAGAAGAATTGGGCTAAATTGGGTTTCAAAAAGAAACATAGCATTTAAAAGAAGGAGGCAGGCCAATTGAAGATTTATAGGCCCGGTTTCCAAACGTAATAAAACATGTACGCGTATTTGTTTTTTATTTTTTTAATCGAGTACATGTTATATCGTATTTGGCGTGTCATAAGCTAGCTTATCAGCTATCTTTTTAATGTTACCAAACGGGGTTTTTTTTTAAAAACTATTTTTTTTTAAAAAGCCTCGTTTGGTAATGTTAAAAAATTAGCTTATAAGCTAGTTTTTTAAAAGCTAGATGGAGTAGCGTTTCAACTAATTTTTATAATATTTTCAGTTTTACCCTTCCCTAACTTATTTATATTTTTTGTTTTTAAAATTTAATTTATTTATATACATGTATTTTTATGTCATTTTACATTTTTCAGCTAGTTTATCAACTAGCTTATATTTTATCAGCTAGCAGCTGGCTTATCCGTTAGCTTATCAGCTAGTGCGCCAAACACACCTTAAAGTAGGGACCTAAAACCCTAGTTTTTATTTGATTTACCATTGAGACTCCCTTGTAAATGAATCTTAGCTGCAATTATACTCGAGGACTCACACATTTTGAGATGGCAGACTTTGACAATATTTTAACAGCAACACAAATCTCACTATATACACTCTTGACGGGATGACTATTTTTGCAGATCATAAAAGCGAGAGAGTTTGGTTAACTGTTTTTTTGGCAATCACTCGGCTTAACATTCTAATTCGGGTTCTTTGATATCTGAACATCCTTATTTGATTTTCTTTTGATTTCTATTATGAGTAACTAAATATTTTTTTTTTATCACAGGTTAGAGAAACCTTACATGTTTTGATTATCCGATTTGACTCTTATTTATGAATATGTGTGATTTTAATTAAAGTTTTGATTTTATCTTTTATAATGATCTTTTTACAAACCGTTGACCTTAGTATCATGCATATATGATACTTTAATTGTAGTGCTACTCGTGGGCTTGCTATTCTCAAGACCACTAAGATTGATATTCATACTTATGCAAACACTAATTGGATCGATGTCTCGAAGGACGCATATTTTATCATTTTGAGTCGTAAGAAACAAAACATCATTATCTGAAAAATAGATTACTGTAAAGAACAACACGGAACAAAAAACGCGACTTGATGAAAAATAGACTTAACACTTGTAGAGTTATAAAAAGTTAAAAACATGAGCCATCAAGACTTTTAACATGTAAAAAGACCATAACACCCTTTTTACTTTTCACTGAGCTCCCTATAAAATTTGAGAAATTTATCTATCGACACCGCTTAATTTGCCCGCCAGTATTTTTCGCCCTCTCCGTTAAATCCCCAATTTCACATAAACCCTAGAAAGCTACTGTTTCAAAGATTCACAAAACCCCCGATACTAAGCGCGCCCGTCTTCCAAGATCCCTGATTCCTCCCCACATTCGATCGCATATACCAGAAATCCAGAACCCTAGCGGCTGAATGCAATCTCGACTATTATCAAATTAGTTTCATGCTCTTCCAGATTTTCTCAATCGTCAACCATTCAATATCCTGTAGCATTCTCCGAGGAAGAGGAAGATGTCGTGGGGAAACGAGATCGGAATGCGCGATATCACTAAAGCAAGCCTCGTAATTAGCGACCGTATCGGTAGAGATGTTTCAGCGCAGCTTGACCTAGAAGAAGCGCTAGAAGCTTCCAGATATACTAGCCATCCTTACTCTACTCACCCCAGAGAGGTAAGCCTCGAATGCATGTTTATGAATTTGTTCTTTCTGTTCTGTTCTTGCGTAGGATATTTAATTGGGCTTATTTGAGTTGCTTTTTGAAACTCAAATTCGTTTTTAAGTTACGAGTTGATTGGGATTTGAAATCTTCAGGGCATGGAGTGCCCATTACCTTATGCTGTATAGCTAGTTTTCGATAAGTAGTTGATCTTGGGAAATATTATAACAAATTGCATTTGAAAAGTAGCAGCTTTGAGGAATGAGAATCGTTGAACTTTGGGCTGACGTCACTGGGATGAATTATACTTATCAGTAGTTGTAAGTTAAATGACTTCAATGGAACTTGGCCTTCATAGTTAGACTGAAATAGTTAAAGCTTTTAAGCTAGTATGCATCTATTTATTAGGGCGGTCGAGTAGGTGTATAATGGTCAGAAGTTTGGTTTAAGAACCTTATAAAAAAGGCTCAGTGGAAGCATGTTTAATCCTAATGGTTCATGGAATCTTCAAGTTTTTGTTAGATTTACCTTGGTGGCTTTGTGGCTATTTCAGTTTTAATGTAAGATTCAGGCGTCATAATTGAACTAGAACATGATTTTTCCAAAAAACAGAGTTCATTTATATGTTAGCTATTTCCAAAACGAGATTATAGTTTTTTCTTTTTTTCATCGTAATCAATGGGTGTGCAGATCTTTATATCTGTATATTCAACTTCAATCTGTAAAGTGCAGCACCAGCGTTTTAACAAACTACACATCATGTTAAGATTAGTACAATGCTACAAATTATACAAGCAAATGATTTAATTTAAAAAAGATACAACTGTCAATCACTCAATCGTCAATCATGCTGCCAATGTTTTATGAGTGGATAAAAGCAGTTGATCTTGTGAGAGTTTTTCTTTAGGTCTTGTTAGTTAAGCTTCATCAAAATCTAAGGGCATTTGGCTCGATGGTATCCTAGTGTGTAATTGGTGCTCCCTTCTTTGGAAGTCTAGGGTTCAAATCCTGCAGTAGGCGGGTTAGATGGATTTAGTACTACATTAGGAGTCGTTCTAAAAAAGGTTTAGCTTCATCAAATGGATGTTGGCTTATCTGATAACTGCATGCCATTGAAAAATATACATTTTGCATGCTCCTAATTAATAGTATTAACTTAATATAGGTTTATCCCTACTTTTGTTCTTGATCTCATCTTGTCTAATCTCATTGCAGTGGCCTCCATTGGTTGAAGTGACAGATAGCAGAGAGTTACCCTCAGTACTCATAGAAAGATATAACACTGCTGGTGGTGAAGGCACTGCCTTATGTGGAATATTTCCTGAAATTCGTAGAGCATGGGCATCTGTTGACAATTCTTTGTTTCTCTGGCGATTTGATAAATGGTAAGTATCACAGTTATAAATATAATCCATCTTTTCCATGGCATACTGTAACTATCTTAAACTTGTATATATATTGATTTAGGGATGGCCAATGCCCTGAATACAGTGGCGAGGAACAAGCAATATGTGCTGTTGGTTTGGTTAAAACCAAGCCTGGAATTTTTGTTGAGGCTATTCAATATCTTTTAGTCTTAGCAACCCCTGTTGAGGTAATCGACTATACCTATTTTCTTAATCATATATTTAATTAGTTATATGGTACATATATACTTATGTTTAGCTTTTCTCAGTTACTTCTTATAGGAGTATGTTGCTCTGGAAGCGGTGATGGGTCAGACCCATATGCAGAGGTTTCATTACAGCCATTACCTGAATATACAATACCATCTGATGGAGTTACCATGACATGCATTGCATGCACAAATAGAGGTCATATTTTTTTGGCAGGCCGTGATGGGCATATCTATGAATTGCATTATTCTACTGGTTCGGGTTGGTATAAACAGTGCCGTAAAGTTTGTTTGACAGCGGGCCTTGGTAGTGTTGTTTCAAGGTATAGTTGTATAAATACGATTTTTTTATACGCATAGTTTACTCTTTATCACCTTGTCAGAAGCTTATGCCTTCCACTTGTTGATTACATTTGTGATCTGTTGCTGTGTGTGTTGGGTTTGGGGGGGGGGGGGGGGGTGTTGTTGATCATCATTATTGTAACATTGAATGATCACAGTGATAAAATTAGCTGTGGTGAAACGAAAAGTGGGCATAACTGCATGAGATTGTTTGGACATGCTTCTGCTATAAAACTATTTTCTTTAAAAAACAAGTTGTTAACAAGTTTTTGAAGAGTAGGTATAAATTGATAGTCTATGTGGAGGCCATACAAGTGTTAGCTTTTTTCATTGCGTGGGTGGCCTGAATGAAAATAGTTGAATGCTTTAGTGGCATCCGCATACATTATCTTTAAATAGTATTATTAAAAATGCTGTTGGTAAATAAATAATTCTAGGATGATGTAAATCATCATATTTGCTATATTTTAGGTTTATTCAAATCCTCAGATTTGCAATAGCATATATCAAACTGATAGCATACAAGTCACAATAATCAGTTTCTAATGCAAATCCAAACACCCCCTAAAATCATTGAACATTAATATTCTCTATTCATGGTGGAACCGACTAATATAATGTCTTTATTTCAGGTGGGTGGTACCAAATGTATTTAAATTTGGGGCTGTGGATCCCATCGTTGAAATGGCTGTTGACAATGAGAGACATATTTTGTATGCTCGGACTGAAGAACATGAAAATTCAAGTTTATTCATTAGGTCCGAATGGTGATGGGCCACTTAAAAAGGTGACAGAGGAGAAGAATTTAATTAGTCAGCGGGACCTACATAGCGGCAGGCAGGCAGCAGGATCAAGGTCTTCTGCTAGATCAACAAAAACTTCTATAGTTTCTATATCTCCTTTATCTGCAGTAGAGTCAAAATGGTTACATCTTGTGGCAATTCTATCTGATGGTAGAAGAATGTATCTAACAACAACTAAGTCCAGTGGGCATAGTGGAAGTTTCAGTAATAATCTTCAAAGACCAAGTTGTTTAAAGGTCGTCACAACCCGACCTGCACCTCCATTGGGTGTGGGTGGTGGGTTAACGTTCGGGCCACTTTCTCTTGCGGGTCGATCTCAAAATGAAGATCTTTCTTTAAAGATTGAGTCAGCACATTACTCATCTGCGACACTTGTTCTTTCTGATTCATCTCTTTCAGCTACTTCGTCCCTTTTGATTGTAAACCGAGATTCAACCACACAGTCGGCATCTTCTTCTACTAATTTAGGGACTGGTGTCAGGAGTTCAAGGGCATTAAGAGAGTGTGTTTCTTCTTTGCCAGTTGAAGGCCGAATGCTTGCTGTAGCTGAAGTTCTACCGTTACCTGATACAGCTGCAACTGTGCAATCCCTGTATTCACAACTTGAATTTGTTGGATATGATAATTTTGGTGAGTCACCCGAGAAGCTGGCTGGTAAATTATGGGCTAGAGGTGATTTGCCAACACAGCATATACTGCCACGTAGACGGATAATTATTTTTAGTACAATGGGGATGATGGAAGTTGTTTTCAATCGACCTGTAGACATTTTAAGAAGGCTGCTTGAGTCAAACACACCGAGAACGATACTTGAGGATTTTTTTAACCGATTTGGGCCTGGTGAGGCTGCCGCCATGTGTCTAATGCTGGCCTCACGGATCGTCCACACGGAAAATTTCATAAATAATGTTGTTGCTGAGAAAGCGGCTGAAGCCTTTGAAGACCCACGGGTCGTGGGTTTACCTCAGCTTGAAGGTAGTGGTGCATTGGCTAACACCAGAACTGCAGCTGGTGGGTTTAGCATGGGTCAAGTGGTTCAAGAGGCTGAGCCTGTTTTCTCGGGTGCACATGAAGGGTTATGTTTGTGTGCATCACGATTGCTTCTGCCAATTTGGGAGCTACCTGTTATGACTTCTTCTGATGCTACTAATGAAAATGGCATAGTTGGATGCAGACTTTCTGTGGAAGCAATGCAAGTTCTAGAAGATAAACTTCGGTCTCTTGAAAAGTTTTTAAGATCTAGAAGAAATCAAAGAAGAGGGCTTTATGGTAGTGTGGGTTTGGGAGATCTGACAGGTTCTATTTTGATTGGAAAGATTGCTGATGTGGCGACTGGTGATGGGAGTATGGCAAGGAACTTTTTTAGTCCTTATTCTCGGAATTTAGAGTCTAGTGATGCAGGGACATCTAATAAAAGACAACGACTTCCTTACAGCCCTGCAGAATTGGCATCCATGGAGGTAAAGAACTAAATATAAGTCTAGAAGTAGCAGTTGTTGAGTCTTTTGACCCATTTATTTATGAATGTGTCGATTTAGGTTATGTTCATGTATAACGGGTAAGATTAGTAAAGTTAGTTATAAATGGAACATTTGGAAGTCATTCAGAGGGTACTTAGAATGATTACAACCTTCTAAATTCTTTTATTCAATTTCTACTCAAATACTTATGATTTGGGTTATGTTGTATGTCTAACAGGTCAAACAGGTAAAATCTATAAATTTAGCTTAAAAGAAAACTTGTTGAAAATTGTCAAAGTGCATCTTGCACTTTCAACTTTAATCATGGCCAACAGATTAATTATTTATAAAAGAATCGATGAAGTGATATTGTCAGTTTGACTGACTCACCTAAATGGCTAAACTAGTCAATTTTACTCATTCAAATTGACAACTGTAATGTAACATCTTTATTTAGAAGATGTAACAAAGTTTTAAAAAATGTAACATCTGTTTTTTAAAGATAAGTGAGAAGTAAAAAATGCATCTTCATCTTCATCAAAATATTATTAATAAAGATATGTGGATTGTAGGTGAAGGCTATGGAGTGTGTAAGACAGCTGCTGCTTAGATGTGGTGAAGCTTTATTTCTTCTCCAACTTCTTTCCCGGCATCATGTTACCCGGTTAATTCAATCCTTCGACTTGAGTACAAAGCAGGGATTAGTTCAGTTGACTTTTCACCAGCTAGTCTGTTCTGAAGATGGTGATAGACTTGCTACAAGACTTGTATCTGCTCTAATGGAGGTACTTAAATTTAAAAGAAAATTACTATATCATGCATTGAAAACTGTCTGTAGCACTAATATTGGAATTCTTGAGTTCTATAGTATTACACGGGTCCAGATGGCAGGGGAACAGTGGATGATATTAGTGGCAGGTTACGTGAAGGCTGTCCAAGTTTTTATCAAGAATCTGATTACAAATTTTACTTGGCTGTTGAATGCCTTGAGAGAGCCGCTGCTGCTACTAATATTGATGAGAGAGAAACACTTGCTAGAGACGCCTTCAGTAAATTGAGTGGTGTTCCCGAGTCTGCTGATCTCCAAACTGTCTGCAAACGCTTTGAGGACTTGAGGTAAAAAAGTTGTGGGAAGTTTTGGGCCTGGTTGACTCTAAAGATCTTTTTTTATTATACATAATTAGTGTGTCAAGTATGATTGATAGAGTTATATTATTTCAGACCTTATATTATCTGAATAAAAGGATATCCGGTGGTTCTATGCAATAAAAAAATACATGTAGGGTCGTATCGACGCATTTGGCTTGTTTCATTGTATCGGAATTTCACCCATTTGACATGCTAGAGATAAAACTTACTTTTATGTAGTTTATTAATAAGCAATTAGTTTCAATTATGATTACAAAATGATATCATTTAATTTATATTCTAATGTTTCTATGAAACAATTTAGGAGGTTTTATGCACTAAAAGCACATTTCTGTCTGACTTGTTAATATAACTTTTGGTCTGGTCCTTTTACAAAGCAATAGTTGGTCAAGTATGATTATGAAAATTATATATTATCAATTAGAATTAGAATTTAGTTTTTCCTGCAATAATATAGAAGGTTTTATGCTCTAAACACCCTTTTGGTGACTTTTGACCATTTTTTCTTAAGCTCTTATTTGTTTTATCTGTTTAACCTGTCAAGAGACAAAACATAACCCAATTTGACCCATGCATTCCAAAGTAAATGGGTCAAAATCACCACCTATAAATCAAAATACCACATTCCCCCGTATGTATTATATTCTTTAATCATAGATTACAAAACATTGCAGATTTTATGAAGCTGTGGTTCGATTACCTCTTCAAAAAGCTCAGGCTCTAGACCCCGCAGGCGATGCTATGAATGAACAATTAGAGGCTGGAGCTCGGGCCCACGCATTTGCTCAGAGACAACGGTGCTATGACATCATTACCAGCGCTTTACGGTCTCTAAAAGGTGAAGTTTCACAGAGAGAATTCGGGTCACCCATCAGACCGTCTTCACAGTCTTCCCTTAATCCAGCTGCCAGGAAGAAATACATATGCCAGATCATTCAACTTGGTGTGCAATCTTCTGATAGAATTTTTCATGAGTATCTGTACCGAACCCTGATTGATTTAGGGCTTGAGGATGAACTCCTGGAGTTCGGCGGGCCTGATTTAGTACCTTTCTTACAGAATGCGGGTCGTGAGCCTACACAAGAGGTTTTCATCCGTCTCTTGGTTCAGATTTTTTTTTTATTAGAACCAAGTATATAATATTCAATTATTTTTTATCACTTTGCAAGGTAAGGTGGTAATCTTGTAGCATCTTTCTAGAGGCTGCAAAGTGGGATGTGATGGGGGGTTTGGGTCAAAATTGTCTAAATATCTTGCATGTGTTGAAGTGGATCATGCTGGGTTGATCTCAAACACTTTTTGTCTTGGTTAATGTCCTTTTTTGTAAATAACTTTATGTTGAAGATACAGTCTTATACTCTGTATTGTTATAGTAATCATCTATTTTCTTATATAAAACTGGGATTTTATGTATTATTAATCACCTTTGGGTGAGTTTTGACCTTTGACCGGTTTTCTTCCACGTTAAACTATATTCTTCTTTTACCTGTTTGGCCTTTTAGAGATGAAAGTGAAACACATGCTGATTAACTTGTTCATAAGCAAATGGGTTGAACTTGTTGGAGAAAGAAGTCTTACGGCTCATGTTTTTTATTCATTTTTATTTAGGTTCGGGCTCTTTCTGCTTTAACATCAGGAGCTTCTCCACTGGGTCATTCAGGAGCACCCATTCCTGCTTACCAAACAAAATACTTTGAGCTTTTAGCACGTTACTATGTGCTAAAAAGGCAGCATATTCTTGCAGCACATGTACTTTTAAGGTTGGCAGAAAGGCGATCAAACAATTTGGAAAATTTCCCCACACTTGATCAAAGGTACCTAATATCTTCACACTCATCTTTCCAAGTTATAAAGTTGACTCTTCTATTTATTGATAATGTGATTGACCATATTTTATCATACACCTTTTTAATTTCAGACGTCAGTACCTAAGCAATGCGGTTATTCAGGCCAAAAGTGCAAGTGATGATGACGGTTTAACAAATTCTTCTCGAGAGAGTGGGCTACTAGATTTGCTTGAGGGAAAACTAACTGTTTTACAATTCCAAATAAAAATCAAAGAGGAACTTGAGGGTCTTGTTCGTAAGTTGGAGTCTGCTCCAAGTACCTCAGACTCTGCCCCAAACAATTCTGAAGCTGAATTTCTTCAAGCTGTGAAGGAAAAAGTAAAGGAGCTATCATTCGATTTAAAAAGCATTACACAGTTATATAATGAATATGCTGTTCCATTTGAGCTTTGGGAGGTATAATTCTTCCTTTATCAAAATTTTGACAGTTTTTGGATTTTTTACGGCGTAATGTAGGATTTTTAATTGTTCTTTTGTTTTCAGATATGTTTAGAAATGCTATATTTCGCCAGCTATTCTGGAGATACTGATAGTAGCATTGTAAGGGACACATGGGCCCGACTTATGGATCAAGCTCTCTCAAAGGGTGGTATTGCCGAAGCTTGTTCGGTATTAAAGAGAACTGGTTCACATGTTTATCCTGGAGACAGTGCTGTTTTACCTTTAGATACATTAGCTTTACATCTTGAGAAAGCTGCATTGGTAAGGGCCTCTTGTTCTATAGGATTTATGGATTCTTGGAAGGTACTTCAGGGATTTGATAAAAATTGATATTTTTTTTGCAGGATCGATTTGTTTCAGGGGCTGAAATTGTTGGTGACGAAGATGTTGCGAGAGCTCTTTTGGCAGCTTGCAAGGGGGCAGTAGAACCGGTTTTGAACACGTATGATCAGTTGTTATCTAGTGGTGCAGTCTTGCTGTCACCAACCCTGAAATTGAGGCTTTTGCGGTCAGTGCTAGTGGTGCTTCGGGAATGGGTCGTGTCAACTTCTGCACGTGGGATGAGCTCAAGCCCAATTGGGACGTCACTCGTTCTTCGTGGAACTTTTTCAATGGATCAAAGAACTGCAATAAACCATGGGATTTGTGATAAGATAACAAGTGCTGCAAACAGGTAAACTTTTATTGCTTTTTTATAGTAAAACTGCCCTGCCACTATTCACCATCATGGCATCAACACACTATTTTCCCCTTCTATTAATATAGACTGATCTGATAGGACTCAATAGAACCATGCTGGTCAGTAAATGTGGCAAAATGGCTGATTGGGTTACAAGTCATAGCATGTAATGTTTTAGTATGCTTGAAATGAGTTGGACTGACTGATACATGTTTTTCTCCATTTTTAAAGTTTATAATAAATAATTGGCGCGTTAAATATGATCCCATTTAATACTAAGCATATATATTTTGGTGTAACGTGATTTTAGAGATTATTTATCACTTTGGGTGACTTTTGACCCATACCTTTCCAGTTTCAAGTGCCTAGACTGTATAGCTTTGTAATGACAATTTGCCCCCTTTACATCCATGAGGTTTAATGCTTTATTCTTATGTGGGTTCAATAGGTATATGACGGAAGTGCGGAGACTGGCATTGCCACAAAACCAAACAGAGGCGGTTTACAGAGGTTTCAAAGAGCTTGAAGAATCCCTTTTAGCTTCTTTATCATATGCTCGATTTTGATTTTCGCTTTGTATTTTTCTGGGTGTCATTCTTATTGTATGTGTCATATGGTATGATTTTATCATTCAAAATAGTAACAATTGCTTGAATTTTTCCTCTACAGTCATAAGTAACCCTTGATTAAAAGCAACATAAGCCATAAGTGCTTTTTATTGAAGGCAATGGAATATGGGCGAGAGATCGAATAGTCTTAATTGATCACATAATTTGCACGATGTAGATTTCACATTAGTTGGTTGTTAATGGATTCCTCTTCAGTTTGAAATTTGTTTTCATTCAAGAATTCTATTTATATAACACCGATTATCCATTTTTATTGGATAAGAAAACATCTTTTCTCCACTCGCTTATGAACAAATACGTCATTATCTAAATTTCTGAATATTACACGCATTTGTTCATAATATATTAATAGTCATGTAATACGTATTTTAATAACTTAATGTAATAGTTATTCTATTGTTGAACGGGAAGAAAGACACGTGAAGTATACAACCAATTAGTCTATTACCTGAAAGTTAAGTTATACAACTCTATCTATTACGTCATCAACTTATATGATAAACACATTGCACTTAAAAAAAATCGCTTATTTACTTTTATAAAAATTACTTGTATATTTATTTTCTTATATCAATAACAAACCTTGATGTGTATCGAACTACATAAACAGTCAAAATTAACGTCCGTTAGAGTAAATGATGTAATCTGTTATTAAATTTAAACATAAAAAACAATCATTATTATTACCTTAGTTTAAACAAAATATCTAAAAAATAATGTATACATAAATGGCGAAATTTGTAATTTACTCTAAACATTTTTTATTTTTTAATATTTTTTTTTAAAAATCCAATGCTAAACTGTAAACACCCAAGAAAAGCTGGCAAACGGATGTGATCAACGTTCACCTCACGGAGCCGACGGCGTTAGCTTATTGCGTCCAGTCTCAAAACGCCAAAAACACCCCTCGGAAAAAAATAAAATAAAATTATATAAAACATGAAAAATAACAGACCCTTTATACTCGATCTTTTGTTCTTCCGTACTTCCGATTCAGATCTGTGATTCACTTGATAATACTCCAGATTCATCTTCGAATTTCGTTAATTATATCCGTTATATCGTTTTCATCGTTCTAATTTTCGTATATACGCGTTAATTTACGATGATATGTTCCGATTCGAACAAGAAAAGATCAGAAAACGACGTTGATTGTTGATTATTGATTATTGATTGTTGATTGTTGTTTGCTTCGCTTCAATTGAATATAGGAATCTGAGCTGTTGTTATTCGTAACATCGTCTGGTATGGCGGACGCTTTATCTGCCATTCCGGCGGCCGTTCTTCGGAATCTCTCCGATAAGCTGTACGAGAAACGGAAAAATGCAGCCCTAGAGGTTAGGGTTTTGTTTTATTGACTTTTTGTTTTGAATTTAATTGTTTTCAAAAGTTTAAGGGGTTTTGGATGATCGTGATGTTTTGACTGTTGTTAGGTTGAAGGAATTGTAAAGCAGTTGACAGTTGCTGGAGATCATGATAAAATAACTGCCGTGATTAATCTGTTGGTTCATGAGTTCACTTACTCTTCCCAAGCTAATCATCGCAAGGTATAGCTGAAAGGCATCACTGAATTTTAATTTGCATTTGTGTAATTGGATGTTTATTTGCAGGGAGGGTTGATTGGATTGGCTGCAGCTACTGTTGGTTTGAGCTCTGAAGCTGCACAACATCTTGAGGTTTGCATTCACTTCTTTTGTTGCTTCTTTATCCGCGTAATAACAAACTAATTTAGTCAATTTTCTTTAAGCTGTAGTTATATCAATTGATTTTGCAAGGTTGTAATTGTGAACCTTATTTGATAACCACCTAGTGACTTGACCAATACTGGATTGAAATCTTGTGATTGAACCGGACTATAGCCCTATTTTATTATTATTTTTGTGGTTGGACAGTTAAATCATCAACCTGCCTTTTGTAGGATTTGAATCTACAATCTTTTGGTTGGGGAGCTTCCACTTTAGCACCAAGCTATAGCTCCCTTAACTTACCAAATAATATTCAGCTAATAAAAATATGTTTGTAACATAAGTATCATAAAACTGAAGCCATGATTTCCATTAGTCAAAATGGATGAGGGCTCGAATGATCGATAACTTGAATAGTTGACTCGTATGTGGATCAGTGGTAATCAGAAAAGAGTGAAGAAACGGGTCAATAACTCCCCAAAAAAATCATCAGAAAAGATTTTTAATAATTTCATTTTTAGTTTAGACTGGTGGTTTTTGTTCTTTGTTTTAAGCAGGTCTAGAATATTAAGTTATTTTGACCAGTTTTATTTACATTTTCTTTTTCATTTACGGTCGTAGTTAATGTGTTGATTACTTTAACAAGTTTTATTTTACAGTTTCTTTTTGATATATGATAAATTGATAATAAACCTCCTAAGATTTGGGTTTTATCTAAATGTTTACTAAGGTGTAGCTAGCCTCTTTTTGCTATGTTGCAATTCTATCATGCGTAAAAGCTATGACGCTAATTGATACAACTATATATGTAACTGTACTCTGCATGTCAAATACACAATGTAGGTCTTTAATTAGGCATGCTCTTTAGTTGCTTAACAGTAATAACCATATCACGTAGTGTTATTATCATATAGCCTTTCTATGCGTGTGCATATTTAACTCTAAATATCATATTTAACAACCACAATTCACCAAAATTGATTGAATGTATTGAGATGATATCGTATTTGTTTGGTGCTCGAAACTTTGAATCACAACCAGTATTTAGTGATGCTAGGATTAAGTTTGTATTAATTATCAGCATTATTATGTACATAAGCAACACAAGAAAAAGCTCAGATATACATGTCAAATGGAATTACTAACTGATTGCACAATGACAGACATCATCCGTCCTTTGATATAAAAAGACAACCATTGTTCTTATATATGACATACTCCATTCTGTATTTCTGTGATTAGCATTACTAAAGTCTTTCTGTCTTTTCTCTTACAATCTATCCGGAAGCAAATTGTTCCGCCTGTGATTAACTCTTTCTCTGATCAAGATAGCAGAGTTCGTTATTATGCTTGTGAAGCTTTATACAACATTGCAAAGGTGAGAATGAATTCTGACTTCATTAAATAATTACTATGTATAAACAATACATTTTGGGTTTAGCTTTTGCCCTTTTGCAGGTTGTAAGAGGAGACTTCATTGTGTTCTTCAACCAGATATTTGATGCTTTATGTAAGCTTTCGGCTGACTCAGATCCCAATGTGCAGCGTGCAGCTCATCTTTTAGATAGACTTGTGAAGGTGAATGACTTTTTTCTATGTTATTTCTGTAAATCATGTTCCAAGTGCTAAATTACATATCAAGGAAAATATTGATGTTTGTATTGTTGGAATCAGGACATTGTGACGGAGAGTGATCAGTTCAGGTGATTATCTTCAGTTTTTATGTTTATAATATATTTGTAATTTGGGTTAATAACGAGTCCCTTCTTTGATTTTTTCTTCTTCAGCATTGAAGAATTTATACCTCTGTTAAGAGAACGAATGAACGTGTTGAATCCTTATGTCCGCCAATTTTTGGTTGGATGGATCACAGTGTTGGACAGTGTTCCAGACATAGATATGCTCGGTTTTCTTCCAGATTTTCTTGATGGTAAATGATCTCACCTCAGAATTAAATGGTATTACTCGTGAATGTGTATGCTTTTTTGTCTTAGACCTTTATTGGACTCAACTGACATGTGGAGATCTCAGGTTTGTTTAATATGTTAAGTGATTCCAGCCATGAGATCCGGCAGCAAGCTGACTCAGCACTTTCAGAGTTCCTTCAGGAGATCAAGAACTCCCCGGTATGACACCTGTAACTAATCTTTTATCATTCCTTTAGTATTTGTACTAATGCTGCTTCTTTATACCAATTTGTATTCAAGGACATCTATGACTAGCTGATATGTTATCTAAGAAACCATAGCACCTGTTAATCACTCTTATTACTGCTAATGGATTAAAAATCTTTCATTTTTTTTTTGTGAGTAGCAAATTTTATCATTTATTTATAAATTTCTGACTCTAGCAGTGCTACTCATGAAGTCTGTAGATTATGGTCGCATGGCAGAAATACTTGTGCTGAGAGCATCTTCACCTGATGAATTCACTCGCTGGACTGCGATCACCTGGGTAAGTATACTACTTTGTTAAATCAGGTTGTGCTTCTTTTCCTGTAATTACACCTTTTCACGACATTTTATAGAGCTAGCAGAGTGAGCATTGGTTGGGTAACATGCTAATACGGGATCAGGCTAAACGAGTTAACTTTTGGTATAGGCTGAGTTAGGTTGAACCTGAAACACATTTTATACCAAAAAAAATATATTTATTTTTGTAAAGAATTAGTTTCAGATAGAGGTTTACAGAATTAATATTAATCTATCTTTTTGAATAAAGTAATATAGGACGTTTATGCATTGAAGTACACTTTGGCCATCTTATAAGTTTTAACCTGTTCAACCCATTTGACATTTTTCAATTTAAAATATTCTTTCATAGGTTACATGTATGACTCTTTAGAGATAAAATATAACCTTAATTAATGTGTTCACAAGTCATTGGGTTGAAATTGCTAGCTCTAAGTTTTTTTTGTAGGATATTGTTGTAATCTTTTGTGTACATACTTTGTGATTAAACCACTCATTTCTGCAGATAAATGAGTTTGTAAAACTTGGTGGTGATCAGTTGGTTCCTTATTATGCGGATATATTAGGAGCTATCTTGCCTTGCATAGCTGATAAAGAAGAAAGGATACGAGTTGTAAGTTCATTATTATTATTGTTGTTATTAATATTATTATTATCATTGTTATTCTAATAAGAATAATTAATTGATAATCATTCTTTTCGTTGTTCTTATTGCAAATAGTACAGAAATAAGATTTGCAAAAGTAATTAAAATAAATCAGCGTCACATCATAAAAGTGACCTACATGTGTCAATATTTTCAAAAAAGATTCATGTTTATCATATGACAAAGGGTTAAGGACTTGCTTGTTGAAAAATTAAGTTGGGGACTCTTTTGCGGAAATTTTGAAAGTACGAGTTCTGTGGTTGCCCTATCTTCGAATGGTATAAAGTATAAATTATGGAGTTGTAAGTTTTTAGCTTTTGTGACTATCAGGTAGCTCGTGAAACAAATGAAGAGCTTCTTGCAATTAAGGCTCATCCTGCTGAAGGATTTGATGTTGGAGCAATCCTCTCCATTGTAAAGAGGTCAGTCATAGTATATTTTCTTAAATGTATGGGTTTTAGGGTTTGCTTATGGGGTTTATGATTTTTTTTTGCTCTAATAATAGAAGAAAATCCGCTAGTAAGTAGCCTATTGAAAGATTTTATGCTGAGTATATTTTTTAACTGGATTTTCCCCTTAAATTTCCAGGCAGTTGTCTAGTGAATATGAGGCCACTCGGATTGAATCATTGCACTGGATTTCAACCCTCTTAAATAGACATCGGAAAGAGGTAACCTTTTGAATGTTATTTCATTATTCGGTTTGCGACGGACTTTTATGTATGGTCTCTGTTTTACTTTGTATTCAGATTGTTATTTGTAATGAAAAAAAAAAACTAAAAAGGAAAGGTTTATACGTGTAACAGGTCCTTTCGTTTTTGAATGATATATTTGACACGCTTCTTAAAGCATTGTCAGATCCCTCTGATCAGGTAACCTTAACCTTTCTATTGCTGCTTTCTTACCTCTGTTGTTAAGTTATTTCATCTTACTATTGGGGGAATGTTCATTGTAGACCACCTAAAAAGTGTAAATCTGTAGACCCCTTATTTCCCATGCGAAAGTTTCTGAAGAGAGAAATAAAAAAAAATGGAGAAAAAAATATTAATCACAGCCATTAGATGAAGAGATCCAATGGTGAAAAAGGGGGTGTGCGGATCTACACTAATAGATGGAAATGATCAAACTGAGAACTCTTATTTTTCGGGGAACTTGTGAATAACTATCAAACTCATTCATTTATCTACAATAATAGCATTATTGTTATGATATGATATTGGTCTATGAATTTATATGTATAAATTTACTGCTATTTGTATATTATAAAATTTATACATGTGAAAGTTTACCATTTACATATGTGTAAACGGTAAAAACATACACTTGTAAACAGTGAACTTACAAGTGTAAAATTTTATAATATACAAATACATGTAAATTTATACTTATAAATCCATAGAACGCTGTTGTATTTTTAATAATAATGGTAGTATTTTAGATAAAATAATTATTTTGATTGCTTTTCACGACTTCTCACAATGTTTAGAGTTCTCATTTGAACCTTTCCCCTATACACACACACACATTACTTGAAGATGATGTATAAAAAGTAATATTTTTATATTTCGTTTGTTTATGTGGTAACTTGTTAGGTGGTACTCCTAGTACTAGAGGTGCATGCATGCATAGCGGAGGATCAACATAACTTTCATCAGCTTATTGTTTTCTTAGTTCATAAGTTCCATATTGATAAAGTACTCCTGGAAAAGTGAGCTTTGTTCTTCTGCTTTTCAGATAGAAACATTTGTGTGATTTTTTATTTTTGATTTCCTCATTTTGACACATTCATGTATTGATTTTTCTTAACATCCTTCTATAGGCGCGGTGCTTTAATTATCCGCCGGCTTTGTGTACTTATAGATGCTGAAAGAGTTTACAGGGAACTATCTACAATTCTGGAAGGGGAACCTGACCTGGATTTTGCATCTACTATGGTTCAGGTTCTTTTTTAGCTTCTCTATTTACTCTTTTTCTTCTCATGAAAGTCTAGTATTCAAATTAAAAAAAGGTAAATTGTTATAATCAGGCGATCTAGCTCCAAAGCGCTTAATATTATTTTACAGTTTGATGTATTATCTTCTTGAGTATTAAAAGAATTTCTTTTTCTTAATTTGTAACTAAGATTACCTGTTTGACACTTAAAATTCAAGACTGGACTCTTTATATGGCACT
>JBCNJP010000018.1:20268156-20405208 GCA_039602395.1 Deinandra increscens subsp. villosa
CCACACGGAAAATTTCATAAATAATGTTGTTGCTGAGAAAGCGGCTGAAGCCTTTGAAGATCCACGGGTCGTGGGTTTACCGCAGCTTGAAGGTAGTGGTGCATTGGCTAACACCCGAACTGCAGCTGGTGGGTTTAGCATGGGTCAAGTGGTTCAAGAGGCTGAGCCTGTTTTCTCGGGTGCACATGAAGGGTTATGTTTGTGTGCATCCCGATTGCTTCTGCCCATTTGGGAGCTACCTGTTATGACTTCTTCTGATGCTACTAATGAAAATGGCATAGTTGGATGCAGACTTTCTGTGGAAGCAATGCAAGTTCTAGAAGATAAACTTCGGTCTCTTGAAAAGTTTTTAAGATCTAGAAGAAATCAAAGAAGAGGGCTTTATGGTAGTGTGGGTTTGGGAGATCTGACAGGTTCTATTTTGATTGGAAAGATTGCTGATGTGGCGACTGGTGATGGGAGTATGGCAAGGAACTTTTTTAGTCCTTATTCTCGGAATTTAGAGTCTAGTGATGCAGGGACATCTAATAAAAGACAACGGCTTCCTTACAGCCCTGCAGAATTGGCATCCATGGAGGTAAATAACTAAATATAAGTCTAGAAGTAGCTGTTGTTGAGTCTTTTGACGCATTTACTTATGAATGGGTCGATTTAGGTTATGTTTATGTATAATGGGTAATATTAGTAAAGTTAATTATAAACGGAACATTTGGAAGTCATCCAGAGCAATGTTGTAAAAATCGCGCCTAGGCGTCGATTAATCGCTAGGCGGCCGGAGAAGGAGTAATTTTAGGCTAGGCGGCTTAAAAATCGATTTGTTATATAAAATTACAAATCGATTAATCCCGACTAATCCCGATTAATCCCGATTAAATGCCAGGCCCTCCCGGACCGCCTAGCTACCGCCTAGCGCTTTCTACAACATTGATCCAGAGTGTATTTAGAATGCTTACAGCCTTCTAAATTCTTTTGTTCAATTTCTACTCAAATACTTATGATTTGGGTTATGCTGCATGTCTAACAGGTACAATCAATAAATTTGTCTTTAAAGGAAACTTGTTGAAAACTGTCAAAGTGCATCTTTCAACTTTAATCATGGCCAACAAACTAATTATTTATAAAAAGAATCGATGAAGTGATATTGTCAATTTGACTGATTCACCTAAATGGCTAAGCTAGTCATTTATACTCATTCAATTTGATAACTATAATGTAACATCTGTTTTTAACAAATGTAACAAAATTTGAAGAAATGTAACATCTGTTTTTAAATGATAAGTGACAAGTAAAATATGCATCTTCATCAAAATATTATTAATAAAGATATGTGGATTGTAGGTGAAGGCTATGGAGTGTGTAAGACAGCTGCTGCTTAGATGTGGTGAAGCTTTATTTCTTCTCCAACTTCTTTCCCGGCATCATGTTACCCGGTTAATTCAATCCTTCGACTTGAGTACAAAGCAGGCATTAGTTCAGTTGACTTTTCACCAGCTAGTCTGTTCTGAAGATGGTGATAGACTTGCTACAAGACTTGTATCTGCTCTAATGGAGGTACTTAAGTTTAAAAGAAAATTACTATATCATGCATTGAAAACTACGTCTGTAGCACTAATATTGGAATTCTTGAGTTCTGTAGTATTACACGGGTCCTGATGGCAGGGGAACAGTGGATGATATTAGTGGCAGGTTACGTGAAGGTTGTCCAAGTTTTTATCAAGAATCTGATTACAAATTTTACTTGGCTGTTGAATGCCTTGAGAGAGCTGCTGCTGCTACTAATATTGATGAGAGAGAAACACTTGCGAGAGATGCCTTCAGTAAATTGAGTGGTGTTCCCGAGTCTGCTGATCTCCAAACTGTCTGCAAACGCTTTGAGGACTTGAGGTAAAAAAGTCGTGGGAAGTTTTGGGCCTGGTTGGCTCTAAAGATCATTTTTATTATACATACTTAGTGTGTCAAGTATGATTGAAAAAGTTATATTATTTCAGACCTTATATTATCTGAATAAAAGGACATCCGGTGGTTCTATGCAATAAAAAAATACATGTAAGGTGAATATCGAGTATCAACCCATTTGGCTTGTTTCATTGTATCTGAATTTCACTCATTTCACATGCTAGAGATAAAACTTACTTTTATGAAGTTAATTAATAAACAGTTAGTTTCAATTATGATTACAAAATGATATCATGTAAATTTATATTCTAGTGTTTCTATGAAACAATTTAGGAGGTTTTATGCACTAAAAGTACATTTCTGTCTGACTTGTTAGTATATCTTTTGGTCTGGTCCTTTTACAAAGTAATAATTGGTCAAGTATGATTATGAAAATGATACATTATCAATTTTTTCTTACAATAATTTAGAAGGTTTTATGATCTAAACACCCTTTGAGTGACTTTTGACCATTTTTTCTTAAGCTATTATTTGTTTGATCTGTTTAACCTGTCAAGAGACGAAACACCCAAATTGACCCATGCATTCCAAAGTAAATGGGTCAAAATCACCACCTATAAATCAAAATACCACATTCCCCATTATCGTTGTATTGTATTCTTGAATTCAATCATAGATTACAAAACATTGCAGATTTTATGAAGCTGTGGTTCGACTACCTCTTCAAAAGGCTCAGGCTCTAGACCCCGCAGGGGATGCTATGAATGAACAATTAGATGCTGGAGCTCGGGCCCATGCATTTGCTCAGAGACAACGGTGCTATGACATCATTACCAGCGCTCTACGGTCTCTAAAAGGTGAAGCTTCACAGAGAGAATTCGGGTCACCCATCAGACCGTCTTCACAGTCTTCCCTTAATCCAGCTGCCAGGAAGAAATACATATGCCAGATCATTCAACTTGGTGTGCAATCTTCTGATAGAATTTTTCATGAGTATCTATACCGAACCCTGATTGATTTAGGGCTTGAGGATGAACTCCTGGAGTTCGGTGGGCCTGATTTAGTACCTTTCTTACAGAATGCGGGCCGTGAGCCTACACAAGAGGTATTCATCCGTCTCTTCGTTCAGATTTTTTTTAGTAGAACCAAGTATATAATATTCAATTATTTTTATCACTTTGCAAGGTGGTAATCTTGTAGCATCTTTCTAGAGGCTGCAAAGTGGGATGTGATGGGTGGTTTGGGTCAAAATTGTCTAAATATCTTGCATGTGTTGAAATCGATCATGTGGGTTGATCTCGAACACTTTTTGTCTTGGTTAATGACCTTTTTTGTACATAATTTTTTGTTAAAGATACAGTTTTATACTCTGTATTGTTATAATAATCATCTATTTTCTTATATAAAACCGAGATTTTATGTATTATTAATCACCTTTGGGTGAGTTTTGACCTTTGACCGGTTTTCTTCTATGTTAAACTTTTTTCTTCTATGTGAAACACATGCTGATTAACTTGTTCATAAGCAAATGGGTTGAAATTTGTTGGAGAAAGAAGTCTTATGGCTCATGTTTTTTATTCATTTTTATTTAGGTTCGGGCTCTTTCTGCTTTAACATCAGGAGCTTCTCCACTGGGCCATACAGGAGCACCCATTCCTGCCTATCAAACAAAATACTTTGAGCTTTTAGCACGTTACTATGTGCTAAAAAGGCAGCATATTCTTGCAGCACATGTACTTTTAAGGTTGGCAGAAAGGCGATCCAACAATTTGGAAAATTTCCCCACACTTGATCAAAGGTACCTAATATCTTTCCACTCATCTTTCCAAGTTATAAAGGTGACTCTTCTATATATTGATAATGTGATTGACCGTATTTTATCATATACCTTTTCAATTTCAGACGTCAGTACCTAAGCAATGCGGTTATTCAGGCCAAAAGTGCAAGTGATGATGATGGTTTAACAAATTCTTCTCGAGAGAGTGGGCTACTAGATTTGCTTGAGGGAAAACTAACCGTTTTACAATTCCAAATAAAAATCAAAGAGGAACTTGAGGGGCTTGTTCGTAAGTTGGAGTCTGCTCCAAGTACCTCAGACTCTGCCCCAAATAATTCTGAAGCTGAATTTCTTCAAGCTGTGAAGGAAAAAGTAAAGGAGTTATCATTCGATTTAAAAAGCATCACACAGTTATATAATGAATATGCTGTTCCATTTGAGCTTTGGGAGGTATGAATCTTCCTTTATCAAAATTTTGGCAGTTTTTGGATACTTTACGGCACGATGTAGGATTTTTAAATGTTCTTTTGTTTTCAGATATGTTTAGAAATGCTATATTTCGCCAGCTATTCTGGAGATACTGATAGTAGCATTGTAAGGGACACATGGGCCCGACTTATGGATCAAGCTCTCTCAAAGGGTGGTATTGCCGAAGCTTGTTCTGTATTAAAGAGAACTGGTTCACATGTTTATCCTGGAGACAGTGCTGTTTTACCTTTAGATACATTAGCTTTACATCTTGAGAAAGCTGCATTGGTATGGGCCTCTTGTTCAATAGGATTTATGGATTCTTGGAAGGTACTTCAGGGATTTGATAAAAATTGATATTTTTGTTGCAGGATCGATTTGTTTCAGGGGTTGAAATTGTTGGTGACGAAGATGTTGCAAGAGCTCTTTTGGCAGCTTGCAAGGGGGCAGTAGAACCGGTTTTGAACACGTATGATCAGTTGTTATCTAGTGGTGCAGTCTTGCTGTCACCAACCCTGAAATTGAGGCTTTTGCGGTCAGTGCTAGTAGTGCTTCGGGAATGGGTCGTGTCAACTACTGCACGTGGGATGAGCTCAAGCCCAATTGGGACATCACTCGTTCTTCGTGGAACTTTCTCAATGGATCAAAGAACTGCAATAAACCATGGGATTTGTGATAAGATAACAAGTGCTGCAAACAGGTAAACTTTTATTGCTTTTTTATAGTAAAAGTGCCCTGCCACTATTCACCATCATGGCATCAACACACTATTTTCCCCTTCTATTAATATAGACTGATCTGATAGGACTCAATAGAACCATGCTGGTCAGTAAATGTGGCAAAATGGCTGATTGGGTTACAAGTCATAGCATGTAATGTTTTAGTATGCTTGAAATGAGTTGGACCGACTGATACATGTTTTTCTCCATTTTTAAAGTTTATAATAAATAATTGGCGCGTTAAATATGATCCCATTTAATACTAAGCATATATATTTTGGTGTAACGTGATTTTAGAGATTATTTATCACTTTGGGTGACTTTTGACCCATACCTTTCAAGTGTTTCAAGTGTCTAGACTGTATAGCTTTGTAATGACAATTTGCCCCCTTTACATCCATGAGGTTTAATGCTTTATTCTTATGTGGGATCAACAGGTATATGACGGAAGTGCGGAGACTGGCATTGCCACAAAACCAAACAGAGGCGGTTTACAGAGGTTTCAAAGAGCTTGAAGAATCCCTTTTAGCTTCTTTATCATATGCTCGATTTTGATTTTCGCTTTGTATTTTTCTGGGTGTCATTCTTATTGTATGTGTCATATGGTATGATTTTATCATTCAAAATAGTAACAATTGCTTGAATTTTTCCTCTACAGTCATAAGTAACCCTTGATTAAAAGCAACATATGCCATAAGTGCTTTTTATTGAAGGCAATGGAATATGGGCGAGAGATCGAATAGTCTTAATTGATCACATAATTTGCACGATGTAGATTTCACATTAGTTGGTTGTTAATGGATTCCTCTTCAGTTTGAAATTTGTTTTCATTCAAGAATTCTATTTATATAACACCGATTATCCATTTTTATTGGATAAGAAAACATCTTTTCTCCACTCGCTTATGAACAAATACGTCATTATCTAAATTTCTGAATATTACACGCATTTGTTCATAATATATTAATAGTCATGTAATACGTATTTTAATAACTTAATGTAATAGTTATTCTATTGTTGAACGGGAAGAAAGACACGTGAAGTATACAACCAATTAGTCTATTACCTGAAAGTTAAGTTATACAACTCTATCTATTACGTCATCAACTTATATGATAAACACATTGCACTTAAAAAAAATCGCTTATTTACTTTTATAAAAATTACTTGTATATTTATTTTCTTATATCAATGACAACCCTTGATGTGTATCGAACTACATAAACAGTCAAAATTAACGTCCGTTAGAGTAAATGATGTAATCTGTTATTAAATTTAAACATAAAAAACAATTATTATTATTACCTTAGTTTAAACAAAATATCTAAAAAATAATGTATACATAAATGGCGAAATTTGTAATTTACTCTAAACATTTTTTATTTTTTAATATTTTTTTTAAAAATCCAATGCTAAACTGTAAACACCCAAGAAAAGCTGGCAAACGGATGTGATCAACGTTCACCTCACGGAGCCGACGGCGTTAGCTTATTGCGTCCAGTCTCAAAACGCCAAAAACACCCCCTCGGAAAATAAAATAAAATAAAATTATATAAAACATGAAAAATAACAGACCCTTTATACTCGATCTTTTGTTCTTCCGTACTTCCGATTCAGATCTGTGATTCACTTGATAATACTCCAGATTCATCTTCGAATTTTGTTGATTATATCCGTTAAATCGTTTTCATCGTTCTAATTTTCGTATATACGCGTTAATTTACGATGATATGTTCCGATTCGAACAAGAAAAGATCAGAAAACGACGTTGATTGTTGATTATTGATTATTGATTGTTGTTTGCTTCGCTTCAATTGAATATAGGAATCTGAGCTATTGTTTTCGTAACATCGTCTGGTATGGCGGACGCTTTATCTGCCATTCCGGCGGCCGTTCTTCGGAATCTCTCCGATAAGCTGTACGAGAAACGGAAAAATGCCGCCCTTGAGGTTAGGGTTTTGTTTTATTGACTTTTTGTTTTGAATTTAATTGTTTTCAAAAGTTGAAGGAGTTTTGGATGATCGTGATGTTTTGACTGTTGTTAGGTTGAAGGAATTGTAAAGCAGTTGACAGTTGCTGGAGATCATGATAAAATAACTGCCGTGATTAATCTGTTGGTTCATGAGTTCACTTACTCTTCCCAAGCTAATCATCGCAAGGTATAGCTGAAAGGCATCACTGAATTTTAATTTGCATTTGTGTAATTGGATTTTTATTTGCAGGGAGGGTTGATTGGATTGGCTGCAGCTACTGTTGGTTTGAGCTCTGAAGCTGCACAACATCTTGAGGTTTGCATTCACTTCTTTTGTTGCTTCTTTATCCGCGTAATAACAAACTAATTTAGCCAATTTTCTTTAAGCTGTAGTTATATCAATTGATTTTGCAAGGTTGTAATTGTGAACCTTATTTGATAACCACCTAGTGACTTGACCAATACTGGATTGAAATCTTGTGATTGAACCGGACTATAGCCCTATTTTATTATTTTTTTGTTGTTGGACAGTTAAATCATCAGACCTGCCTTTTTGTAGGATTTGAATCTACTATCTTTTGGTTGGGGAGCTTCCACTTTAGCACCAAGCTATAGCTCCTTAACTTACCAAATAATATTCAGCTAATAAAAATATGTTTGTAACATAAGTATCATAAAACTGAAGCCATGATTTCCATTAGTCAAAATGGATGAGGGCTCGAATGATCGATAACTTGAATAGTTGACTCGTATGTGGATCAGTGGTAATCAGAAAAGAGTGAAGAAACGGGTCAATAACTCCCCAAAAAAATCATCAGAAAATATTTTTAATAATTTCATTTTTAGTTTAGATTGGTGGTTTTTGTTCTTTGTCTTAAGCAGGTCTAGAATATTAAGTTATTTTGACCAGTTTTATTTACATTTTCTTTTTCATTTACGGTTGTAGTTAATGTGTTGATTACTTTAACAAGTTTTATTTTACAGTTTCTTTTTGATATATGATAAATTGATAATAAACCTCCTAAGATTTGGGTTTTATCTAAATGTTTACTAAGGTGTAGCTAGCCTCTTTTTGCTATGTTGCAATTCTATCATGCGTAAAAGCTACGACGCTAATTGATACAACTATATATGTAACTGTACTCCGCATGTCAAATACACAATGTAGGTCATTAATTAGGCATGTTCTTTAGTTGCTTAACAGTAATAACCATATCACGTAGTTTTATTATCATATAGCCTTTCTATGTGTGTGCATATTTAACTTTAAATATCATATTTAACAACCACAATTCACCAAAAATGATTGAATGTATTGAGATGATATCGTATTTGTTTGGTGCTCGAAACTTTGAATCACAACCAGTATTTAGTGATGCTAGGATTAAGTTTGTATTAATTATCAGCATTATTATGTACATAAGCAACACAAGAAAAAGCTCAGATATACATGTCAAATGGAATTTCTAACTGATTGCACAATGACAGACATCATCCGTCCTTTAATATAAAAAGACAACCATTGTTCTTATATATGACATACTCCATTCTGTATTTCTGTGATTAGCATTACTAAAGTCTTTCTGTCTTTTCTCTTACAATCTATCCGGAAGCAAATTGTACCGCCTGTGATTAACTCTTTCTCTGATCAAGATAGCAGAGTTCGTTATTATGCTTGTGAAGCTTTATACAACATTGCAAAGGTGAGAATGAATTCTGACTTCTTTAGATAATTACCATGTATAAACAATACATTTTGGGTTTAGCTTTTGCCCTTTTGCAGGTTGTAAGAGGAGACTTCATTGTGTTCTTCAACCAGATATTTGATGCTTTATGTAAGCTTTCGGCTGACTCAGATCCCAATGTGCAGCGTGCAGCTCATCTTTTAGATAGACTCGTGAAGGTGAATGACTTTTTTCTTTTTTATTTCTGTAAATCATGTTCCAAGTGCTAAATTACATATCAAGGAAAATATTGATGTTTGTATTGTTGGAATCAGGACATTGTGACTGAGAGTGATCAGTTCAGGTGATTATCTTCAGTTTTTATGTTTATAATATATTTGTAATTTTGGTTAATAACAAGTCCCTTCTTTGATTTTTTCTTCTTCAGCATTGAAGAATTTATACCTCTGTTAAGAGAACGAATGAACGTGTTGAATCCTTATGTCCGCCAATTTTTGGTTGGATGGATCACAGTGTTGGACAGTGTTCCAGACATAGATATGCTCGGTTTTCTTCCAGATTTTCTTGATGGTAAATGATCTCACCTCAGAATTAAATGGTATTACTCGTGAATGTGTATGCTTTTTTGTCTTAGACCTTTATTGGACTCAACTGACATGTGGAGATCTCAGGTTTGTTTAATATGTTAAGTGATTCCAGCCATGAGATCCGGCAGCAAGCTGACTCAGCACTTTCAGAGTTCCTTCAGGAGATCAAGAACTCCCCGGTATGACACCTGTAACTAATCTTTTATCATTCCTTTAGTATTTGTATTAATGGTGCTTCTTGATACCACTTTGTATTCAAGGACATCTATGACTAGCTGATATTTTATCTAAGAAACTATAGCACCTGTTAACCCTTATTACTGCTAATGGATTAAAAATCTTTCATTTTTTTTGTGAGTAGCAAATTTTATCATTTATTTATAAATTTCTGACTCTAGCAGTGCTACTCATGAAGTCTGTAGATTATGGTCGCATGGCAGAAATACTTGTGCTGAGAGCATCTTCACCTGATGAATTCACTCGCTGGACTGCGATCACCTGGGTAAGTATACTACTTTGTTTAATTAGGCTGTGCTTCTTTTCCTTTAGTTACACCTTTTCACGACATTTTATAGAGCTAGCAGAGTGAGCATTGGTTGGGTAACATGTTAATACGGGATCAGGCCAAACGAGTTAACTTTTGGTATAGGCTGAGTTCGGTTGAACCTGAAACACATTTTGTACAAAAAAAATGTTTTATTTTTGTAAAGAATTAGTTTCAGATAGGTTTACAGAATTAATATTAATCTATCGTTTTGAATAAAGTAATATAGGACGTTTATGCATTGAAGTACACTTTGGCCATCTTATAAGTTTTAACCTGTTCAACCCATTTGACATTTTTCAATTTAAAATATTCTTTCATAGTTTACATGTATGACTCTTTAGAGATAAAATATAACCTTAATTAATGTGTTCACAAGTCATTGGGTTGAAATTGTTAGCTCTAAGTTTTTTTTGTAGGATATTGTTGTAATCTTTTGTGTACATACTTGTGATTAAACCACTCATTTCTGCAGATAAATGAGTTTGTAAAACTTGGTGGTGATCAGTTGGTTCCTTATTATGCGGATATATTAGGAGCTATCTTGCCTTGCATAGCTGATAAAGAAGAAAGGATACGAGTTGTAAGTTTATTATAATTATCGTTGTTATTAATATTATTATTATTATTATTATTCTAATAAGAATAATAAATTGATAATCATTCTTATCGTTGTTCTTATTGCAAATAGTACAGAAATAATATTTGCAAAAGTAATTAAAATAAATCAGTGTCACATCATAAAAGTGACCTACATGTGTCAATATTTTCAAAAAAGATTCATGTTTATCATATGACAAAGGGTTAAGGACTTGCTTGTTGAAAAATTAAGTTGGGGACTCTTTTGCGGAAATTTTGAAAGTACGAGTTCTGTGATTGCCCTATCTTCGAATGGTATAAAGTATAAACTATGGAGTTGTAAGTTTTTAGCTTTTGTGACTATCAGGTAGCTCGTGAAACAAATGAAGAGCTTCTTGCAATTAAGGCTCATCCTGCTGAAGGATTTGATGTTGGAGCAATCCTCTCCATTGTAAAGAGGTCAGACATAATATATTTTCTTAAATGTATGGGTTTTAGGGTTTGCTTATGGGGTTTATGATTCTTTTTTGCTCTAATAATAGAAGAAAATCTGCTAGTAAGTAGCCTATTGAAAGATTTTATGCTGAGTATATTTTTTAACTGGATTTTCCCCTTAATTTTCCAGGCAGTTGTCTAGTGAATATGAGGCCACTCGGATTGAATCATTGCACTGGATTTCAACCCTTTTAAATAGACATCGGAAAGAGGTAACCTTTTGAATGTTATTTCATTATTCGGTTTGCGACGAACTTTTATGTATGGTCTCTGTTTTAATATGTATTCAGATTCTTATTTGTAATGAAAAGAAAAAAACTAAAAAGGAAAGGCTTATACGTGTAACAGGTCCTTTCGTTTTTGAATGATATATTTGACACGCTTCTTAAAGCATTGTCAGATCCCTCTGATCAGGTAACCTTAACCTTTCTATTGCTGCTTTCTTACCTCTGTTGTTAAGTTATCTCATCTTACTATTGGGGGAATGTTCATTGTAGACCCCTTATTGAGTTATTTCCCATGCGAAAGTTTCTGAAGAGAGAAATTAAAAAAAAATGGAGAAAAAAAAATTAATCACAGCCATTAGATGAAGAGATCCAATGGTGAAAAAGGGGGTGTACGGATCTACACTTATAGATGGAAATGATCAAATGAGAACTCTTATTTTTCGGAGAACTTGTGAATAACTATCAAACTCATTCATTTATCTACAATAATAGCATTATTGTTATAATATGATATTGGTCTATGAATTTATATGTATAAATTTACTGCTATTTGTATATTATAAAATTTATACATGTGAAAGTTTACCATTTACATATGTGTAAACGGTAAAAACATACACGTGTAAACAGTGAACTTACAAGTGTAAATTTTTATAATATACAAATACATGTAAATTTATACTTATAAATCCATAGAATGCTGTTGTCTTTTTAATAATAATGGTAGTATTTTAGATAAAATAATGAGTTTGATTGCTTTTCACGAGTTCTCACAATGTTTAGAGTTCTCATTTGAACCTTTCCCCTATACACACACACACATTACTTAAAGATGATGTATAAAAAGTAATATTTTTATATTTGGTTTGTTTATGTGGTAACTTGTTAGGTGGTACTCCTAGTACTAGAGGTGCATGCATGCATAGCAGAGGATCAACATAACTTTCATCAGCTTATTGTTTTCTTAGTTCATAAGTTCCATATTGATAAAGTACTCCTGGAAAAGTGAGCTTTGTTCTTCTGCTTTTCAGATAGAAACATTTGTGTGATTATTTATTTTTGATTTCCTCATTTTGACACATTCATGTATTGATTTTTCTTAACATCCTTCTATAGGCGCGGTGCTTTAATTATCCGCCGGCTTTGTGTACTTATAGATGCTGAAAGAGTTTACAGGGAACTATCTACAATTCTGGAAGGGGAAGCTGACCTGGATTTTGCATCTACTATGGTTCAGGTTCTTTTTTAGCTTCTCTATTTACTCTTTTTCTTCTCATGAAAGTCTAGTATTCAAATTAAAAAAAGGTAAATTGTTATAATCAGGCGATCTAGCTCCAAAGCGCTTAATATTATTTTACAGTTTGATGTATTATCTTCTTGAGTATTAAAAGAATTTCTTTTTCTTAATTTGTAACTAAGATTACCTGTTTGACACTTAAAATTCAAGACTGGACTCTTTATATGGCACTTACCTATATTGTGCTTAGAATATGCAACTGAATATAATATAGTTGACAGAAAGTTATAGTCCTGACAAACAACTCCTTTCTATGAAACTCGATTAGATTCAGGAGAAGTTAATATTTTTCAGTTTCTGATAGAGAATGATATTGCTAAAGCTACAAGTTTAAGGGGTAATGGGCCAATGGAGATTAAGGAAGGGGCCAATATGAAAAGTGGCTAAGTTTGTTAGGGTTAAGCAATTATAAATAAGAGGGGGGGACCTCATACGTAAGGTGTGGGAGTTGTAAGTTTGTTAGGCTCTGCTCATTTGTGTGAGAGAGAGAGAGAGGGATTATTCCCTGGTTAGTATCTCCATTTCTATTCCTAGTTATCGAAGGCAATCTATCTCCTGTAATTCATTTCGTCATCATCAATCCAATTCAATTTCATTTTTAGTATATCAATTTTGTATCATTGGTCCGACCTGCCTCTTCCTGCTCAATCCATCGATCATTCCTGCTATCGTTCCCTGTTTTTATCGATTCCTGCATCCATTGTTGCCCAGTTTCCCTCTGCTTCACCATGGTTAACCAAACATCTCGCCTGGATATTGTTGAAGGTCAGCAACAACAGTTGCTCGGCGACTTCGCTTCTCTGAAGGCCACCCTCTCGTCGGACATGGATGAACTCCGTACGCTGTTGACAGATTTGCTGAAGAAACAGGCGATTCCGCCGGTCGTGGTGCCCTCCGGCGGTGATGCGGGTGGTGGTACCTCCAATCCGGGCCACTCGGTCCTTCCCTGGGCTGCGAAGAAGGTAACACTTCCTGAATTTGCTGGTTTCGATCCACAGGGGTGGATTCATAAAGCCAACCTCTACTTCGACGTTAACAAAACGTCACCAGAATTGCGTCTCCGATTGGCTGAACTCAGTATGTCCGGCGTCGCCCAGCATTGGTTTACTATCATCACTCAATCTCGACCGAGTTTGACATGGCTGGAATTTCAATCTGAGTTGTTGCGTCGTTTCAGTGGATTGGAGATCCAGAATCCTTACGAGCAGCTTGCCGTTTTGAAACAAGGTACCTCGATTTTGGATTACATCGATGAATTTGAGTATTTGCTTTCCTTGGTTCCTAAGCTACCGGAAACTCAGGCGATCGGTTATTTCGTCGCTGGTCTTCGCGACGACGTCCGCCGCTGGGTCCGATTGCACCGACCGGTGACGCGGATTGACGCGATGAATCTCGCCCGCGATGTGATGCAGCTCTTGCATCCCGACGAGTCCGGCGGGGCGGCCGCGCGCTTCCGGTATTCTGTTCCGCCTTCCACGGCGGCGTATTCGCCCCTGACGTCGGGGTTCTCTTCACCGGGTTATTCTGGTGTTAACCTAAATGGTGTGGGTCACCCTTTACTCTTGGGCCCACCCACCGCCAACACACAAAACAAACAGGGAAATGCTATTGGACCTCTTGGGCCGGCCCAATCCTTGGCTGCTGCTGTTAATTCTGCAGGTGTGGTGACCACCAAAGATCGTGGCACTCGGAATTTATCTCGAGCTGAGTATGATGATCGTCGTAAAAAGGGGTTGTGTTTCCGTTGTGGTCAGATTTACAGCCCGGCTCACAAATGCCCCGAGGGTGCTCTTCGTATCCTGGTTTTGGGCGATGACGAGGTCGATCCCGACAGCCCTATTCCTCCCACCATCGGTGCTCTTTCCTTGTTCGAGTCCAAATCAGCGTTGGATCAATCGGGTGGCGCTGCGTTAATGGAAATTGGCGGTATTCTCCATGGCCAAGTGTTGCGTTTTTTGGTGGATAGCGGATCGACTCACAATCTCGTGTCCAAGTTTTGGGTGGATACTTTGGGCTTACCCGTCTCTCCAATTTCCCCTACTACGTTCACGGTGGGCAACGGGCAGACGTGTACTATTTCCACCCAATGTTTATCACTCACTTTTCGTTTGGACGCACACGATTTCACCTTGGATGCGTTGGTGTGTGAGGACCTTCCACGTGACTTTGTTTTGGGCATGCCATGGCTCGCGGGGTTGGGAGAGGTGGTTCATGATTGGCAACACTATTGGCTACAATTTATGACCGAGGGCATGTTAGTTCGTATCCGCGGATTACCTTTTTTGGATACGGATCCTCCTCCGATGGAACCGGCGGAGATTATCGCCGCTAGATGGGTTTTGTGTGACGCAACTCCGGTTCGTCAATGGCTTATTCGCTGGGTTAACCAACCATGTGAGGACTCTACTTGGGAACCCGCTCTATGGATCATGTCTCGTTTTCCTCACGCACGTCTTGAGGACAAGACGTATTTTAAGGAGGCGGCATTGATAGAGAATGATATTGCTAAAGCTACAAGTTTAAGGGGTAATGGGCCAATGGAGATTAAGGAAGGGGCCAATATGAAAAGTGGCTAAGTTTGTTAGGGTTAAGCAATTATAAATAAGAGGGGGGGACCTCATACGTAAGGTGTGGGAGTTGTAAGTTTGTTAGGCTCTGCTCATTTGTGTGAGAGAGAGAGAGAGGGATTATTCCCTGGTTAGTATCTCCATTTCTATTCCTAGTTATCGAAGGCAATCTATCTCCT
This sequence comes from Deinandra increscens subsp. villosa, assembly GCA_039602395.1. Taxonomy (NCBI): domain Eukaryota; kingdom Viridiplantae; phylum Streptophyta; class Magnoliopsida; order Asterales; family Asteraceae; genus Deinandra; species Deinandra increscens. The sequence continues at coordinate 20,283,149 of JBCNJP010000018.1, forward strand.
GTAATTCATTTCGTCATCATCAATCCAATTCAATTTCATTTTTAGTATATCAATTTTGTATCAGTTTCTGACTCTATTGTTATTCCAGGCTTTGAATTTGATTCTGCTTACTTCTACTGAGTTGTCGGACCTACGGGATCTTTTAAAGCAGTCACTAGTAGATGCTGCCGGAGAGGATTTATTTCTTTCACTATATGCTTCATGGAGCCATTCATCAATGGCCATATTAAGTCTATGCTTATTAGCACAGGCAAGTCCTTAAAAAAAAAAGGAAAAAATTGTGACTGCTAAAAAACAAAATAATTTTTATTCATGTCTCGTCTAATGAATATATAGCATATTGTTTGTTTTATTTTACAGGCCTATCAGCATACAAGTTCAGTCATTCAATCTTTGACTGAGGAAGATATTAATGTCAGATTCTTGATTCAGCTGGATAAATTAATAAACCTACTCGAGACTCCAATATTTGCCTATCTTAGGCTGCAGGTGCGCTGCTGATTAACTTGTTAGGTTTGCCTCTTGAAGTAGTAATTAGTGTGAATTATACGTGAACAAAAAAATTACGGATTTCATCCACAACTACGAAATTATCACAGCAACATACCTGAAAATTTAGACTGTTTATATATGCTCCGCTTTGTTATTTTATTATTATTATTATTTATATTACCTCTCTTGTGAAATCATTTTGGCCTTTTCATCTTACTTGCAGCTTCTTGAACCTGGAAGATATATATGGTTACTGAAAGCCTTATATGGTCTTCTTATGCTTCTTCCCCAGGCATGTCTTGTATATGTGATTTGCCGCTTGTTTATATTTGAGGTGGCAAACTGGGCTAGTTGGGTAACAGGTCGAAATGGATCCGGGTCAATAGGGATTAATCTTTGGTAGCTATGGGGACGGGTTGTCTTGAAGTTGAACTGGAATACTTCTTGAGTTTCTGTCCAATCTAATGTTTTTATTAAAAAATCAGGAGGTTTTAACTTTTATGCAAGATAGATACAGTTGTGAGATTTACGACTCATTTGACCTATCAATTTTCCATTATATGTTAGTGATAAATGGGAGCGGCCTCTCTATCCCATGGATAGGGGTAAGGTTTGCTCTCATCTCACTCTCCCTGGACCCTATTCCACGAGTAGGATTTTTAGTGGGTATGTTTTTTGTTTGTTTGATAGTGACAAATGGGCCAAATTCGACACCTCTACTTCTGATGAATGTACTACGATGAGGTCATAATTATGTGTTTTTTCTACTCATTGCAGCAAAGTGCGGCCTTTAAGATCTTAAGGACTCGTTTAAAGACCGTGCCTTCATATTCCTTTGGCAATGAACAAGTCAACCGTACATCATCCGGGAATCCTTCCGTACACTTTTCAGATGATGGTAACAAGAACGTGCATAATGGAATCAACTTTGCATTTTGGCTGCAACGATTCCAACAGATTCAGCAAAAACATCGTGTGCATTTTAGGTCACAAGAACGGTCACACAACATTTCCACACACTCCTCAAAGGTTTGCTTTTTTACTTTTCACTAGAGGTGGCAATCTTTCTGGGTCGGGCAGGCTGGGTGTCAGAACTCAATGGGTTTATTTTAGTGCGGACCAAAACAGGTTGGGTTGGGCCAACTTGTCAACAGTTGATTATCCTTTTTTATGTAAGTGTTCGTAAATAATAAATGTTGAAATGATGATCTGATTATATTAATAAACCATATTTTAGGCATTTTAAAACACTTTCAGGACTTGGTTAGCAGGGTATTGGTGGGTTCTGTGAGTTTTATTGGTAATGGGTTCTCACGGTTAGTTAAAAAGAAAAGAACCTAACAAGAGCTGTCAAAATGCGATAATTAGAAACAAATGACCTCTGTAGGTGAAGGAGAAGCCCAGGGAGTTTAGAGGACCGCCGGTGCCGGAGTTGACCAGAGCTCCTTCAAGATTATCCCGTAAAGGTCCTGGTCAATTATAACTGTGATGGCAGATGTTGACCAGTGGTTCATTTTGACGCCATGGTCAAAAGTGGGTATGATTTGTATATTGTATATCTTGCTGGTCTTTCCCTGTTCATTTTCTTTGAACTCGTGAAGGTGTTTTTCTGGTTTCCAGAATCATCGTCACTCTTGGATATGTTTGGAGCTATTGTTTACTCTGGACTATTTTTAATCGTTCTTGTGGTTGCATAATTTTGTTTCTAAACCACAGGACCAGAGGTTACAATCTGTCCATCTGCTAATATTTCCATAATAAGAATATTTAAGGTCTTTCTGTTCCTAACATTTGATGCTATTTCAATATTTCATTTTCTGGTCTCTGTTCCTATGAATTGCACACACCCAGTTTAGAGCTCAAGTCCTTTCTTGTTTGGTACACTTGGGCAATAAGATGTATGTTGCACATTAACAAAATGGAGGATTGGGGAGTCATTCGGGCCACACGGGTGTGCTGAAAATGGAGTTGATCAGAGCGATTTCATGGTGGTAGTCGGAATAAGAACAAGAAGTGGAAATTTCTTTAATCAAATTCGTAAGTTGGTTCATTGATCACCTTATGTGGTTCGACTACAACTTATTAGAGCTAATCAGTTAGTTATGGTAGGTAATTAAGGTCTTATTTACGCCTAATCCATCCTACATTTAAGAGCAATACAGTAATGGCCGTTAAATTTGTAATTAACTACTATCCATCTAATAAAGTTCGTGACCTCAGGATATAAAATTCAAGAATCTTAACGAGAGTATAGACGAAAGATCAAAAAATCAAAATCATGAAGTTTAGAGAAATGGTGTTTTAAACCTTTTTTTTGTCTCATATGGATGAAATGAAGTTTCCTATCAAGATTGGTTTTAAAAAGATCAAGTACCTTTATTTGAGTGTAAAGTATCGAAAATAAGATTACATCTATAGTAGACAAATTATGCCAAGTTTTAATTTGAATTAGGGCTGGCAAATTGGGTACATGTTTAGACACGATAAGAACTGTTTAATTAAAAAACACACTATGCAATCTTATACTTTTAAAAAAATAAATATTTTTAGTATTCTAGAGTTCATCGTTTAACTTTTTTGATACATAAAGCATATAACTGTCACGCTCACACCACCAAAGCCAAGTGTTAAGTGAGTCGTTTTCATGTTTGATACTTGTATTACTTGCGTCGTTTCTAACCTGTTTAACACGATAAGACACGAATTGTCAGCCCTAATTGGAATGACTTTTCAATATAAAATTATAGGTTTTTACAGAATCCCTCAATTTTTTTTAAAAAAATGTTATATACAAATTTCAATCCAAATTTCTTATATCGTCTAAAACAATCCGATTCTTTTATAAGAAAAGGAAATTGAGCCTAAATTTTTAATATACATAGTCCAGTCTACTTTAAAAAACACGTTTTTTGTTTTCATTAACAAAAAATCTTGAATTCATAGTTGTTTATATCGACTATAATTGAAAAAGGATTTATTGTTTTTATTTGGTTTTGGATGTGTCGAGTGGAATTGCATTAGACGTTAAACGTTTTTATAATAGAGGCAACTTTCAACTGCAACTTTTTATACATAAATACGACATTCACTATAGTTTCTTTTTAACTACGCAATAAAAATAATATTATAAAAATCAATAGTCATAGATAGCTTTATGGTATACGAAACATCATACACTTATACGAAACATCAAGGATACCCTAGTAGGGTGGAGGAGATGATGGTAGAAGACACTGAAGCCTAAGCCAATAAATTTGTGTCACGTTATTAGAAAAAAAACTAGTAGAATTGAAGTAGAAAGACAATAGAGTGAAGAGGTGGTTGTTAAAAATAAATAAATATATATAGGGTTAAAAAAATTATCAGAATTTGCAACGCTTCTTCTAGGTTACCCTTAGCTACTTTTAGTTGCATCATCAAACCGCCATATGAAGCATCGTCACTAATGGTGGTAGTTGCTCAACCGCAAAACGGAGGGGAAGCCACAACCACTCCACCGGTTGAAAGTAACTATCCATTAAAGGTAGTGTAGCAATTGTCAATGTCTTTATGCATAAAGTTTGACATTTAAGACATTAGTTAGATAACTATTATCTCTAATTAGGTTAGAAACCCATGTGTTTCCGTTTTCTAATGATAACGCAGTTATAAAAAAGATGATATAAAAAATTTACGATTATCTAAAAGATATAAATAAGAAAAAAGTAAAGATTTTAGAATTATAAATTATTTTTTAAGATAAAATAATTGAAGTCTTATAATTTATTAGGTTTTAATAAATCATTATAACACCAAATTACAAAGTTTGTTATTTATCTTTATCAATTTTACAACTTTTGTCTATTAACTTCACTAATTACATCCAATATTCTTTAACTTTAAAAAAAAATTCACTTGTCATTTACCCTCACTTCCGTTTATAGTCACCGTTAACTCCCCTCACGTGAATCACGTGAGGACAAAAATGTCATTTTCTTTTATGTTTTAGACAAAATTACAAATTTTGTCCTTTATCTTTACCAATTTTACAACTTTTGTCCTTTAACTTCACTAATAACATCTAATATCCTTTAACTTAAAAAAATCCACTTGTTGTCATTTACCCTAACTTCCGTTTAAAGTCACCGTTAACTCCCCTCACGTGCAAATCATGTGATGGCAAAAATATCATTTTCCAAACCAATTTAATTTCCTCATTTAATTTAATACCCTCATTTAACAAAACTATTTATAAGAATCCAACAACGGTTGGATTAAAACCCAACCACTTCATCTTCATCGAAACCCACATCAAGAACATGTATAATCTCATATATCACACATACATAATAATTATTTAAAGTTTTATTTGGGTTTTTTTGAGTCGGGTTTTTCATGTAAATAATTATATTGTAGTGCAAGGCGGTCATGAAATCGATACATTTACGTGTTTCTTTATTTCTACCTATAAAACAAGGGGTCTGTTAGAGACACCCCCTTAAAATTTGGCTGACACCCCTTATATAGGTGACTCTGTGACCTAAGAGTCACCTCCAAGGATAAAAAGCTCACATAATGCCCTAAGAGTCACCCCTAGGGCAGGTGTGGTCAAGAAAACCCTGAAAAACCCACCCAAGTACGCGAACCAACTTCGAGATACCCACTACAATTTTTATTGAGATGCGAGCTACTAAAAATTCTAGGTGACACAAAGGTCTCGAGGTGAGCTATAGTCAAGGTGAAATAAAGGAGTTGAGGTTGTGAGGTTCAGCTCAACTCTTCAGCTGAGAGATCACATATTATGAGAAATTATAGGTGAAGCCGAGATCTCGGGGTCACCTATTATAGTAATACTAATTATTTTTATTATAATAATACTAATTATTATTATTATTATTATTGTTGTTGTTGTTGTTGTTGTTGTTGTTTTATTATTATTATTACATATAAATAAATAATACAAATAAAATATAAAGAAACCTTCAGGTTGACATAAGGATCTCGAGGTGAGATATAGTACTCCTTTATGAGGTTCAGCTCACCTCTTCACCTGAGAGGTGACCTATTATGAGAAATAAAAGGTGACGCCGAGGTCTCGGGGTCAGCTAAAAGGCTCACATCTTACCTTTCAGGCTGCCTCTAAGGTCTCCGTGTGACCTATACTATCGCACCTCCTACATATTTTTATATTGTTACCTGCATACACACACACATACAAACACATACTATTACGTTATCAAACCACACATATATATTCATACATATACTACGTCCATATTTACATACACATATCAACACACTTACATGCACACACATATGTACATACAATATCAATATAAATAAGCTTAACATACGTTCATATATGCATACATTACAATTTTACATGTATATAAACATGCATACGGTAAGTAAACATATATAATAATTATTGTTGTTATATTATTAATAATAACTATTATTATAATAATACTAATTATTTTTATTATAATAATACTAAATATTATTATTATTATTATTATTATTATTATTATTATTGTTTTATTATTATTATTAAATATAAATAAATAATAAAAATAAAATATAAAGAAACCTTCAGGTCACCCATTGGTCTCCGCGTGACCTATAGGGCATGAGTTTTAGTGGACACCACTTTTATACGTGAGCTTTTGGGCTTAGGGTGATGTTTTTTCTTAGGGACACCCCACATATAGGTGACCTAATGACCACCGAGTGACCTCTAGGTCAGATGTATTTAAAAAAAAAGGGGTATCTCTAAGATTTCTCTAAAACAAACATACATGCCTAAATTTCACTTATACGTACGGATAAAACTTCACGTCAGTTTAGAATTTCCGAATTACACGGCGGGACTTTTAACCGCCTTTATCACACAAAACCCTCGTGACTCCAATACAAATACAACTCCATTCATTCATCCATAAATCCATTCATCCCTAAATCGCTTATTATTTTCTTCCTCTCAAATCCTCCTGCAATCGATCATGAAGAATTTGTTAAAAAAAAATCCTTTCACTCGTAAAACCACTACAAAGAGCAACGGAGAAGAAGAAGAACATAAGCTTTCTCATCTCAACTCGTTTCACTCGTTTCACTCTCATTCTCAAATCGAACACGAATTGAAGCAGGTTTTCAACAAATTCGACGTTAACGGCGACGGTAAGATCTCGCCGTCGGAGCTCGGATCGATTATCGGCAGCCTGAGTCACCGGCCATCGGAAGAGGAGTTGGAGAGTATGATCACGGAACTGGACGGCGACGGCGACGGATTCATCGATCTGAACGAGTTCATCGAGTTGAATACGAAGGGGATCGGTTACTCGGAGCTGTTGGAGAATCTGAAAGGTGCGTTTTCTGTTTTTGACGCCGATAAAAACGGGTGGATTACGGTGGATGAGTTGCAGAGTGTTTTGAGAAGTTTGGGGGAGGAATTTAGTACCGGTGATTGCCAGAAGATGATCGCCGGCGTGGATCGGGACGGCGACGGGAGGATCAGTTTTGAGGAGTTCAAAGTGATGATGATGAATGGGGTAATTGAAGGTCAAAATCAGTCAAAGTGAATTGAATTTTTTGAGATTTTTTTATTAATTACGGATTGTGAAACTTTTGGTAACAAATTATTTCCTATATTCAAAAGGAAGAAAATTAAATATAAACCCTTTTTTTTATCTTCTTTTGCTTTGCCTTGTTCAACAAGCTAATGTTTGTTACTATGTTATCATGAAGTTAAAATTTTAAACTTTTGTTATGGTTTAAAAAGATTAAGATGATTTAATTTTATGAAACTGAAAAAAACAAAAAAAAAAAAAGGTGAAAAGTGAAGTGATGAGTTTCTGTTTTTTTGTTCGAGCTTACTTTATGTGGTCTCAAAATTGGACGATCGTATCTCAATCGGCAATCTAAAAGGTTTGATTGTGACGGTTTGGCTAGTTACTTATTGTTTCTTTTACAAATTTTGGTGTATTTAGTTTATTTTAGTAGTTTGAGTTCATAGCTAATCAGAAAATATAAACTTAAAGAGAATCAAGAATCAAAATTCAATCGTTGTATATCACTTCAGATTTGGTTAGTTATGTTTCATAAATACAATATTTATTATATACATTTATACTATACATATTAATATAATGTATATTAATCACAACTTTTAAAATACATTGAACAATTCTTTAAACTAAGTGATAAATAATCTAATAAATAAGAAGAGTAAATTACCCCAAAGGTCCATGTGGTTTACAAGAATAATGAAACCCTTGTATCGAAATTACGGAAGAGGTCCCTGTGGTTTACAAGAATAATGAAAGAGGTCCTTGAAGTGTTAGTGATGAGGACCTCCAATGTTACACATGTACCTCTTCCGTAGTTTCAATACTTCAAGGACCTCTTTCATTATTCTTGTAAACCACAAGGACCTCTGGTGTAATTAATTTTCTTTTGCTTTTCTTTTATAGCTTTTAAAATACGATGTTATAAAGTTTTGCGTATTATAGTTGCGAACGTTTTATTTTTGTCGACTTTTTTATGTAAATTTTATTCAAACCTGATATGTGACTAACAATGTACAAGTAGTATTAGCATAATTATTATGTACAATTATTCACAATTTATGGAATTCAGTTTTCAATACAAACGCGGGATTACGTCCTCAGTTATCAGTTGCTATTTATCAGTTAAGGCTTAGGATCTAACAGTTAAATCATTCAATTAGAGCACGTAAACATTTAATTTAAAAGTCAAAGCAAGAGGTTTGACCTGGTTTTTGGGCCGGGTGTCACACTTGTGGTATGGGCCCTGACTAAGAGAATGCTCTGGCTGGTCTCCATGATATAATTTCGGGCTTTGATCTGAGCGGTTTCACTAATAAGGACACCGTCCCACCAAAAGCCCAACACGTTTTGGCGAATGCCCTCTTTGGTAAAAACTTGCTCGAGATGGAAGATACCTATGAGATGACAGTCAGGCAAAAGGCCGTTTGGGAATGCATTCGACAACCACATGCGTAAGATTTCCTCCATGCTCTCCCTATTGACGGGTTGGGGCAACACATCTCGGCCGTCGAGTACCGGACAATTCTCAAGTATCGCCTCATGGTCCCCCTGTTCCCTGTGGATGAAAAATGCCCCGTCTGCAACAAGGCGTGTATGGATTCGTTTGGGGAGCACGCCGTTCACTGCAAAGAGCTCCGGGGGTTTAAATATCGACATGATTTGGTGCGGGACGTTCTGTTTGACATTTTTCGACGAGCTGGAATCTCGGCCAGGAAGGAAGCTCCCGTTAACTTTCTGTCTGACCCCTTGGACGGGCGCTCAACCCTCAGGCCTGCTGACATACTTGTTTTTGGGTTGCAGAATGGGAAGCATGCCTGTGTCGATTTAACGGGGGTTTCTCCCCTTGTGGGGCTGAGGGCCAATACCTTCGTGGCGGGCCAGGCGGCGTCTAGAGCGGCTGCCGGGAAGGTGAACAAACACGAGAAAGCGTGCATCGAAAACCAACATGTGTTTGTTCCCTTCGCCTTTGATACATTTGGGCATCTGGAGTCGGAGGCGGCTGCTATGTTGTGCCGGATCCAAAAAGTCATGTACGGGAATATCGTGGCCTCTAGATTGAAGAATGTTGTTTTCATACGTCTAGGGTTTGCTATTCAAAAGGGGCTGGCGGCGCAGCTTGTTGCCCGCCTTCCCTGCGTAATGACTTGAGTCTTGTATGTTGCTTTTCGTTTTTAATGAAAAATATAAGAGTATTTAGGTGTAGGGACAAAAAAAAAGTTAGCAAAATATAAGAGTGGCTGAGTAGGATTGGTACACATCGTATAATGTATATATGATTTAATATATGAAGGACAAATATCGAAGATCTTGATAAGATAACATTCTCAAGTTAGCAAAATATATAAGAGTAGGATTGGTCATTACATAAAACAGTAAATGGTCTGGTAGAGGAGCCAATCAGGTTTTTGGTTCCTCTAGATTTTTCCAATGTTTTAAAAACCGGATTAACCCGGCCGGTTCAACCGGTTCAATCGAGAGCCGGTGGGTCTTTCGGTTCGATTATAACCGGTTTTTAGCAATATTGGATCAGAAAGTGAACCGCCGGGTTTTCCGGTTCAACCGGGTAAAAACCCGGAACCGGATTGAACCGGGTTTTTTTTTTGTTTTTTTTAATATTATTTTTTAATTTCTTTACTTTTTTATTTTAAGTTAATCTAAAGAAAAGGTAGGAAATGCGTTACAAAAAAGTATGGTTACGTTCACGGTTCACGTTCCACTGGAAACCAAAAATGCACTACAAAAAACCTCATAATCCACGAACTTGGGGGAACGATCGACGAACTTGGGGTACAATCGACGAACTTGGATGGGATTCTTGAAGTGATCGGCTAGAAATCGAAGTTATTAACCAGAGTACAATCGACGAACTTGGGGTATTGTAATTTGTATTGATGTTATTATGGATGACTGTAATTTGTTTTAGACTTTATTGGAGATTCTTTTATATTTGTTGTGATTGAAAATTCATAATATGTATATTGTAAATTTACAGGTTTGAGTAGTCAATCCGGTTGGACCGTCAGGGTCAACCGGGTTCAACCGGTTAAACCGTTTTTTGGACAAGACCGGTCCGGTTTTAAAACATTGAATTTTTCACGTAAATTTTTAACCCGAACCCCGACCTTAATGCGGTTGTTTGGGTTCGGGTTCCATCTTAATCAGGTTCAGGTTCTTTGGGTTTCATCATAATTAGGTTTGATGTAATTTGGGTCGGGTTTTATACTTGGATTTGAGTAAAGAAACACATATCACACATATATATATTAACGACACACACATATACATATACAATCTCATATATCACACATACATACATACATACATAATAATTATTTAAAGTTTTATTTGGGTTTTTTTTAATCGGGTTTTTCATGTAAATAATTAATTATATTGTAGTGCAAGGCGTCATGAAATCGATACATTTTCGTGTTTCTTCTTTATTTCTATCTATAAAACAAACATGCCTAAATTTCACTTATACGTACGGATTAAACTTCACCCGTCAGTTTAGAATTTCCGAATTACACGGCGGGACTTTTAATTTATCACACAAAACCCTCGTGACTCCAATACAAATACAACAACACACCATTCATCCATAAATCGCTTCTTTCTTTCTTTTCTTTCTCTCAAATCCATCCTGCAATCGATCGATCATGAAGAATTTGTTAAAAAATCCTTTCACTCGTAAAACTACTACAAAGAGCAACGGCGGAGAAGAAGATAAGCTTTCTCATGTCAACAGCAGGTTTTCAACAAATTCGACGTTAACGGCGACGGTAAGATCTCAGTCACCGGCCATCGGAAGAGGAGTTGGAGAGTATGATCACGGAACTGGACGGCGACGGCGACGGCGACGGATTCATCGACCTGAACGAGTTCATCGAGTTGAACACGAAGGGGATCGGTTACTCGGAGCTGTTGGAGAATCTGAAAGGTGCGTTTTCTGTTTTTGACGCCGATAAAAACGGGTGGATTACGGTGGATGAGTTGCAGAGTGTTTTGAGAAGTTTGGGGGAGGAATTTAGTACCGGTGATTGCCGGAAGATGATCGCCGGCGTGGATCGGGACGGCGACGGGAGGATTAGTTTTGAGGAGTTCAAGGTGATGATGATGAATGGGATAATTGAAGCTCAAAACCAGTCAAACTGAATTGAATTTTTTGAGATTTTTTATTAATTACGTATTGTGAAACTTTTGGGAACAAATTATTTCCTAAAATTCAATATTTCCTAAAATTCAAAAGGAAGAAAATTAAATATAAACCTTTTTTTTTAATCTTCTTTTGCCTTGTTCGACAAGCTAATGTTTGTTACTCTGTTATCATGGCTTGTGACAATTTTAAACTTTTGTTATGGTTCAAAAAGATAAAGATGATTTAATATTATAAAACTGAAAGAAAAAAAAAAAGTGAAAAGTGAAAAGTGAAATGATGTGTTTCTGTTTTTTTTGTTCGAGCTTACTTTATGTGGTCTCAAAATTAGTCGATCGTATCTCAATCGACAATCTAAAAGGTTTGATTTTGACAGTTTGGCTAGTTACTTATTGTTTCTTTTACAAATTTTGGTATATTTAGTTTAGGCCATGGCTATATCGACCAAGACCTTTTACTAAATCCACCAAACCCCAATGGTCGTTTCGGATGAAACGATCGTTCGGCGATCGTTTCGGATGAAACGGCCGATAAAAGGGGGGCCCCTGAATTTTAAGGTTTCGTCGTCGCGACACGTGGCGGCCGTTTTATATCAAACGACCGTTTGGAGCGAAACGATCGTAGGGAATGGGTGAATTTAGCAAATGGGTGGGTGTCTATATAAGCACTCTTAGTTTATTTTAGTAGTTTGAGTTCATAACTAATCAGACAATATAAACTTAAGAGTAAATTACATTTTTTGTCCTTTAACTTTTCATAAATTGCAATTTTTGTCATTTTATCTTTTTTTTGTTGCATTCTCTATCCTTTTTCTTTTAAAAAATTTCATCCTTTGTCCTTTAACCCATTTTCCGTTACAGTTCACCGTTACCATCGTTAACTCTGAGATTCGAGAACTAGAGGGACTAATTATGTTATTTGTGTAATTAAAATAAACTAATTAAAATTAAAAAAAAAAAAACCCTAAAAAGAGTTCATCATAAAACTCACGTCAGCTCCGTTTTTCCGGTGCCATACGATTCCGGCGACAGATTTCTAGGGTTTCTAATCTGGAAATCAGTCCAGTCAACCCTCATCTATCTCCTCTCCAAAACCCTAATCTTCAACAACCATCATCTCCTCCATCTTCGGCTTCATCTTCTTCCAGTTCCCTCTCCTCCTCTTCTCCGCCTCCCTCTTCCTCGTCTCCTCCCCTCAACCTCTCCCCGGAGTTTCCCCCGTTTAACTCCTCAAACCCCTATTATTCACCCGCCACCCCTTCCCCCCGATCTGACATCAACGGCCGCACCAAAACCCTATCCCTTCCTAAATCCAGCCCGTCGCCGTCTGGAACCCTAGCCGCCACCGCCGCCTGGAACCCTAGCCGCTACCGCCGTCTGGAACCCTAGCGAGATGAAACGAGGAGAAAGAAGGTAGTCGGAGGCGGAGGGGGGGGGGGTGTCAGAACGAGTCGCCGAAAAAAATGGTCGCCGGCCGGACCCTGTCGCCGGAAAAACGGGCTCACGCCCTCCCCTGTTTTCTTTTAAAATATGTAAAGTAGATTTTTCAAAAAGCCCCTTTATACTTTTAGAAATTAGTCCCTCTTGTTTTCAGATTTCAGATTTAGCCCTCACATGATTTACACATGATGGATTTAACGATGGTAACGGTGGATTTTAATGGAAAATGGGTTAAAGGACAAAGGATGAAATTTTAAAAAAAAAAGGATAGAGAATGCAACAAAAAAAGATAAAGGAAAAAAATTGCAATTTGTGAAAAGTTAAAGGAAAAAAAATGTAATTTACTCTAAACTTAATATCAATGAATCAAGAATCAAAATTAAATAGTTGTATATTACTTCTCATAGTAGATTTGGTTAGTTATGTCTCATAAATACAATATTTATTATACACATTTATACTGTATTAATATAATGTATATTAATCACAACTTTTAAAATACATTGAACAATTCTTTAAACTATTACCTTAGGCTAACCAATTGTGCAAAAATTTTAGAACTAAATTGGAACATTTGGAAACGTGATCCATTGTAGAGACCGTAATTTTATTTCTTTTCTTTTGATGTTCATGTAATTTTCCTTTCTTCTAGTATCTTGCTAGTGGAGGTTTTATATTATATCTTTTTGCTGTTTAAAAAAAAAGAGTAAATTATACCAGAGGTCTTTGTGGTTTAGAAGAATAATCAAAGATGTCATTGAAGTATTGACATTACGAAAGAGGTCTTTGTGGTTTACATGTCAGTAACATTGGAGGTCCTTATCACTAACACCAGAGGTCCTTGTGGTTTACAAGAATAATGAAAGAGGTCCTTGAAGTGTTAGCGATGAGGACCTCCAATGTTACAGACATGCAAACCACATGGACCTCTTTCGTAATTTCAATACTTCAAGGACCTCTTTCATTATTCTTGTAAACCACAAGGACCTCTAGTGTAATTATTTTTCTTTTGCTTTTCTTTTAAAACTTTTAAAATATGACGTTATAACGTTTTGTGTATTATAGTTGCGAACGTTTTATTTTTTTATCGACGTTTCGATAAAAATTTTATTCAAACCCGATATGTGACTAACAATGTACCAGTAATATTAGCATAAATTTACATCCGTCTAGTTGAATTTATATTTTGTTAAAAAAACATGTACACGTACTAACCCTATGTCCAACAAACTAGACACGCAACGAATCTTTAGTTCGTTTCCAGTTCGCAAGCTAGTTCATTGGATGTCAAACTCATAATCCTCTTTAACTCTACCAACTAACATGTTTTAGCTAGGTACATTACACAACACGTCAACACACACATTACGCTCTAACAATCACTTTCAACCCTTAAGTAATAGTGATGTTAGCCTAACAACATCCTAGACCTATATGATTTTAATTCCCAAATATCGGGATTTAACTATAAAAATAACATGAAAGATAGATTGTCTTGATCATAAATACTTAGTGATGTAGTAGAAGATGAATATTAAAGAAGTCCTTTCATTTATAAAAGCATGTCTACTCAATTTTCCTTGTGACAGATACACTGATGTGAATATTTCTACTTTCATAAATATGTTGTAGCTCCTATTACAGAATGTGAAAACAAAAGAAGATGATAAGATAGTTCCATTTACCTAACATTTCTCATTTATCAGATGTTACGACAAATAATGATGAAACCTACAAAATGGAAACATCCACCATGTTGAATGCTTGACATGTCTTAGAATTCTAGGGTACAATTGAAGCAATTTGAATATTAGTTAATCTGGGATTCGCGAAGTTGCAAGGTATATTGTTTTTTTTTTTTTTCCATCTAAATCTTACTTTTGTAAAATCTCCTAAATATTAGGAAGCTAAGAACAACACATTTTGTAGCCACCACTAGAATGAACTTTTGTAACAATTCTGAGTATTACAGACTTGAATATTAGTCAACTAACATCTTGAAGAAGCCAAATCACAGTATCAAACATTAGAAAAATAAGATCCCTATCTTTTGTAACCACATATGTTCTTTTTGTGTCCCTTTTATAACACTCCAAATATAGCTTGATGCAATCAAGAAGTTACCGAAGAAATCAGAATGTTGTTACAGCCACATGCTATGAATAAAAAAGAGATGACCCAATATGTTCCTTTTGTAAAATGCAAAGATAATTTCATACAATTAAGAAGTTAATGAGGTGTAATAAAAACGTGCGGGCGAGTCGCCTCCTCGTGGTTATGAATACGAATATGACTTTGTTCTTTTCAGCTTTAATTAAAGTTTGGATTTGAATAAAGTTGATAAAAAGTAGTATTTTTTATGAAATACTTCACATTTAGTGAATAATCTGAGAGTGTTATGCCAATTTTAGTATTTTTCAATACATACAATGTTATATTGTATCTATATCCCAAATGGTTTCTGTATGCCTTTGAAAGTCATTTATTTTAATATCTTATTCAACATTTTCTATGTAATTTGTCTGCTTCAGAGTACGTATAACGTATATGATGTCCTCACGAGGATCATATTTGTAAATTATAATGTCTCGGTAACCTAAACTTTCTGTTGTAAACTAGTGGTTAGATCATTCATAATTTCATATACACGATATTAATAATAGTTTACATTTAGTACAGCAGTTTAAGCTTTACAAAAGAATTGTTTGACATTAATCTTCAAATAGAACTGAAATTCAGATGGGTTGTATACAAAATGAATCGAATACAAATCACCCTACTCGCAAATTACATTGACCAAACATCAAAGCCCTAGAGAGAAAGAAAAATAAAAGGAAAAAAGACGAAAATAGTCCCTTTGATCAAGTTTGGGACGAAAATCGTCCCATGAATTTTTTTTCCAAACTTTTAGCCCTACCTTAACGGTCGCTAACGACCTCCATTTAAACCCAAAACGACCGTTCCTGATGACCAACCACGGTGCGACATGTGTCCACCACGGTCGTTAATACGTTGGAAAGGTCGTCGACGACCGTCGACTACGTGTGTGGTCGCCAACGACCACGGTCATTTGACGGAAAACGACGGTCGTCGGCGACCTAGCTTTCCAACGTATTAACAACCGTGGTGGACACATGTCGCACAGTGGTTGGTCACCAGGAACGGTCGTTTTGAGTTTAATGGAGGTCGTTAGCGACCGATTAAGGTAGGGCTAAAAATTAGAAAAAAAAAATCATGGGGCTATTTTCGTCCCAAACTTTATTAAATGGGTTATTTTCGTCTTTTTTCCAAAATAAAATCCATTTGAAGCGCCACGTTAACAGAGAAAGAGAGAGTAGTAGAATTCTAAAACCTAAAATGAAAGCCCTAGACAGAAAAACATACGCGATATGATTGAAACGACGTTAATCGAAAGCAAAAAGAAATCGATTAGCAAACCTGGAAGAAGATGGAGACGGTGAATATTCTGAAACAAACGTGGTGGTAAGAAAAGAAAAGGAGATTACATAATATATCGCCCAAGAACACGTGTAAATAAATACTCAAGAATGTTTGCAATGTACGAAAATGGAAGGGGCAATACGTATGAAAAATAAAAAGCACAATTTCTTTGATCCTAATTCAAGCAATCAATCATCATCATATCCTCCTTCAGATCAGGTTGGTTCGTTTTTCTCCAAATTAACCTCCTAGCTTAGCTTATTATCATTTTACGTAACAATGTAGAAGTAGTTGTTAAATCCTAATCAATCAATCAATCAATCAATAAACCATGGATATATATGATATTTCAACCGCTTAATTAACAGGAATTACTATGTTTAACAAGAAGAAGAAGGTTAAGGCGCAAGCCTCTAAACAACAACGATTTCCTCGCCTAGAATTTTCTGAGATTGAAAAAGCTACAAATAACTTCGACAACCTGTTAATGCTCGGGCAAGGAATTCTCGCCGATTTTTACAAAGCTCCAGTTTCCGATGGAAAAAACCGTGTCCTTGCCGCTATCAAACGACTGAATACCACCGCCATGGTTGGCGCACCGGAGTCCTGGCCGGAACTTGACGTCCTTTCCACTTTCCGTCACCCTAATCTCGCCTCCTTGATTGCCTACTGCAATTTTGTAAAACATCTCCAGAAACAAATCATACTCGTGTATGAATACTTTCCGAATGGATCACTCAAGGACCATCTGCATGTACGAAAGACCCCTCTCTCGTGGATTAGGCGACTAACCATATGCATTAGTGTCGCTCGGGGCTTGGACTACCTGCATTCGAGGACCGGAACCAAGACCGATACTGCTCCCATGCATGGCTATCTCAAGAGCTCAAATATCCTTTTGACCGAAAGCTGGACGCCTAAAGTCTCTGACTTTGGCTTGGCAAAATTTGGACCGTCAGACAGTCGCCTGGCGGTGGGGGCGCGAGTAACCGCACCTGCTGGATATTGTGATGCGTATACTCTGACTATGCTTGGACAACTGACAAAGAAATCAGACGTTTACTCGTTGGGAGTTGTGTTATTAGAAGTGTTATGTAGAAGGCGTGTCCTGGGTGGGGATCGGCCTCTAAAGCGATGGTTTCGTGATTCCGTTAAAGAAGGGAGGTTAGAGGATATGGTTGATCCGGATATCAAGAATGAAGTATCCCCAAAAAGTTTGAAGGATTTTTTTGAAATCGTTGAGAGATGCTTGTGTGAATGTCAGGAAGAACGACCTGATATGGCTGAGGTTCTGACCGCTCTTGAGTCTGGTTGGTATATATGCCTAGCTTCTCTAATTCAGTTTCTGTTAGATATACTAGCTAGCTAACTTTCTCCTTGCATATAATAAATAAATAATTAGCAACGAAAACATATCTCCCAAGTCCTAACTTCTAAAACTTAATAATAATAATAATAATGTTTTTTTTTTTTTGGACGAGACGTCATTTACAAAAGGAGCCAGCGACTTAGAGTTTGTAGAATGCATATTTGTCATTTACAAAAAGATCCTATCTGCAGTCTGCTGCTCTTTTCTTGTTACTTGGTCTTTTGACATTCTGAATTCAACCATTTTTAATTTATCAGTGATTATATAAAGATCTTGTAAACTGCTTGCTTCATAACTCCAAAGTGGATATATATTGTAGCATAAGGATCGTCACAATCTGTATTATCATAATATGTCTACTTTAAATAGTCATCATGTGTATTGGAACCAACATGAGTTTGTGTTGTAATGGAAAATTTAACCTGTGTTTATATTATCCAACTCAGTTCTCCGTGATCCAAGCAATAATTACAAGGAGAACACAAAGTTTCCAAAAGTTGTTGCTGCAGATTCCCAAAGTCTGAAGGAATTTACGTTTGATGATCTGGAAAAGGCTACATGTGGGTTTAGTAAACCTTTGATTATTTCGGGGGGAGATGTGTTCTTGGGTTGGGTCGAGCAGAACACGTTAGCCCCTTCAGAAGAAGGTGTTGGAACTGCTATTGCTGTAAAACAGATCACTTCAGAACTACTCTCTCAAGATGAATGGCGGGTTAGTATATTAATGTATATTTATGTTTGTATTTACACCAAATGTAGCATGTTACTTACTTGCAAGGTTTTCTATGAGAGGCTTATTGGATCAAAATGTAACAAAGTTTGCTGAAAAACCATCCAGCAACTAACTCTCAGTTTTCAAGTAATGGATTATTAGTAAATCCGTTTTTTTTTAAATCTGTTTATTCTTATTATTCTTTTTTTTTTTTTTTTTTTTTTTTTTACAATTGTCAGTATGATTGGTTCCTTTTTTTAGTGGAAAAAAATAAAGAAAAAACAAACTGGTTCAATTTAGTCAACTGTTACATGGAGTCTGAGTTAGTTTTAAAAGGTGTTTTTTCCGACATCAGGGTAAAGTTCAATCACATTTTGGATTTTTGGTGCCTGTGAAAGACTATACCTTAGGACTAAATCGACCGAAGCCCTGTTATATGAAGTTTGAACTATGTGATAGGACGTGGCTATTAGATGAGCGATAGGGTTTTCTTTTTTCTTGTTTTTGTGAGTTTAGGAAGAGGTCAACTTCTTGCAACATTTGAATCATCCCAGTATCATTAGACCCCTGGGATTCTGCGTCAAAGATGAAAACAAACGCTTGGTTGTTTACGAGCACATGAACAAATCACTCTCTGAACTTATTCATGGAGGTAGGATCTCTCTAAACCATTCTCTCTTGTTTTCTCCTTCACTCTTAGTTCTAGTAGTAAGTAAAGTATCCAAGTTGACTAATTATTTTGTAGATAACCCATTTCCATGGAGAAACCGAGTTGAGGTTATGAAAAGAGTTGCCCAGGGACTCAAATATTTGTGTAAGAACGTAGGTGTAATTTGTCATTTCTACTCCAGTGATGTGTTACTGAATGAGGTAGGTACTTTTTAAGCTATTCAAATATTCGTCTCGATTTTTGCCCAGGGACTCAAATATTCGTCTCGATTTTTAAGAGTTGCCCAGGGACTCCAGTGATGTGTTACTGAATGAGGTAGGTACTTTTTAAGAGTTGCCCAGGGACTCAAATATTCGTCTCGATTTTTGCTTTTATGTCACTCACTGTAAGTAATCAATCAAACTTACCACACTTACCTTTGCTGCTCATTTTTATTTCAGAAATTTGAAGCAAAAATAGGGAGATTTGGGTGGATGGAAGTCTGGGAAACACATGATGGGAAACAACTAAATGGAACCTTTGGTTATCTAAAGGCAGGCGACCATGGTATGTTATTTTAGCCATATATGTTCACACAAATGTTTTCTTAGCTATGATTTGCTGCGATTAACTCTAGGAGGTTGTTCGCCTATAAAGAATGATGATGTCTTTGATTTTGGGCTCGTGTTGTTGGAAACTTTAACCGGCAAACACCCTAGTACTTTTGAACAAGTCTTCTTGGGCTTGGAGAGTTTGGAGATGGAGGCCCCAAAGAGCAAACTGAACAAGAGAAAGATAAGGAAAATGATGGATCCTCGCCTGAAAAAAGACGATTACTCCCTAGAAGAAGCTTTCAAATGCTTGACACTT
This sequence comes from Deinandra increscens subsp. villosa, assembly GCA_039602395.1. NCBI lineage: Eukaryota > Viridiplantae > Streptophyta > Magnoliopsida > Asterales > Asteraceae > Deinandra > Deinandra increscens. The sequence goes on from JBCNJP010000018.1 coordinate 20,302,819, forward strand.
GCATCAAGATGTACTGCTATAGAACCCGAGTACAGGCCTTCAAGGGAAGAAATTAGTTCGAGTTTGGAAGGAATTTGATACATGGTATTTTAGTTATGTTTTGATACTGCTGGAAAAGAGTTTGCGTAGACATTTATTTGTGTGGGGATGATCTAATGACTTTTATCTTTAATATTTTATGCACCTATGCTAGTAAGAAAATGTATGCTAAAAAATGACTGGTGTGAACTGGTGCAAACATCAGATCATAAAGTGGTCTTTACAAACTTTATCTCTGAGAATAAGCTGCTTAGGTTGCGAGTTTTGAGATTTATGACTTTGTTTTGGAATGTTTATAATTTATATCATGATATATATATATGCTTCAGGTCTTTAAACTCTGCTTTTATGACAACAATCATAGGCGCTTTCAAAGATCTCCACAGAAGGCATTAGAACATTTCCATCACATTATAAAATTTGTGCCTGGTAAGTGTTGGAAAATTATATAATTATTTGTATTTGTTACAAATATAATTATTATAATTTATAATGAATGTGATATCAATATGTGACACATGGCTTGTGAAATGTTACAAGTGTTGCTATACTAGACACATAGCTTATGAAGTGTTACAAGTGTTACTTAACTTGATGACACTTGTCATATGAGGTTACAAGTGTTGCTTAACAAGATGACACATGGCTTATGAGGTGTCCTTAAGTTGTGTATAAATACACATGTTAGTGAGGATTGAGTACACACTTGAAAGAACACAAAAATAATATCACATAAATCACCACTTTGCATACTGGAGAGATCGGAAGAGTTTCCTGCGTTCAGTGTGCTACACGCTCTCGTTTCAGGTATATTTCCGGGTGCTAGGTTAACTCCGGCAGTACACACTGCTTCGGCTGTTGTACCCTGGGAGACAGACGGGTTTACTTGGGCAAGCTCCAAAACAGTGGCACCAAAAGTTTGATCAAGTTATGATTAATAATGGTTTCAAAATAAATGAGTGTGACAAGTGTGTCTATGTAAAAGACACATCAAGAGGTTATGTGATGTTATGCCTTTATGTAGATGATATGCTTATCATTGGAAGTAATGATCACATGATCAGATCTACTAAAGACATGTTGAAAGTCCCTGTAATTCTCTATTTCAATATTGTAATTCTAATTTTATTTAGCATTTTAATTTTATATGAACGGTGTTCCTACAGTAAGTTCATGTACATGATGATTTTTAACTTGTTTTTAAGAAAATAATAGTTATTGATCATTTTGCTGCAATTTTAACACTGATCTTTTTGGTACGTGATACTTCTTTTGTGCAACAATTGGTTCCTGCTAAATTATAATTATATTCATATGAATTAAAATGAAAAGGAGTTTATATGACTTCTATATAGTCAAATCTTGGCTAAAACTTGTACCCTTTTCTTTCAGATATATAGGAGTTGAAACTGATCCACGTGCCAGAATGCAGCTCCGGATGACAGTTTGTTTTTAGTTTTGACTTCATCATATAGTTGCTAATTGTATTCTCATGGTCAAATTACATTTTGATTTCTGTTGACTATATGTAGCAAAATTGGGACTTAGTACAAATAGCACATCCCTTTAAGAATGACTCCATGTAATGCTTTTTTAGTGTCCATCTTGACCCATTTTACTATATTTGTCATATAGTTCACGACCAATTGGAAGTTAAAAATGACCCAGAATGACTTGTAGAATGTTGTGATTCTAAATACCCATTATTACCCAAAATTAGATGATTTAGTCAATTTTTTTGGGCATAATCATATTCCATTTTAAATTTTAGTTTAGGTTAATACAATCTTCCTTTTTATATATTTTTTGTCCCTTGATGAAAGTTACATGTTTGTCGATTTATTTATTTTTTCGGTTTACAACTTCGCAGGTGGTCAAGGGTAGCTTTGCGGAGGCACAACACTAATGAGGTATGTCATTCAATTTACTATATTTTTATGCCCAAGTGTGATGTTGGCATCATGATATGTCTCTGAGTCTGATTTATGTCATTATTGTAAAATCCCATTGAAGTACACTTGGTTGTTTTAAATGTTAGATTTTTCTTGGGAAAATTCGACTTCGTAAACAAATTAATTTGTTTCTCTACTATGTTACATTTTCTGTGTCTGAATCATTTTTATTTGTTCAAAATTTACACTTATCCTTTTGTGGGTGTTTTAAATGACTTTTACTTTGATTTCATACCTCTTTAGATTATATATATATTTTAAAAAAGTTAATTTATCTGCAAATGGAATCACAAGTTGTTTGTCAGAAACTTATATTGCGTAACCTGGTCACCCACCGGGTGTAAAGCTAGTTGTTAATGTGGAGAATTAGGATTTTTGCAAAATTAAATTAATTCAGTGAAGGGTATTCTGGGAAATTAAAAAAAATTAACAGAAAAGTGGATGGCATTAGTGACTAGGATGTAAATGGAAACAAATTGAAACCATGAGGTCTGAAATGATAAAAATTTAACTATTAGACTAAAATAGTTAAAATTAACAAAACACAGGACGAAAATAGTAGTTTACTCTTCCTTTTATTTACATGGTAAACCACAAAACTTCAATTGCTTCACTTCTTGATTCCTCTTAACTCCTAGCCTCCAAACCTGTAAACCACAAAAGCTTTCTTCAATTCAAATTTTGATATCTATAATCAACTAGAACTTGACCCAACCACTTGTTGCGACGGGTCAATTATTGTCATTTTTTTAGTTACATGTAAGATGATACAGTTATTGTCATTTTTTGTATACATTATATTTAGGTTTTTCAAATTACAAAACAAACTTCCTTTCAATCCATGAAACTATGTACATAGCATTTGAGAGTTTCACAGAGTGATAGGAGTTAGTAGTAGACTTTTAGTTAAGTTAGTAAAGTATTCGGTACAGGTTTAAAGGTTTAATTTGGTACAGGTTTAAAGAAATACCTTACTTCTGCATTTTCATCACTTAATTTACATACATAATTTAGATAATACAGGTTTTCCATCATTTAAATTTCCCCCCTAAATAGTACAGGTATGTTAATTTTTTGGGGTACTATTTAGATTATATAATTTAGATGATACAGTTTTTTCATCATCATCATCATCTAGTCCTAATTAGTATCTTAATACTTTCAAACCTACCAAAGTATAGTCATTTTCACCTAATACATGGAAGAAGTCAGATTCTATGGGATGGGATGAGAGCACATTTACTTGTAACAAGAAATTTCACTTAATACTTTGAAGTCTTAATACCAAAAGGCTGTATACGAAAAATGTAAGCCTAATATAGTGCTCAAAGACATTTATGTGCATTTTATTGTCCTCAAAGATAGTCTGAAATCAAAAGACCAGTATAGACATCAGCTAGTTTAAACCAACATTTATGTGCATTTTATTATCCTTAAAGATGACTCCTATATATATGATTGTCTTGATACAAAAGACCACTAACTTGGAGCTGAAGCATGTCTAACTTATAATTTTATCAGCCATCACATGATGAAGTACAACTCAAGTTTATTGTAGTAATACATGAAAACGCAAAAAATTAAATAAATAAATACATTATTTCAAGTGAATTTATTTCAAATCAAAATTTCTAAAAACCAGACCACTCTTGCATCAATATGTGTTTATTATGAAGGTATTTTTCTTAAAGTAACGAGTAATGGAACAAAAAATTACTCAAAACATTATTAGAATCTGTATTATTTGCACAGGCTCTTTTTAGTTCATTTATTGAGCAATAGAGAAACTTGTAAACCACATATACTACAATCAACCATGAAGTTTTTAAAGGCATACCAAATTTAGAAAACAGGTCAAAGCTGCACAGGGATACCTAATCATAAACTTGTCAATTGGTTCTAATGGATACAACCTAGTAAATCATTTAAATAAAAAGAAACATATAACGGGTGGTCCAGCTTTCCAACTACTTAATAAACAAAAGAGAACAAGAAGTGTTGGAGGTGGAGATAGAAATTTATACCAGAGTTTTCAGGGGTGGGATGCAACTGGTGTTGCATACTCAAGATCCGCCAAAACTTCGGTCATGGTTGGCCTGTTATCCGGCTCCCAGTCCACGCACCTTCTTGCGATTTTGATAAACCATATCGATTGCAGAGAAATTGCCGCGGATTTCATTTAAGCTCTCGTTGCCCAAGTGACCTCGAAACCAACAAACTAAACTTCTAGCATTTTCATCAATTGTCTGCTTCCTAAACAGGAGCTCTAGCATAATAACTCCAAACGAGTACACGTCTGCTTTTGTTGACAGAATTCTCGTATCAAAGTAGTATGTGTCCATATACCCAATCCTACCTACGGGGCTGGTATGTTCCACACTCGATTCACGACACACCTGTGCAATTCCAAGATCAGCCAATTTGACTACCAGTTGACACTAAACAACACATTTGCAGGCTTTACATCCGCGCGTATAACATTCGGATTACACGTATGCAAATAATCCAAAGCAGATGCGATACCTCTAGCTATGTTCACCCTTTCGTCAAAGGAAAAAGGGTGAATATAGCTAGGGGTATCGCATCTGCTTTGGATTATCTGCATACGTGTAACCCGAAGGTTATACACGCAGATGTAAAGATTGCGAATGTGTTGTTTAGTGTCGACGGGGTAGTCAAATAGGTTGATCTTGGAACTTCACAGGTGTGTCGTGAGTCGAGTGTGGAACATACCAGCCTGTAGGTAGTATCGGGTATATGGACATGTACTACTTTAATACGGGAATTCTGTCAAAAAAGCAGAAGTGTACTCGTTTGGAGTTATTGTGCTAGAGTGAACATGTTGCGAGTTTAAATGAAGTTCCGTCAAATAAACATCATCAGTAGCCATTGCCACATGTGCTCCTTTAGACAGTTTAATGGCAACGACTCTATCTGCATCTCCATCTCCAACTGGCTGGAAGTTTAGATTTGTAAACCGTAGTAAATCCACCCTCAGCAATTTTCAGCGAATCATCGATATTGCGCGTGGCCTTTACAATTTCCGCTAATGTGTAGCGGCGGGGTGCTCCGGACGATTCTCCGACGACGCCGGTGGGAGCAGATGACGTGGATAGTGAATTTTTTTGTTGAATAAGCGACGGAACATGCTTCCCGTCGTCGTCGTCATTAAACATTGGCTTGCTCAAAACCCTACCTCGTTATCAGAGGTTTAATATGTGGGCCCGGTGGGCCAACTTTTCTAATGTGAAAGCGGGACCGGATTACTAGCCTTCACCAGGTTCGATCCCACGTAAACAAACTAGTTCTTAGTACTAGCTTGAACTTTTTTTTTTGAAAAGCAACGGACCTTATTAAAACACTAGCAAGATGCTAGAGAAAACATATAAACGTTTAAATGAAATACAACGCATAATTCTACCACCGATTCCAATCTAAATCACATAAGTTCGCTCGATGTTTCAACCAAATGTACGAGGTTGCTTTTACTTAATCTATAATGGCCCTCGGGTGCGTGTTCCGGTTTTGAAGTTCCTTACCATTCCTAGCAAGCCATAACGACCACATCACGTTTGAGGCAAATAACATGGACACTTTCCTTGTTTTAATGCAGTCCAACGAGCTACACTTTTGTAACAACTCTAGGACCGACCCGGTTGGAGTAAAATTAAAACGGCACTAGCAAGGCTTACCTTCGACGTGAACCAACCTTCTCTTTGCTTTTATTCCGAACGGAATTATGTTTGAGGAGCCCTGTTTGACCTGGGTGTCACCTGTTTTTTTTTTTCCTTTCTGGCCGGGTGTATTTGCCGACCGGGGAGCGGGATGTCGCATCAAAGACCCAACGGGGCTCCGAAAACTCTAAAAAAAAATTAGGGCCTAGGCGAGATCAGTTTAATGGGCCCTTATAATATAAAGTCAAAAACTCGCAAGCTATTGTAGCAAAATGTTTGAGTTTTACTTATTTTTTTACTTCCTTTTACGTTTTTCATTCTACATTGGTATTTGTATAAGTATTTGAGAGACATAATAAATTAAACTTAACGATGTAAAGAAAACTCATTAGTTTGAAATCTGAAACAAAATCAAACCTTAAAAAACATCTCTGGTTACTTACTTAAGGCTTTGATTTGATTAGTTTTATTTTGAAGAATTCACTAAAACCTTCAAAAGCATATTTGGTTTTTTGTGATCAATTATTGTGAATGTAGTAAAATTTCATAAATTATAAAATCTAAATCCTTATAACATAAAGCATCCATAGTGTATTATACTTTTTAATATTACCAAAACATCATTGTAATGATAGAATTCACATTCCCGGTTTTACAATTATGAAATAATTTTTTATATAGAGTAATAAAGATGAGTCGTTAATGAATATATGTATTATATACTAGGTTAGAACCCGTATGTTATACGGGTTGAATAATGAATAATTTATGCATGCTATTCTTATTAACAAAATAACGTATTACATTAGATAAAAAAACTAAAGTTATATTCATAATATGGTATTGGTGACTCTCTTTATCAAAAAAAAAATATTTAGGGCATGTCTCTACTTGTATATTTTGGAAAATGCAAGATAAACGTGATTATGTTTAAAAAACAATCAAACTCTCAATAGCGACTAACATGAATTATGAATTGATAAACTTAAGACTGTAAGTCTGTATATAAAGTTAGATGAGTATAAAGTTTTATCAAAATTATAATGCGCACATTCTAATTGTTGAATATAAAATCTAAATTATAATCAGAAGATTATAGTGTTACCAATAAAAAATGTTATGTTGATATACATCAGAAAACTTACAATTGTATTAGTAGCGATATCTATAATTTTCAAATTAGATGAACATGGTTCATTTGATATGGTAGGAAAAAACTATTTAATATTAGATATTATGAACCTGATTTTTATCGCTTATCAATTTCTCTATAAATAGTATCACTCACAACGCAACGCTGATTAAATTTGTAAAATAGTATTAGGTATTCATCAATTAAAATATTAAATATTATTTGGTCAATTATATCTGAAAACACACTAAATAAGTGTTTATTGGTATTTTATAAGTTTCTAAATATTTTTTAAAATGAAAATAATAATAGTTTTAAAATTATTTTTAAATAAAAATAAGATGTAAATTAACATATGATTGTCATAATTTCATAAATATAAATAGATAAAAATATATCATGATTATAAAATAGGATATAATTTCCAATAAAAAAGAATTTATTAGGGAGTAGATTTAGGAGGGAAAACTTCTATAAGAATTAATCTAGTGTTGACATGTGTCAACAATTGTAATTGTTTATTAGAGTAGGAAGATTATCATTTATACTTAAAAAAATCTAGAGAGCTACAGGCGGAATACCAAAAATAAATTAAAATTATAAATTATAATTAATTGCTATAATTAGTGTCTGTATGAAAATAATAAAAAAAACTTTATAATTATGAATTTAAGTACTCTTTTGTCACTCTTTTACATATTTGATTTTTTTTCAATTTAAATAAATAATTTCAAGATTATAACGTACAAAGGTAAAACTCTCATGTAATTTTTTTTTAGTTTTGATAGTTACTGTTGGGGTTGTTTTGTAACTTTGTTTGTTTTTTTTTTGTTTTTTTGGTTGGGGTGTAATTTCTTGTGGAAAAAAAAATAAATAAAAAAAAAGACACCACAAAGGTACACTTGACTCTTTAAAAAAATTATAACAAAGTGACTGACCTTGGAGGAATCTAACCGAGCTAAAAAAAAATGTAATATAGTTGCCGCACTTTGGAGGAGTCGAGCCGGCGAGTAGGGAAATTAGGTAAAATTTTAAAAGGGTATAAGTGGATAATCATTAAAAAAAAGAAAAAAAAAATTAAAAGATTGGCTTTGCAAATCGTATTTCAATCTTTTGTGTAATCTTTACTAACTCAATTCTATTCTAATTCTATATAAAAAGAACACAAATTACCGGAATTAAGTTAGGATTTCTCTCAAGCTTCAATCTAATCTTTTTTATAAGAGGGGTTAATTACTTTTAAATTATGAATCATTTCGTGTGTTTTGTATTATTTTGTGGAGGTCACTGGTTCGATTCCCACTTCCTATTTGTTAGAGACACGCTTTCTTATCAAACGAGCAAAATCGACTGAAGAGAACAAAAACAATCATCTCCAAGGTAGATCGAATCGGGTCTCTCAAATCCTTCGGCTGACCGTATCCTGGTCTGCAGTTCCTAAGATCATTATAGCAAATACGTTAGAAGGGGTCAAAGACTCAGAGACCACCCTCCGACGTTCAACATTAGTATTGTATTTTATTATGAATGAAATCATAGAATAAAGTAAAGTGAGAGTGTAGAGGAAAAAAAGAGGAAGATCCCAAACAAGGAGAAATAGTCTCCTATTTATAAAAGGTGAACCTTAGGGTTTAAAGTGGACCTTTTAGCTAGGCCCAAAAGTGTTGGGTTGAGCCCATCTAAGAATAGATTTGTATCTATCATCTTCATCGACATTATGTTATCATTCAAGAAAAGTTATATAACAATTTGTTTTTTTGAATTTCGGGCCCTTCAAAATGTCGGGCCCTAGGCGGTCGGGCCGCCCTTGCAAAGACCCTTTGACAGCAAACCTGAAACTTGTGTGACCATTGCGTCCCTTCTCGAGTTGAAAGATTCTAGTTACATCCTTCGCTGAGTTTAACGGTAGTTCTGACCTTTTTGTGCTATCGGATGCAACTACATTGCCAAATACTTGTTGTCGTGCTCGTGAGGTCAGCTATTTCTCTCAGTAGTTAAGCACTACCTGAAAGAATGGTAATATCAAAACAATGCTCTCAAATGTTTCAGTAGTCACTTTATTCGAAATAGCAAAGGCTCGTATATAATAGCTTAATTACTAGCAAAACAGAAAGCAAACAGAATAGCCTAGCTACAGTTACATTTCCTTAACTTAGGACAACCCCTTGACCAACACAACTAACTTGAACAAACTTCAAATTAAACGTGCATAAATAAAATAGACATGTGCATGAGCACATACAAAATATCCTCTTCACTTGAACATTAGACCTTTATTCTTAGAACCCTTGGGTACCTGTATCAAATTAAATATAAGTGGTTTTAGCAGCCATGGCATTTGAGATTGTGTGCGGTTTGTTTGGTCATTCATTTGGGTGCTAATTACATATACTTTGTTTCTTCTTTTTGTTCGCATGGGACGCATGTGTATCCATCAGAAACTGGAGTGACGACTTTCTTATTACGCTTTGGGCATGCGACCATCTTCCTAACTGACCAGGGAAGCCTCGCAGGTGTGTATATTTCGCTGAAATTGACAACATAACGCATGAAGTCGATCATACTTGAAAGATACATTTTGTTATCTCATCATATCAGACTGTAGTGTTAATTAGTGGTTCAATCATAAATTTTGTATTTTGCTTGCAACGATTACACTTGGATCCTCCTTTTTCAAGGAATTAGCTAGTGGCTACTAGCTAGGGTCCATTGTATTCACAACAGCTGAAACCAATTATGCACACTTCTGAAAATATTGCACTTGTAGGGACTGCTGCGCAAGTAGTACCTGAAACATAGACCATTCTAACAATTGTGAAGAAAAAAAAAATTAACTTTTTTTACAAAACATGATTTTATCATTAAGCTCAATGGCCTTTGGAACAGATTATACTATCTCTTGTAAATTGTAATTTTGTTACTTTTGGTGCACCATAACTTTGTTCACTCACCACATTATGCCCCTATAAAGTTATTGCAAAATGGAACTTTTATCATAATATACCAAATAATTAGCATATTCCACAAAGATAGACTCAGGGTATGTTTGGTTGTGCTTATTTGGATGCAAAAGCACTTTTGGATAAAATGATTTATTGACTTTTAGCTTTTATAAAAGGAGTTTATAAATAAATGTTTGGATTAGCTTTTATGGTGAAAAAAACCAATAAGTCAATAAGTTGTTTATAAAAAATGTTTGGATTAGCTTACTTAGGTAAAATGACCAAAATAGACATCCATTGTGTTTTGATAATATTTTAAGGTTTATATTAAGGGTATAAAGGTAATTTGTCAATCCAAAAGTCAAATGGTGTTTTAAAAGCCATGAATTCTTGGCTTTTGGATTTATACTTAAATCTCCTTTTGCAAAAGCTATTTTGAAAATCACTTTTGAACTAGCCAAACAAAAATTTTAACTTATTGGCTTTTTGAAAAGCTAATAAGTCAATAAGTCACTCTTAAATGGTAAGCCAAACATGCACTCAATTCAACCTGTCCGACCCCATTTGTTATTTTATTACAATTTCACTAACACATCAGTCGGTTATAATGTAATCTCAGTCTAGTTAATTACACTACTCAATATATTTTTCATTGCGGTTCAAAAAAAAAATATATGTTTTCATTATCAAAACTATAGTTTTCCTCAATTTCATCTTCTATGAGACATTACATGAAACACTTTGGTGTGCAGAAAAGTTACCACTTACACATTTGACATTCAAAGCACCTATTAGATAAAAGTTTTAGAACCATATCTTTCTTTTTTGTTTGTTTCTGTTCTCCTAGTTTCTGGCTAGTCGCATTTTAATATAATTCTCCGTCGTTAAAAAAAACGAAAGTATTTGAAGAGAAAATGAGTTAATTAGAATTTAATTCTTTTGACAATTACCAAATTATTCTCAATTTGATTTGTTCCATATAATTAAAAACGGTATAATAGTATGATGATTCTTTTCTTTTCCTTTCCTTTTAATTCCGAAACATAAAAAAATCACGTTTCCTTTCATTTCCTTCGAACCGAGAACATAAAATTACAGTATCTTTTTTTGGAACGGCTAAGTCTGACCTACTCTCCTAAACTAATCACTTAAATCATTATAAAACCGTTTGTATCAAATATACAAGACCTCCGAATAAGAAAAAACCTTATCACTTCCCCTTGATCACGAACTCATTGACATAAAATGATAAGATTACATAATCTATTTTATTTATTTTTTAAATTTCTTTTCTCATCTTCACTTACTTTTTTTCTTTTTACTTTTCCTGCCTAAACTCCGGATTGGAGATGGTGTGATTTGCATCTTCCACAAAGGCTTGGGTTAACAGTTGACTAGGGTTTACCGCCATCTTTGAAACCCTTTGTATCTCGATGCTGGAAAATTGATGTTGAAATTATGACAGATGCTTCTTCTTCTTCCAACGATGATCCATTAATCGGATCCGCAGATGGAGATCCCGCCGCTAATCTTCCTCGCACTTTCAAATACTTATTAGGTTAGTGCCCTTGATCATCTTTCACTCTCGATTCCATTTGCTCCTTGTTAAAACCTTCTGTTTCCTCCTCGCAATTAGCCACACAGTTTTTGTCCCGTGGAATTCCGTTCATCTTCAATTCATGGATTGTCAGACATTTAACTGAGGAAGATTACGCGGTAAAAACTGTTACTATCACTTACATTCACACTCTCAGTAGATTTAATCCAAGTATTGTGTTGAATTCATGTTTAAAACAAGTTGATTCTATAATTGGCTTGCTGTATTCCATAATTATGTTCCTGTGGTATATGAGATTTGCTTGATGTATAGGAATCAGAATTCTTAACGTCTGGTACAGTTGCCAAAAATCAGCATTTGATTCTATAATTGGCTTGCAATTGTTGTGTGTGGCAGTTTGAATCTTATTTATGTACTAATGCGTTGGGAGGAATTTTTAAATTATTCTGCCCTTTGTATCTTGGAATTTTCGGGTTTTCTGTTTCGAAATGTCTCACATTCTTTTTTCTTTGAACAATGCAGCTGTATGCTGTGCAGTTTCACCTATTCGTCACATGTGTATTGTTTCTTAGTCGAGAGGGTTTTCGGAGAGCATGCATGAGAGCAGACATTAGATGGTAATATGGTATCGTTATACTACTGAATTACAAGTAAAAATATCCAATGCAATGTTTTATTGTGATGAACATGCTCGCTAGATTCTACTTGATTATTATGGCCAGTATGAATCATAAAAGAATATAGATATCCTTGCCGTTCATAAGTATGTCCGTAGACGAACATTTTCACATGTGTCAGCAGTTTCATCTCTGTGGGTATGTGTGTGTGTTTTGGCCTTTCTTTGCTTGGAAAAATGACCTTGAGTGAGTGTGGAAAAGTCAAACATGATGCCCGAACTTCTGTATAATCAAATTGTTTCTTTCCCATGATGTATTAATTTTAACAAAATGTTTTTTTCTTTTTGGCAGCAATGGTGCTTTAACTGGTGACAATGCAGCAAAGCTTTTAAAATTAGCCTGGATAACTCTCCCCTGGGGAGTGTTTATCACAGTTATTGGCTGTGTATTTGTCTTCCGTATACAAGCTTTAAGTTTCTCAAGCGCATATGGGCAAGCCATCATAATTAACGGTATTGGCAGTGATTTATTGGATATAAGATGCTGTGCAACTTGAACTTATTAGAGAATTTATTTGTAATTGCAGCATTTGCTTGTATATTGGAGCTATTGGCAGAACCCTTGTATATACTTTCACAGAACTTGCTTCTTCTCAAACTTCGATTGTTCGTTGAAACTATAGCAACTCTTTTGCGATGCATAACAGTTTACATCTTTATTGTTATGCAAGTTAACGTGGTAAGGATGTTATAGTGAATTTCTATAGGGTGTTAATATCAAACCTCTTGTATAATACTCTTTTGAGCAACTCATACGGTAATCAGTTGTTAGGTCTTGGGCCCTTTGCTTTAGCTTAATATTTTGTCACTAGTAACCATATAGCAAGTATATTGAAAGTACTAGACCCTCTGGTTCCTCCCATTTGCTACCTCTGTTCAGAAGGCGCAGATTAGGGATCTGGTTAAACATACTGTAAATTAGACGTAACAAAAACTGTTTGTAGTTTAGAATTATATGAACTCTTTTGCATTGTCTTGCAGGAGAGAGCTATTGTGTTTGCTTTGTCTCAGACTGCATATGGAGGTTGCATTTTCTTGTGCTATTGGGGTTATTTTCTACTTCTGCATGGATATAAAATTTCTGTTCTCTTTCCTTTCAGGTATTAGTTATTTTGAGACAAATTCATTTCTGAATGTTCCAAACAAAAAAATGTGATTGATGATGGAAAATGAATGTGTCAAGGAGCATTAGATTTCAATTTGTTATGTTTTCTTAGATGGTACTGGTAGCCATCAATTTTTTTTGTTTTGTTTTGTTTTGTTTCTGTGTTATCCTTGTCATGCAAATAACACATATTCAGGATAGGAAACTACGATAAGCAGCTCTCAAAAATGTGCACATTATTCACTCTCCAGTCATTCCAGAAATTGATTCTGCAAGAAGGAGAAAAGATGGTCCTTGTGTGGTTTGATACACCATATAACCAAGCTGTCTATGGACTTGTAGACAAATTAGGTAAGTATATGCTCCAGGTTATCATGATTCTGAGTGCAAACGTTTGTAGTTATGCTGATAATATTTTTGAGAATATAGTTGTTTCTCTTTCATGTGCTTTTGAAAATAGAAGTTAAGAAACATTTCATCTTTGATGTGAAGTGAAGGCCAATTGTTTTTTAATGAATCATGAGATCCATAAATATCTTAGGACTAAAACTTATTAAAGGATAAAGCAATAGAAGAAGAAAAAGGAAATAGAAAATAGCTATCTTGATCTACCTGTTTCATACAGATTGTCTAACCAATCATCTTTCTATGTAGGCAGCTTAGTTGTGAGATTGTTGTTGCTACCTTTTGAAGAAAGTTCATATGCAACATTTGCAAGGTCTGCATCAGGTTTAATTCTCTCCATGGCTTTTCCTCTCTCACGCAGTACAAATCTTCTGCTTATACATAAATTATCTTGTCCTTTCATGCTGATCTAATCATTTAACTAATGTGTTAGCTAATATAGATGTTATCAACTAATTAAAAAAATGGCGGCTTCATTGGTGAAATTTGTATGTCCTGATCACTAGGCGGCCTGCTACTTTTCATTACTTTCCTTTTGTGTCATATTACTTGTATTGCCTTCATCAATGCTCACTGACCTAAGTTTTTATCATACACAATGATAGCGATAAGCCTACCCGGGAATTTTTTATCATTTTAAACATCCCACTCGTTGGAGGTTCAAATGAATTAGCCACTAAACCTGCTGGATTTGGGCTGCCACCCAGGTACGGGTCGATAAAGTGGAACGGGTCAGCAAACCTTGACGGCGATTAAATCAGTTCACGCACCTTTGGCAACCATGTTCCCCACCACCTGCTATTTAGGCCACCTTCCGTTATTTTCCATGATATGTAGTTAGGAGTTTATTTACATGCAGCTCAGCTTCCTTTATTACCCATATTATAGGATATGTTCAGCTATATGTATTCGGATGGTATTAATCAAAGTGGCAACTTAGGTGGTGTTTTTTGGATTCTAAGCTTGAATTGAGTGGTGATTTCTGTATCTCAAGTCGTGTTTAGATCCGCCAATGGGTCATTTGAGTGGTGTTTTTGTATCTCAACCTACCATTATCTTCAAGTTTACCGATTCTAGCCGTTAAACCAACCGGATTTACAACACATGAGCTAACATCTTTCACTTTTATTACTTCATTTTTCCTCATTTGTTTCTTCTAAATTTATGGGAAACATGGTAATAGCTACAACAGAGAAAGCATGGTTGTTAGTCTTTTATGATTTTTTAGATCACTATTCATCATAATACCCTATAACAAGCTTGTAAGTTTGCATTATGTTATAGATGTATCATGTTTGTTTAGTCATCACCAAACACTGCTCTTGAAGTTTGCTGTTAGTATCGTAGCTTAAGAATCTTTTGCCTACAAGGTATAATATAACCTTGCCCGACTGACAATTATTTCACATATTTGTTGACAGGTAAAGATGTGCAGAAGAAAAGGAAATTACAGACTTCTCTTAGAGATGCTTTGAAGCTTGTTATGTTAGTCGGTATGCTCTTCCAGTTAGTTTGTTATTCATTGTGTGTGTGTGTGTGTAAATCCTCGACGCAATGGTTAAATGTTCTTGTTACGTCTTTAATCTTTTACAGGATTGGTGTTTATGGCATTTGGGCCCAGCTATTCTTACTCTCTCATAAGATTGTTATATGGTCTCCAATGGAGTGATGGAGAAGCCACTGCAGCTCTAAGATATTACTGTTTGTATGTTGTTGTTCTAGCTATGAATGGCAAGTGACATTTTCATCCTCCCTTTTTCTTTTGTTTCTCCTTGGTTGAATTATGCTTTTATTTAAATTAATAATTATGACAATAAAAAGAATCATAACTAATACCCTTTTAACTACTTTTTAATTGGTTGGTTTCTGAATAAATAGTCTTCCCTTTTCTGCATAGTTTATCAACGTGTTTTAGTTTGTGTCATTGTCATTGTCATTGTCATTTTCTTTGATGTGGTAGTGATGATTTTCAAAAGGATAGACTCAAGACTATAGGTGACAATTTTAACCTTGTTTCTTGTGAATGAGCTGATGTATATTTATGCGTTATCTCCTAAGGATCAAGCTGGTAAAATGAAGAAAATAAAAAGATTTAGAGAGGAAACGGGTCTAGTGGGCTGAAGATCACTGAAAGTGTATTTTTAATGAATAAAACCTCCTGGAACATTATATTTAAAAGCTAAATTATAGTTAGATATAACAATTTTGCAACACATTTGACACAACTGTAATAAACTTCAAAATTTTCGAACAAATAGGTCAAACCAGCCTGTTTCGACCTAACAAAAAACTGTCTGTTTTGATCCATTACCTAACCAACTCCTTTTGGCACCTCTCGTGAAGCCCAAAAGATGTTCAAGGCAGTCTAGGCAACTTAAACATTCTCATTTTGACCCTGTTTAAACGTTTAGATGCCTAAACAAAGAAATTCATGTGACTTCGTTGTTCTTTACTGCTTCATAGGCTGATGGATCTAGCTGATTTGTCCTAGCCAATTAGATTCATTACATAAACTTATTAATCATAGTAATTAGAGAATTGCTTGTGTTAAAACATTGTTGTATGTGGATTGCTGACATAATTATAGGAATAGAGATTTTTAAGTTGTGCTAGATCTTACAGCATGCCGTAATGGTACAAATTGTACATGAACCTAACTTCACATTTACAATTGGTTTATATCGTGTTGTTACAGGGACATCTGAAGCCTTCTTGCATGCAGTGGCAACAGAGGATCAACTCAAGCGTTCAAACAATTCCTTGGTTTTGTTTTCAGTTATATATGTAGTGCTCAACATTCTACTCATTCGGTCAGCTGGTGCTGTTGGATTGATTTTTGCTAATGCTCTGAGTATCCTTCATTTAAGTCCCCTTTTGGAATTTAAATTTGCTAATGGTGAAAATGGGCTGTGCTTGGTAATTGGGTTATGTTGATCCATATCATGTTGTACAAAGGTATTTGAAGTTCTTCATTTTATTTGGTTTTAAATTTGATTACAAAAGATATATTACTTCAATATAGTCTCATTTTTTTTTAAATCAAGTTAGCTAGTAGGTTTTATGCACTAAAAACACTTTTGACTCGTTTGATCTGTTTCCCTTCTAGCTATTTTCTAAATTTACCGACTTGACTGGATAACATATCCCGAATCAACCCACACGTAAGTAAAATTGATCAAAATGGCCATGCCACCTCTTTTTATCTATACAAAATTACATGTGGTAATTTTTTAATGTATTTTACTGTCTTAAAAGTCATTGTGAAATGCTGATTTATAAGTTGGTTACTCTCTACCATTGAAATTTCTTAATCTGATTCCCTTGAGTTAATAAAACTGCAAGATTGTTCACCTATTGTTCTTCGTTGACATTGAAGTTGATATTACAGTTCCTTGACTGCTATTAAGATATGCTTTTGCGTATAATTTACTCCGCCATATTCATCAGACGTTACTTTAAGGTAAATCTATAGTTTTGGTAAGATATTTATTGCAGAATCTAACTTGTTGTATTACCTTGTAGCAGGATTCTCCGTCTTTTTCCTTCCACAGCTGTTTACCTGGCGGTTGGACGATTTTGTTGTTTTCAAGTGCAGTGACTCTTGTTTCTGAAAAAGTATTTCTGGACCGCGATAACTTCTGGCCAACATTTTGCATTCACTTTTCGAATGGATTCGCTTGCTTCTGCTTTGCATCATTTGTAATGTAAGCCAACAATTTCCAACATGTGCAATCTAAAGCTGAAGAATAATAGCACAAACACATATACTGTTTCTTTAATGTTCTTTTTTCCTGTGCATGCAGTTACCGGAGGGAGAGATCTTTCATCAACAAAGTTGTTCGCTTCCGTGAACATTCTGACTGAAAACAACGATTTTTAAAGGAAGGTGAGCTAAATCTTAGACTACTGGCATGTTTGGATTTGTGTTAGTTTCCAAAATCATCGCAATTTTCCTAACACTTATAACATTTGCTTATTAGAACTACAAAGTACAAACAAAAGCACATAACAAACATTATCTCTTAAAACCGGTTTTATTACAACCAATTATACTGGTTTTGATTATTCATCATTAATGATTACATAAAAACTTTCAAAACGCACATCCAAACACACTCTAATTCAGTTGTTTTGTATGTTTAGGCAAGCAAGAACTTGAAGGAAAACCTGGTTTTCTACCGTGGTGCAATCTTGATGCTGCCTTTGATTTTAAGTCTCTAAGAAGAATCTAACATACTGTCTATTAGCCATGTAAGAAATGTTTGAGGAAATTCTTAGAATGAATTTCTATTATTTGATTAAATTTCTCATTTGAGCGGCCACAATGTATTCTTTTCAATAATTTTATAGCCAAATTATTTTCTTTTAGTTAACTTGTTGAAAATACTTTATGGTTTTGACCTGATCAGAGCACTTTTCTTCAGTGTTGCAAGTGTTGCAGCTTACTCTTTTTTCTTTATAATAAATAAATGGCCAGCTGTAATGAAGTTATATGCCATGTTAGTAGAATCATTTTGCCTTCAAATTATGCAACCGAACCCAGTTCACTTGAAACCGGTTTTGACCAGGTTTGACTAAACTGGTTCAGTTCTGAACCTGGTTCAGTTTTAGAAAGGAAAAAAAACACTGGTTTGGACCCCTCTATAAATAGTATGACATTCAAAGTGGAAACATTTAAATGACAATTGAACGACTAAAGGGCATAGACAAAATTGTAGAGATGAGATTTAAAAGTGTTCGAATTAGGATTTTGATATATAGAATCTAAGTTAAGTAGCTACAACCAATAAATTAACTAAAGAAAATAATTAATAAATTAATTTATATAAGCATTGAATTGAATGTATGTAATTACGCTTGGAAAAGGTAGCCACTAGCCAGTTGTTTGTTTAAATGTGGTAACAATGGACGTTATGTTAGAGGTGGTTGCATTATAAGATCTTTGAATTAGCATGTGTGTTATAAAGTAGTGAGTCAAATAATGACACCAACATGCTTAATAAATCCCCACTATTCAACTATGTCTTATTGGATATACGTCAAAATTTAATTTTACACTAAACATAATAAAATACAGTAATTATAAGGTTTTACAGATGAAATCTATCTTGAATATGCTACACTAGTAAAAATATTTACATATCCACACAACCTGAAGATGAGGGGATTTTAAGTTCATGATTCTGTAAGAACGATATCGACAGAGGCTCAGGTGTCCTCCAACCTCGATAGAGAATTGTTTGAGGTCCAACAAGAGGTTGGAGAATGAACGTAAATAGTAATAGTAATATTTATGTATTATTATACTACATAGTATATGATATAATTGTAAAGAATAATGAATAATGAATGTCCGATATCTAATTGATTGAGTTATGAACACAAGATCTATCAAATTACGAACAGAGCCGCAATAAAAAAGGTATAACGACGAATGAAAAGGTTTATAACTTTAAGTTTACGTGGTAGTGTTAACCACTTCAAAGTTAGTGGAACATGCATATTCAAGTCTAACGGAAGTAATTATATTTATATTTTTTTAATTATGTTTTATGTAATTCATTTGTTTTAATGTCTAAATTCTTTAATTTAATATTTTTAATATATATTTAGTTATTTTTAATATATCATTATTCTAATTTTAATTTATTAATTTAATTTTCTATAACGTCTTTTTTTGTCACTAATGACTGACTAATGGGATTTGAACCTTAACCACATGGAAAGTCTTATCCAATATCATGATACCGCTAGGCCAAATGTGTTTTAGTATTTTAATAATTGCATTATATTATTTTAATTCTATTTGTAATAGTGTAAAAAAAATTTATGTTGGACCGACGTTAATTCAAGACCCTCAAACATGCAAGTCAGCATGAGGGAGGCAGTGGTCTACTAGCAAGTTGGTTAGAGGCCTAAGTGTAATTAGTCAATTAAATAAATAATTAGTTTTATTTAATTGCATTAGAATTGTATCAGGATTCCTACGAATGACTTGGTCACCAAGTCTTGTGGGTCTTATAAATAGAGGGTCAAATTAGGGTTCTTTGTATGACAATTTTATGTTTAAGGTTTTGAGATATTTTCCTTATACCGTTAGTTTTGTCTAAATCCTTGATTTTATAATATACATTTTCTGCACCATCCATGAATATAAAAAATAAATATAAAAATAGGTGAGCTGCAAATGCAATGATTTATAAAAAAAAAGTTGAAGAGATATCAAGTGCTTTTACCAAGGGGCATTTGTCCCAATGGTATGGGGATGAAGGTTAGAGTTTGGAGACCTTGATGTCTCAAGTTCAAACCTGACTCAAGGGGGTTTTTCTCAAGTGGTGAGTTTCCTCCTTGATGGTGTTCCTGGGTGAGCCAAGCCTGGAGTGTCAAAATCAGTATGGACGGTTGCAATCCCGTCTCAGGAAGGCTCACTCGGGTATTGGAGATTTGGGGAGTAGTAGTTCCAAACGCCGTTCAAAAAAAAAAAAAAAAGATATCAAGTGCTTTTATAGGATATTGGAAATTTGCGTGTTGTTTTTGGTTTCATTTAGGATTAAAGTGGTTGGATGTTTGGTCCTTGGTGAAACCGGACCACGTTTTAAGGTTTGAGACTAGTTCACTAAAAACACGTGTAGATATCATGTCCATTTCAATATGCAACTTTTATTTTATCAAAGATGTTGTATATATGAAAGAAATGATGCATGTAGACTAAACTTAGAAGCAACATAATAATGATATAATGCCTCTTTTAGACGAACCAACTTTAAAGGTTGATGTAAAATGGTGGTGTTTGTTATAGCTTATCTTCATCTTGAATTTAAACATACTATTTTATAATTCAAAATTAGATATATTATTTCGGTGATATTGTTTTGATGGTAGAAAAAATAAGATCTGACTAGTGGTTGGCCGAGAAGATAGTAGTCTTTGAACCTAAAGGCTTACCTAATTGATCATCGGAAAGCAGGCTATACTGTTAACAAGCAAGATCAAGTATTCAAAATCGCTCGTTCAAAGTGACCTATACATTGAGTGTGATATAGTTCAATGTGCCCATACAAAGTTGAGCAAGTGGACATGAACCACATAGAGTTGTTGTGTGACAAAAGTCTCCCAGAGAAATTAAAAAAAGAAATTTATAGAGGGTTTATTGTTCAGCCGACTATATATTATATAGAACTAATTAGAGGCTAATCAATAACAACTAACAAACAAGCGCAAAATTGAAGATAACTGAGAGGGATGTTGAAATGAACGAAAGCACATGAGTTAGACTGGATAAACAATCAAGATTTAGAGTTTCACATTTCGGAAAAAATAATAGAGGGACAGTTAAGATAGTTCAGACAAAAACATGATTTTAATTATATTCACCTTAATCTAGTGATAAATATATATGACATCATTCAAAAGGTGTTAGATTCTAGTCTCATTTGAGATACAAAACTAAGTTGAAAGACTAACATTTATTAGTATAAAAAAAAACAATTGTAGGAAAGGAAAATACCTTATATTTTTATAAGATTTTAGCGTTAGGAAGTTGGTGGTTGTTGTTCGTTACTCTTTTGTCCATTTGCGTCTGGTAAAAGATGGGTGGGTCCTTTTCGTTTGGCCAATATTAGACCAACAAACTTACAACTCACAATGCACAATGTACAACCCATTGGGATGCAGTCATCATTTGCAATACAAGATATTTTCAACCATAAGGTACAACTACCTAATGCACAAATGTAAACCAATTAACAAGTATCAAACGATAAGGCTCGTTCAATCCGTAACCAATCGTCCAATCGCATATTCGTTACCAATTATACGGTTCTCCATTTAAATATTCTATAATAATTCTTATCAAAACGTAACAAAATCCGAACATAATATAATATAATATGCATATATATATAAAGTAGAAAAACATAAAATTAAGTCTTCATTCAAAATATTTACATCTACATAGGAAAAAAAAAACACCATATATGAAAAAAAGCGACGGGTGCTGTAGCGAAACTTCTAGAAATTACCGATGGAAATAGGCCGATTGGCGATCCCCAAGGGCGAGCGGGAGCGCTTCGGCTGCCTTGAGGATTCTCGTAAAACCGATCGGAATTCCGGGTGATCGAGGCCGGCTGGATGCTGCGTTTTCTCCAATTCTTGCCTGATTTTCCGCACTTGGCTGTGGATAGCGACCGCTCCGCCAGCCGTGTACCGGGCGTCGGACTCCTCTTCCGCCGTGTGATGGTGGTGGCTGACGGTGACGGCGTCCATGGCAGCTCCTCACACCCTTTTCGCCTCTCACCTGTTTTTTGAAAGATGTTGTTATGGTGGTTATGTTGAATATATGTGGTGTATTTATTTATATGGGGGTATAGAGAGAGAAAGTGGGGAGGGGTGTGACACGATAATTTCATGAATGATTAAAATAAATGGAAAATTGCGAGGTGGTTTACTTTGTTTGTAGTCAAACATTGATGGTGTTTATTTGAGTTTTTTTATCTAATAGTTGTTAGATTTTCTAGAATAAGCGCCTTGGCTTTTTGAATTTTTTTTGAACGGTAAATTTGGATTACTGATGGGATATCACACTACCTACCCGATTATATCCAATCTCCATCAGAAATTACCTCCTGGTCCAAGTTATAACTCATTTTTTATTTTTTTGTTATAAGTGAGACTTTAACTCAAGACCTCTTGATAAGAAGCCATACATCTTTGCCAATATGATAAGCTAGTGGTGTCTTGGCTTTTTGAATTAAACTAACAATTTTTACTATGAGATGATTATAATAATTTTAAATTATGAGATAAATGTATACAATTAAAAATATGATTAGATTTTTTTATCAAAGTTTTTCTGAGTCTATATAACAGGATATCAACTTTGTAATTTCAATACATATGATGAACACCTTGGACAAGAAAGAGAGAAAACGAACGTGTTCAACATTTACAGGGTTCGAGTTTGACTCGTCCATGTAGCTTGATTCGCTAATATATTATCCAAGATGGAGTTTGATTCGAGAAAAGCGTAATCTATTCGGACTCGAATCAAGAATGAAATCTATTAGACCATTCATATCGCGTTTATCCAAAGTCATCTTAAATATGACACGGAGGCTCGTATTTTAATGCATCGATATAATATGTCCGAAGGTGAGATCCTAAATCAAGAGCACGATTTTACGGCTTTTATGGGCACCAAACTAAACTTTAAATATATATATATATATATGTATATATATATAAAATATATATACTATATTATAATACATTTAAAAATAAAAAAGTTATCATTTTATATTAATTTCTAAAAGTTTGAGGGGTGAAATTCTCTTTTACAATTGTGTGATTAAATACAAAAAGGTAATTAAATGATTAATTAATAACACAATTTCTTCAAGCGTTTACTGGTGTTTGCGTTAGTGTGTTGTTTTTTCTGTCACTTCATGCGGATAGACACTTTTCTAGAATATAATATGAAAACTAAAAAGAGTAAATGAGTAGTAATATTTGTAAGGTTAAAGATGAAATTGAGATTTTGTAAAGATTTATAAAAGTTTCAAAAAATCTGATATAATACGTGTAAGGAACTCTACTTCATCTAAAAAATGTGATAATCTAAGATATTTTTTTTTAATTTCAAGAATAATTATCATAAATAATGATTAATGAATAAAAAAGGAGAATGTGAGACCCAAACAAACCGGCCAAACCATGTTTGTTTGGCTACGAAATGAAGAGTATGAATATGGCGTGCTTGAACACGCGTCCGGTGATAACAAAATTGATGATGTGGTTGGTTTAACTATTCTTAGTTTTCCTGGTTACCCCTAGATTAGATGAGTAACTACCCAACAACCGTTAGGTAGTTAGGTCAATCTTCTCTTTAAGTTGACCAAGATAGTTTGTTTTTGGACACAGTCCTCATCAATTTTTGTTCACACTTCTTGCTAATATAATAATCTGTCTTAATTAGTATTTTACAAATATGTAATCATAGCTAGTGGTAAAAGACAGTATCCTCTTTGATGGAGACTCGTGTTTAAAACTTAAGAATGATGTAAATTAGAATAATGATATAGTTTAAAAGTAGTGTAGCTCAGTTGGTGTATTTTAGCCATTAAAAATAAATATATTTTCCACACATATTTTTAATTTATTTATAATAGGTTTTTTTAGTATTTTACTACATGCGTGTTGTTACGAAACGCGATTACATAAAACAGTTATATTAATAAAGTGTAACGTAGAAAAAACAAAAATACAAAAAAGTATGTAACGATGTTAAAATTAGAAGTTAAATGCTTCAAGTATCATATATATGACCTAAATGATGCTAATTTTGTTATGTTTAAATATGTTTAGAGTTAATTACGGTTTGCGTCCCTGTGGTTTGACAACCTTTGCTATCTGAGTCCAAAGGTTGAGAAATTTTCGTCTGACACTCTGTGGTTTGCATTTTGTTGTGAATTGAGTCCTTTTAACTAACGGGGTTAAAAATTTCTGTTAACTCAAGGGATATTTTAGTCATTATACACTCAGGGACCTTTTATGAAAATTAATAAAGTTATTAAGAAGAGATTATTTTGTATATATATAATATATATACAAAAATCTAAAAGAAAAACTAAATTCTTTTATCTAAGCAATTGGTCGGAAATCTAAAAAAGAACCCACCGCCTCACCTCCGACCACCTCCACTCCCGTTCACAATTCTCCACCACCAATTTCATGAAAACTCCGGCAGAAATCCGTTACAAACCCACCCCTGTTACCCCCAAAAGAACACGGTTCCGTTATCATCTCCACCCCATCGGAAAATCAAGCCAAGTTTCCAACGAGCAGGCGAAAGGCATTCTCTATTTTGACCCAAAATGTCCCTGACTTCTCGCTTGTTTCCAGAAAAGAGAACTGAAAACCGTCGCTGCCGCCGGTGGCGGAGAAGTCTGCAACGCCGCCGGCGAATGGTTCTTCAAGATCTCGAATTTGCCTCTTTCTAAATTTCAGGAACAAAGTAAGCTTGGAATCATAGTTCATTCGTATCCAACGTATTTTACCGTCAATCGTTGCAAGGATTTGGTAATTCTTCGTTCTCATAATCCCTAATTTCAGTTTGGAACAAATATTTTCTTCGCCTCTTTCTCCCACTGTAGTCTACTGCGAATCATTATTTAGGTGTAGGTGTAGGTGTAGTGGTGGTCAGGGGCGGATTTATATTAGGCCCAGGGGGTCCCCGTGGACCCCCTCAATCTCGTACGCAAAGTGGAAAATTATGTGAACGGTTTTTTTTTTTTTAAAAAAAATTGTGAAGAGGAGTTAATAAATACTTAGTTTGTGAAAATAAAACAAAGCAAATAACTAGCCTAGTGGTAAGATCCCTTGCTTGATTTTGAAGTGGTGCAAGTTCAAATCTTGTGCTCAATATTTTTTTATTTTTCTCAGCTTTCTTTATAAATTTTAATGCTATAAATGAGGAGAGTAAATGGGGTACTTCATTTTTCACTTTTTTTTATTTACTTTCATTATAGACCCATTATTTTCAAAATACATTAATCTTAGACCCTTTTTATAATGAAATATTACAATATATAAAAATATAGACTTTTTTAATAGACAAACATTTTGTCATATTTTTTTTTCTCGCGTTAATTTTTCTTTTCTCTTTATTTTTATCCATTTACTATTATTTTTTTTACTATTATAGCGCTATCAATGTTACGGTATATATATATTTTTTATCAAATCATGTAGAGTTTTTTTAGGCGGTTATTTTTCTTTACTCGCAATGTCGTGCCGCTACGCGCGCCTACATTAAAAACTATTTAGTAAGTAACATACCAAAATTCTTTATGTACATTTATATGAAACTGAAACATCTAAAAGTAGTGACTCTGTAAAAAAAATTGTGGACCCCCTAAAAAAAATTTCTAGTTCCGCCCCTGGTGGTGGTGTCTTGCTTTCCGGTCAAAAGGGACGGTGGTGGAGTTTCACCGTTGGCGAGAGGTGGAAATACAGTGGTGGCGATGTTGACGGAACGATGACCAAAAACACGGTGCTGACGATGTGTTCATACCGTGCTAAACTTCGAGTTTTTTAAACCATCACAACACATGTCAATCCACATCTCTACAGACTTGGTTTCAGATTTCGCACATAACGATGGTTTCAATTTTGAATTTGGATCTAGATTGAAGAAGATGTGGCCGATTAAAGTTTATGGTTCTTTGAGTTTCATAGGTACGAACGTGGAGAAGGAGATTTCTCTTTCATACGTATTATTAACTCACCAACAAGAATTCTTTTAACCCTAATTTTCTTTTAAAGAGGGTATAATGGTAAATTCAAAGCTACTTAACAGATTTTTCTAACAACCGTTAGTCATAAGGACTCAATTCACAACAAAATGCAAACCACAGAGTGTCAGATGGAAATTTCTCAACCTTTGGACTCAAATAGCAAAGGTTGTCAAACCACAGGGACGCAAACCGTAATTAACTCATATGATATAGGGTTAGGTTCAAATGAGAACTTTTTATTTTGAGAACTTTTGAGAACTAAATCTCAACCACACATTTTAGGGGGGACCACTACAATTCATGGGAGGGAGGATACATATAAATAAACTTGTGGCTCAAATTAGTTCTTTTTAGTTCTAAAATCAAATTAGTTCTCAAATGATCCTCTCCCTATATATATATATATATATATATATATATAGGGCTGGGGTATTTTGGAACCCACTTTGAGTTTGAGAATCTTTGGAAACCGGTCAAAAACGAGGTTAAAAAAATGTTTTTTTTTCTTAATTTTTTTATGGTGGTTCTTTAGGTTATAAACTACTCTTAAATGAAAAAAAATCAAAAAATCGCCTAGTAGATTTTTTTTAAAAAAAGATCAAAAATGTCTAGGTTACACATGTAACTTTTTGCGTAACTGTAAATATACGCATAAAAGTTACAAATGTAACTTTTTTTTTGATATTTTTTTAAAAAAAATCTACTAGGCGGTTTTTTGATTTTTTTTCATTTAAGAGTAGTTTATAACCTAAAGAACCACCATAAAAAAATTAAGAAAAAAAAACATTTTTTTAACCTCGTTTTTGACCGGTTTCCAAAGATTATCCAACTCAAGGTGGGTTCCAATTTATCTTTTCGACGCACGGGCGGTTTTTAAAAAAAACGAATACAAAATTTAACATATTATAAAAATATAATTCGATAATTGAAATTAAAAGAAAATTAACATTCGACAATATAAAAAGTTATAATTTGAAAATACAAACTTATAAACAACATTTGATGTTTTGTTTGTCACTTTTCCGTCTTCATCCAATATGAAAAGTTTTAGTTCATCTCTGCTCTTAACCCTTGATAATACAACATAAAGTTGACCATGACAAAAACATGGATTCTTCAAATAAAGTCCAACTCTTGAAGTTTTCCTGATAATATTCATCCGATTTGTTATACATTAAATGGTCTTTCTGTATTTCATCAACTGTTTGTTGTTGAATATTCTATCTAATCCATTTTTTCGGATAAAAACAATTGTTTTATGGGAGATGTTTAAATATGGGCAATTAATATTTGGGATACAAAAAATTGTGATGTCGATGTTTAAGAGTTGTTGAAAAAAAAATCGTTTTTCATCAACTGTTTGTTATTGAATATTCTATCTAATCTATGTTTTCGGATACAAACAATTGTTTTATAGGAGATGTTTAAATATGGGGAATTAATATTTGTGATACAAAAAATTGTGATGTCGATGTTTAAGAATTGTTGAAAAAAAAAAGTTTCGTTTTATATATTGTGTAACGAATAGATTTAACGAACCGTATACATGAAAAACGTTTTTTCGATATATAAATCTAACGTTGATGCTTACATAGTCATTTAACGAAACCGTATATATCTAGCTTTGAAATCGTTAAACATTAACGAACCGTATACATTTAAATAGACATATGTGTAATTATTTATGATAAACGTTGCATAAAAAGTAAAAATCTTTATCTTTTACATAACAATCATAAGTAACAATTTAAAGTATATTAAAGAATGAAATTTGAAAGTAAAGAGATGAATAGAGATAACCAGAAAGAACTTGAATATCAAGTAAGAAGAAGGGGAATAGTGATGATGATTATGAACTCGAAGTGAAACAGAAGATTATGATGTTTTAGAAAACCTCTGTTGGTGATGATGATTATGGTCTTTACGAACTCGAAGTGATTGTATACATATATATAGATTTTTAAAAAGATCATAGCGCAGTCATGAAATTCGAATTTTGTTTCAAAAAA
Organism: Deinandra increscens subsp. villosa; assembly: GCA_039602395.1. Classification (NCBI taxonomy): domain Eukaryota; kingdom Viridiplantae; phylum Streptophyta; class Magnoliopsida; order Asterales; family Asteraceae; genus Deinandra; species Deinandra increscens. Next base: position 20,330,604 of record JBCNJP010000018.1, read on the forward strand.
AAAAAGATTTTACATTAAATTCGGCTATATATTTAGGGAAATTAGTTGAATTAATTTGAAATTTTAAAAATTTTAGAAATTTGATTGTTGAATTATTAAAAATTGAATATTTGAATTGGTAAATGGTCAACATCCTAAAATTATGCTATTTTGTTAAATTGTAATAGAAAATTGTTTAAAAGATATAGAAATTTGAATTTAATGTGCAAAATTTTCGGATATAATTTTTCAAGTATTTTTTTTTTGTGAAATTAAATTGTTTAAACAATTTAAATTTTCGAATGTTTACTTGCAAGTTATTTCCGTGAATTTCAAATTGCTTTTACAATTTGATTAATTATTTAGAAAAATATATACATTTAATATTTAATATGTTTATATAATTTTCTTTTGGATTGGTAAATGTTAAATTTTGAAATTATTTTAGAATAAACTTAGTAATTGATATGAATACTTGTAAAAACAAAATATTCATATCCTCATTTATTATGAATTAAATTCAGTTTTAAAATTAGGATATGAGATATGTATTTAATGTCAACTAGTTTGTTAAAAAAATTAGTTAATGACTTTGTAAATTAGTCAAACCAATTAAAAAAAATATGAGGCAAACAATTTGAGCGGGAAAATGAAAAAATGGATTGTTGTGGTGATGCCATGTGGCATTCAATCTTTTCATATATATATTATATAGATATAGATAGATATAGATATAGATTATATAGATATATAGAATTTAAAAAAAACAAAAACGGAAATAAGAATATTGATTTACGAAATTTGTTTAAAAAAAAGATTTTACATTAAATGGTGTTTATATATAGGAAAGTTAGTTAGATTATTTTGACATTTTCGAAAAGTTTGGAGATTTGATTGTATAAATTTGTTAAAATTGAATATTTGATTGGTAAATATTCAAATTCCTAAAAGGGATTTTCATATAATTAATTTTGTTAACTGGATCCCCAACTTTTAGGCCCATATCCGCGATTCACTTAAAAGGAAACCATTTGAGCGGGAAAATGAGAAAATGGATTGTTGTGGTGATGCCATGTGGCATCCAATCTTTTTATATATATATATTATATAGAAGATAGATAGATAGATTATATAGATGATAGATAGATTATATAGATTATATAGATATAGATATGAGGAAAACACTAAAAAGAAAATTCGATTGCCACTACGTGACATCTATTGAATGGCGACAAGTGACTCGGTAAATGCAATGTATTATAATTTACAAGTAACTAACTTTGTTAATACTTAATAGTATAATATAATAATAAAATATTTGAAGATTTATTTGAGAAATATCAATTTTAAATTTGCAAGAATGCCAACCGCTTTCTACATAGTTCACCAACCCTAACCTATCCTTTACTTTGACTCCAACCTTCTCGACGATCCAAATAAGTGCTTTGAGTTATTTTTTTCTTTCTTTATCTTTTACCTTTTTGGAGGGGGTGGAGTGGTTTTTAAGGTGTGTTTAGTTTGTAAAATAGATCGAGTTTTTCTTAACTACAGCCCGGTATTAAGTTATTGTATTAATTTATTCCGAAGGAATTATTACAGAAGTTTTATAAAATAAGAGTTTTTTTAACTAGAGGTATGAATGACCCGAGCCTATCACTAGCTATTCGGAACCAACCCTCTAAAAGCTCGAATAGAACCAAACATGTTAAAGCACATTTGATAAATGGAAGCTAAGTCTTAACTTCACATATGGGGCATAACTAGACACCTAAACCAGCTCATAACTTTATAATATATATATATTTACTTAATTATATATATAATAATATATATAATATAATTATGTTAAGAAGAATTGAACAGTATATCATGTTATACATAAAATTTAAAGGTGTGTATACAGTTAAAACTATATGCATCAATAAAATAATCATTAACTCTATATAATAAAGAAATTTTTTCACAGTGATTAACTTCATCTCTATGCATCTATGGTAAGGTGGTCTCTTAGTCGACAAAAAGAAAAGTCAAATAAAATATAGAAAGAAAAGTCCATATATAAAACATATATATAGAGGGAGGGGGTGGCCTATAGAAAAGTCAAATAAAATATAGAAAGAAAAGTCCATATATAAAACATATTATATAGAGGGAGGGGGTGGCCTATAGAGCATCTTCCAAGCTAATTTTCAAACGGATCCGGACACTCACGTGGCCGGGCGGAGGATTTGTCTCGACGTGTGGTGTGTTTGTCAGCTTGTTTGAATAAATAGTTTGAGTTAATTCCGTCTATGAGGTTTGCTGTTTGTTGTCATCTGAGTTTAGTTTTTAGATTATTAACAAATCTCGTTTGAGGTTTGCATTTTGTTGTCATCTAAATCCATGAGACTAACGGAGGTTAGAATTTTAGTTAAGTGAGAGAGTATTTTAGTTATTTTATAGAGTAAGGACTATTTATGTAAATTTATACATTTTTAAAGTAAGAGGACCATATATGTACCCTCTCTCCCCCTCCTTACTCGGTTCCCCTTTCTCTCTCCTTGAAGCAAAACCCACCATGCCACCACCATTATCTCATCGTCAAAACCTTCAATTTACCATGACAATCAAATCTGAAAAATGCTCTAATCTCGCATCAAGATTTTTGAACAATCTGATAAACATTTATATCGAACAGAAAGCTTAAACGGACATAACAAACTAGAACTTCATTTCTTCATAACTTCTTTAAAATTGATCGAATCATGAAATTGATCGCATCATTACAATCGAAATCGAACAATGATTCAAATTATGCACTGTTGATATGTTTCGGTTACAATTTGAAGATCTGATCATGAACTTGGTGTGAGAGCGGTGCGATGAAGAAGACACTATCAACTATGGTCATAAATACGCTGCCGAAGATGAGTGAAAAAAAAGACATGGGGAGGAGATGTTGACGGCGTTTTTACGGTTAGCTGCGCAGATTCACGGTGCCGCCGATGCCGCCGGGAATGGATATGCACCAGCTGTGTTTGTGTTCGGTGCCGCCGTGTCGGGTCATAGTGTCGGGCGGCAGAGAGGGCGGAGAGGGGTCGGAGAAAGAGGAGGGAGGTGACCAGATGTGGGTAGGATTAGAAGATTAAGACCAGAGATGTGAGGTTTTTTTTCTTTTATATTTTTAAGGTTATAGGTAATTATAAAAATAGTCCTCCTATATTAAAAATGTATAAATTTATATAAATAGTCCTTACTCTATAAAAGAACTAAAATACCCTCTCACTTAACTGAAAAAACTAACCTCTATTAGTTCCAAAGACTCAGATGGCAACAAAATATAAACCTCAGGCGAGATTTGTTAATAATCTGAAAATTGGACTTAGGTGAAAACAAACAACAAACCTCAAGGACGCAAAATATAATTAACTCAAATAGTTAATAAGAAATTCTTAAGCAAAAAAAAAAATTCTTAAAAACTTCAATGCTGGAAAATTGAATATTAATGATCATAACTTTCACCTAATGAACGATAATAATCCAACTGGAAATATTCTTGTCACTGGGCGCAACTATCTAACTATTTCTATCAATATTCCCTCGTTAAAAATACTTAGAGTTAGTTTCCCGTTTAAAGTTTGTAAGTATCTTGCTTGTATAAGAGATAGACGATGAAGAAAAACTCATTAAAACTTATTTCAGTTCTTAATTTTACGTGTAAATTGATGAAATGGTGAATTAGGGAAAGTTCCAATTCACCATTTGCTTCGATTCAAATAAAATTGAGAAATAAAATGAGTTTCTTCATCGTCTACATCTGGTCCAAGCAAGAAAACCCACAAATCTTTAACGGGAAACTAACTTCGTTAAATATTTTTAATAAGGGTTGTTGGTAGAAAATAGTTAGATAGTTTGAACCAATGACATAGATATTTTAGTTGAAACTATTAACGGCTAATAGATAAAAATTAAGATTATTAAAATTCAATTTTATCAACCTCATCGTAAAATTTAGCTATGTCTTTTTATGTATGTTTGATGCTTTATTGTGTACTTTAATATACTTTGTATTTTGTCTTTAAAACAATAGTATCCAACGGAAGGCAGTGCATCTTGAACTTGTATATGCTTTTTTGTAACAACAAAATAAATTAAAAAGTTTTCGGAAAATATAACTTTAGCACTGTCATTTTGTGTGTGTTTTATATTTCTTGTCTATTTTAGTAGACTTATTATGCCTTCTTTTTAATATTATTATTACTTAGTGATGACGTGGGTCCGGTCCGGCCAAACATCGGGAACCATCCACCATCAGGCCGAACCAAGTACCCACTCCAGGTGCCACACGACCCACATGAGACGGCCGCACGGCCACCTCGAGTGACAGGAACAGGCAATGATTGGAACATCATCAGCCAATCATGCGCCGCTTTACCCAAAATGGGACTGCAGGCTACGCACCTACTACGCCCGCCCATACCGTTAGCCGCCAGGGGCATTAATGACGCATCAGACAAAGGTAAGTCACTATAAATACCCCCCCAACCACTTGGGGGGAGGGAGCACTTAATCCCTCCGGACTACAACTAGCTCCGGCACTAAAACGTCTTCCCTGACCGTACGGCAGAGTAGACACCCCCATTTCCCCACACACACATCCTTTATTCACGAGGGTAGACCTGGGATGGCAATGATGAGCCTGTCAGTCCCAGTCTGAGCCGGAGGATAATCTCCCTCATATGTTCTAACCCTCCCTTCGTGACAGGTATCTTAGGCGACAGTACCGAAGCAACCCAGGCGCTCCAGGCCGGAGCGGCTAGACTCTCCAACTTCCCAGAAGCCCTTTACTCCACCGGACCGGGTTTTCCCCTATAACCGTCCGGCCGAGGACTAAGGTTTCTACATTGGCGCCATCCGTCGTTACACGGCAAAAAATCAATGTCTTCGATACCTGAATCAACCCCCCCGGTTCCGTCGAACACTGGCACCGAGGGCACATTACAGCAAAGTCAGGTCACAATAACACCGGAGATGGTCGAAGCAAACTACGACCAGCTCCAACAGATGATGCAGAGAGTGGCCCGGGAAAGAAGGTTGAAGGGGGTCCAAAATCAACTCGACTTCACAAGCTACGAGGCAGACGACAGGGATGGCCGTGACGTTCACGACGCCACCCCGACGCCACCGGAGTCTCCCGAAAGGCGTCGTTTTCCCGGGACCACATCCCGAAATGTATTTACAGACAGCACGGTCGTGACTAACCGGGCCGACAGGGCTTTCCTCCTGCGAAGTAGCGCCCGAGCCGCAGCGACGAACAACCAGAGCCAGCCCACGTTCATGCAAGAAGGTAGCCAGCCAACGGGGACAATATTCCAAACACCGCTAATGAGTGTAGGAGTCCCAACTTCCGCCCTACCGCCTGAGTATTTTCCCCTGTGGGCAATGCAGCAGTGGAAGCTGCTATACGGTGCAAGTCCGGTTGCAGCCAACACACCCAGTATCCCACAAGGACCAGTAGTCAGTGGCTACACACCACTCGACAATCCGGTCCCAAACACACAAGGGGCAGGACAACCGCACGGCGGCGTTGACTTCGAAGACTTCTTTGAACAACCAATGTCTGCCGCACCTTACGTACCACCAAGCAGAAGCAAATTCAGCCGCGCCGTGGAAAGTTTCGAGTGCCCCCCAAAGACGAAGCTACCTTCGTCGAATAAAGACATACGATGGCAGCGGCGATCCGGAAGATCACATACATTCATTCAAAGCAGCGGCAGAAATCATGAGGTGGGCCGAGGCAGTTTGGTGCAAAATGTTCGTGCAAACCCTGACGGGGGCCGCACGACTTTGGTTCAACGCATTGCCGGACGGAAGTATCCGACGGTTCGAGGAGCTGCGCGTTAAGTTCCTAACACACTTTGGCCAACAGCGCCGGTGCGTAAAAGACCCCATTGAACTGCATAACATCCGCCAGGGAGATTCCGAGTCACTCAGAGCGTTCATCGAGAGGTTCAAGTCAGAGTCCATGTTAATCGGCAATGTGGACGAACGGCAAAAGATTTCAGGGTTTATACATGGCATACGAACAAGACAACTCATAAAGGAACTAAGTGCCAGGGTACCCAGCACCATGCAAGAAGCCCTCGACCGGGCAGAAGCCTTCTTACGAGGTGAGGAGGCCGCCCAGCTGCGTGACAATCGAGGCCCAATCAGCTCAAGATTGGGCCCAAGGCAAGGCCAGGGGAGAAATGAGAAACGCCCATGGCAGCGCGGGGGCGACAAGAACGATACACACGAGAGGAAAACAGGGTTCGCACCCTACGAACGCCCGTCCGGCATGTCACACCGGCTAGGCGACAAAGGGCAGGGCCATGGAGGCTTACTTAAAACCCCAAAGGAAATCCTGAAGACAGAGGAAGCCAGGTTCAGCTTCAAGCCTCCAAGGCCGATGGGCGACAAAGCCATTAACAGGAACATGGATAAGTATTGTGAATTCCACGGTGACAAGGGTCACGACACCAACGAGTGTCACCAACTGAGGAAGGAAATCGATAAGGCCGTGAAAACAGGCGAGCTGGCACACTTAGTAAGGGAAGTGAAAGAGGAAAAAAAGCCAAAAAAGGAAAGAGAGGAAAAAGTAATCCTCATGGTACACTCAAGACAACTGAAGCGGCCAAAAGTTAATCACGAATGGTGGGCTAACAGGCCAATATACTTCCCACCGCTCGGCGACGTGCAGCCAACATTGGAGCCAATGGTCATCACGGCGCAGGTGGAGGATTACAAAGTACACCGGATGTACATAGACGGGGGTAGCGCCTCCGACATCATGTACGAGCACTGCTTCATGAAGCTACCAGCAAGGATCCGTGCTTCTATCCAACCCTGCAAGACACAGCTGGTCGGATTCAGTGGCGAAAAAGTATTACCATGCGGGCAAATACAGCTAGAAGTGACCATGGCTGGCGAAAGAATGACACGAACCGAGCGGCTTACGTTCATAATAGTCGCCGGATCGTCGTCCTACAACATCATCTTAGGCCGCCCGGCTATAGTGGCCTTCGGCGCCGTAGTCTCCACGGCACACGGAATGATCCGTTTCCCCACCAGGCTGGGAGTAGCCACGTTGATGTCCGACAGAGGGCCACACACCCTAGTCGCGGCAGTCGAAGAAAACAGCGAGAACTGCGTCATAAACGATGCCTACCCGGACCAAACGGTAGCAATCAGTCAAGAGTTAAGCGTCGAGGGGAGAAAGCGGCTGTATTACCTACTGAGAAACAGCGTGGACGTGTTTGCATGGTCACCGTCCGACATGACAGGCGTGCCCCGGCAAATCACCGAACATCACCTGAACGAAGACCCGACACACAAGCCAGTAGTTCAAAGAAAGCGGACGATGGGTCGAGACCGGTGCCGAGCGGTGGGTGATGAGGTGAGCAAGTTGGTAAAGGCGGGCATCATGCGGGAAGTACAATACCCGCCTTGGCTGGCAAACCCCGTCCTAGTAAAAAAGTCGGACGGCACGTGGCGAATGTGTGTAGACTTCACAGCCATCAACGATGCTTGTCCCAAAGACTGTTACCCGTTGCCAACAATAGACGCAAAAGTGGACGCACTATCTGGATACACCTTTAAATGCTTCCTAGACGCGTACAAGGGCTACCATCAGATACAGATGGCAAAAATAGACGAGGAAAAAACAGCGTTCCATGCCGATAAGGGCACATTCTGCTACACCAAGATGCCGTTCGGGCTGAAGAACGCGGGGGCAACTTACCAGAGGTTAATTGACAAGGTGTTTCAAAGAGCAGATCGGTCGGAACATGGAGGCCTACGTGGACGACCTGGTCATAAAAAGTCAGACAGAAGACACACTACTGAACGACATCCAGGAAACCTTTGCAAACCTCCGCGCGGCCAACATGAAACTAAATCCAGCGAAATGCTCGTTCGGCATGAAGCAAGGAAAATTCCTAGGCCACGTAGTAGCAGACCAAAACATCATGGCCAACCCGGCAAAAGTCAAGGCAATACTAGATATGAGGTCCCCCCAATCGCTAAAAGAACTTCAGTGCCTAAACGGCAGATTGGCCGCCCTGCACCGTTTCGTCTCCAAGCTAGCGGAGAAATCCGCCCCATTTTTCGAAGCTTTGAAAAGGTGCACCGATAAAGAAGATTTCCTATGGACCGAGGAGGCTGAAGCAGCCTTTCAGGCACTCAAGAGAACCCTGGCAGAACTGCCATCACTCACCGCGCCGGAGGCAGGCGAAGAGGTTATCTTATACTTAGCCGTCGGGGAGAAAGTACTGAGTTCGGTCCTGTGCGCCGAACGGCGCGACAAGCAGATACCTATGTATTTCGTCAGCCGAACAATGGCTGACCCAGAGACAAGGTACTCGAAGTTGGAAAAGCTCCTGCTCGCTCTGGTCCACACAACCAGGCGGCTTCGGCGGTACTTCCAAGCCTACAGAGTATGTGTGCTAACCAACTATCCGCTGAGAGAAATAGTACAGCGCCCCGAGACGTCCGGCCGGTTCGCGAAATGGGCGATCGAGCTCGGCGAGCTAGACTTAAAGTTCCGACCAAGGACGGCCATAAAAGGCCAAGTCCTCGCAGACTTCATAACAGAGCTCGACAGCAAAGAAACCGAACAAGAAACCCCTGCGACGCCGATGCTACCTCCCACGGTCACAAGTTCAGATGCTTGGACACTGTACACAGACGGGGCATCTAGCAAGGATGGCTCTGGTGCGGGCCTCGTACTCATCGATCCGTGCGGCGTAGAAGTAACCTATGCCATTAGGCTTGAATTCCCAAGCACAAACAATGAATCAGAATACGAAGCCCTGCTGGCAGGGCTGAGGTTAGCAAAAAAGATGGGGGTAAGAAAGCTATCCGCACGGGTGGATTCCTTATTGGTCGCGAACCAGGTAAAAGGGGAATTCGAAATAAGAGAAGCCGCGCTACAAAAGTACGCTGATTGCGTAAAAGCTATCGCATCCTCATTTTCGGAATTCGAAATCATCCAGATACCGCGCGGCCAAAATAAGAAAGCTGACGCACTCAGCAAGTTAGCCTCACTGGCATTCGCTCACCTGACAAAACAAATACCGGTGGAGGTAATCACCACCCCCATGGGAGAGCCGATGGAGGTTAACGACGTGAACACTCAGACGGACTCCTGGATGACACCATTCGTCAAGTACCTGACGGATGGCACCACGCCAACGTCCAACCAGGAGGCAAGCAAGCTACGCCTACAAGCAGTGAACTACACGTTGAAGGATGGTCGTCTCTACCGAACGGCCTACTTACAACCGTGGCTGCGATGCCTCACGGAAGACGAGGGGCTATACGTAATCCAGGAGTTCCATCGCGGCATCTGCGGTACCCATTCGGGGCCCCGCTCGGTCGTCACAAGAATGTTGAACACTGGCTTCTATTGGCCAACTATGTACTCGGATGCGGAGAAAGAAATTAGAAAGTGCAGGGGGTGCCAGGTGCACGCCAGCGTCCAGCGCGTCCCTAAGCGCGAGATGATTCCGGTAACGTCACCATGGCCGTTCCATAAGTGGGCAATCGACATCGTGGGTCCATTCCCAGAGGCGCCAGGAAAAATCAAGTTCCTGGTAGTCGCAGTGGATTACTTCACCAAGTGGGTGGAGGCGCGGCCACTAGCAACCATCACGGGCAAACAAATGATAAATTTTGTCTGGGAAAACATATGCTGCCGCTTCGGCCTCCCAGGCAAAATTGTTTCGGATAACGGAAAACAATTTGCTGAAAATCCCTTTCGGGCATGGTGCAAGGAGTTGCAAATAATACAGATCTTCACTTCGGTCGCCCATCCTCAGTCGAACGGCCAGGTAGAAAGAACGAACCGAAGCATAGTAACGGGAATAAAGGCACGGTTGGGGGCTGAAGGAAAGAACTGGGTAAGAGAACTGCCAAGCGTCGTGTGGGCGATGAGAACAACCGAACGGACGAGTCACGGGCACACCCCCTTCAGCCTAACTTACGGCACGGAGGCGGTAATCCCGGCAGAAATAGGAATGCCCTCACAGCGAATCTTGGAAATGAATGAAGAAACCAACGACACCGAGCTGCTAGTAAACCTGTCCCTAACTGAAGAGCGGCGCAATATGGCCGCAATCAACGAAGCAAGGTACAAAAAGAAAATCGAAGGGTACTACAACGCCAAGGTGAAACCAGCTACCTTCAGGCCGGGCGACTTCGTCTTCCGAAACAATGAAGCTTCAAGACAGGAGAAACAGGGTAAACTCGGCCCTAACTGGGAAGGACCATACCAGATACGGGAAGCTCACCAGAAAGGGTCGTACAAGCTCGCAACTCTCGACGGGAAAGCCGTACCCAGGCACTGGAACGGCATGCAGCTAAAGAAATGTTATATTTAAACTGTTTGTAATTTGTACTTCATTCAGTAAGCCGGTCGGCATTTGTTACGAAAGTTTGTTACAACACCCTATAAACTAATCCAAGTCCGACAACCAAACTTACCATACACGCGGCCAAACGCGGCCGCACGGTAATTAACATCGGCAAAAAATTCGACAGGCCAACCGAAGGCTGGGACACAAAGGGAGACGGGCCGGATTAGCCGGACCAGAACCCTACCCTACAGTGGGTGACCCAAAACACGCTGAACGGGCCACTGGGCTCTAACGGCCTAGTGACCTACCTAACAGCGAAATGGGACCACAACTACCATGGTTAAAAGCGCTACACCTCCGAACGGAGTAAAACAAGTGGGTGTACAACCACGAACGGCCAACAAGCCAGCACAAACGTAAATATATTAAAGTAGGCCGGACGGCCAATACAGTTAACACAAGTACATACCATAAAGGCCACAAGGCTTAAATAAACGACAAACAGCTAAATATCACATATGCTAAATAAAAGCCGAACGGCTGAACACATCATATTGCATTTTAACTTTGCAGGATTTCATTCATACGATAAAAGATTTACAATACAAGGCCGAAGCCAAAGGAAATTACAAGAACAATACAAGGGAAAATAAATAACTACAAAAGCCGCACGGCGGCAGACGTCAAGACTGCGCCGAAGGATCAGGGGTAGGCTTCTCCACTACTTTTTCTGGCGCGGCCTCGGGCTCCAAAGCCTGGATAACTTCGAGAGGTTCAGAGGCAAGCCTGGCAAGCTCTTCCAGATAGGGATACTTGTGCTGCTCAAAAATGGCAACCGCCTCCCTCAAGTTTGCAGCGGCATTAGGCCGCACGGCAGGAATGTCAGCAAGGGCATACCCCGAGCTGGCAAAATCATGGCCGGTCTGGATGCCTTGGGCGGTACCCACATCCATCACAGCTTGCTGCACGGCTCCCAGCTTACTTTCAAATTCATGGCTCTTCAACAGCCTCAGGATGACGTGCTGAAAGCCCTCTGCCACCAGCCACTTCCTATCTGCCCACGCAGAGTCAGCAACTGCATGAGCTCTGACCAGCTCGGCGTCAACCCCAGCTTTATCCCTCTTCAAGGCCTCCAGCTCGGCCTCCACGGCAGCCTTCTCCCGCCTGACCGTCTCCAATTCGACAACCCGGGCCGAGACCTCTTCCCTCCGACGCTCGCCCTCTTCCGCCAAAGCCTTTTCCAAACTGGCAGCACGGCCACTAGCAACAACAAGTTCGTTGTCCACAGCGGCCTTCTCCCCTGTCACCTGCTCCACCCTCCTCCTCAGTTTCCTTATCTCCTCAGTGATTAAGGCGGACGACTGAGACTTACTCTCAGCCAGCTCCGCCTCCCGCGCCGTTAGGTCCCTCTTCAAGTTGCGAATAGTGTTCCGATGCTCGGCGTGGCGGTGGATAAGGTCCTGAGTTTGAACGAAGGACTGCGCCAGGCGCTGCGCAGTCCTCTTCATGGCAACAACGTCGTTATCCTCCTCCGCCGCAGACACCGCCCCGGACGGGACGGCATGCTGCACAAAATCCCAAGCCCTCCTAGGGGTGGATAACACATCCCCGACCCGCAGTTTCCAGGAAGGCACATAGGGCGCGTCGGGGTCAGGACCGCAGAAGACTCACTATCTTCCTCGGGCTCTACCTTCTTATCAGAGCCGGGCGGCGAAGACATGTCACCAGCTGCCATGGCCTTGGCAATGGCATCAGCACCCTTGCCCAGGCCAGGCTTTAGTTTCCGCCCGACTATATCCGACGCGTAGTCGCCGCCAGTCTCAAGTGCATGGGCAAAGCGCCTCTCACTGGATGTGGGAGACGCACTCCCCCCGGACGGTCGCCATCGTCCTTCGGCCCCTCAACATCGGAGTCGGTATTGTGGATTATGTCCAAGTCTTCAACGGACTCATCCCCAGCCTGGTAAGTAGGATCCGGGGACCCTTCATCAGAAGACTCATCCACCAGCGCGGGAGAGGTGGACGTGCCAGATTTCTTCTTCTTGGGCTTGGAAGACCTCTTAGAGGCGGCTTTTTTCCTTTTGCCAGAGGCACCTCCGGACGGTGCGGTGGCCTTACCCTTGGCCACATCAGCACGTTGCTGCTGCGCCAGTTTCCGACGCCGGTCGGCCTTCTGCTCTTCAATAAGGGTGTGCGAAGCACCACCCAAATCTTTACCAGCAATCACCTTCTCCCCATCCTTCACAGTAAAATCAGTAAATCTCCTCTCCTCGGTAGTCTTCACAACAGTACCTTGCCCCTCGGGCACTGGCTTCGTCGTATGCTCAACCTCAAGAGTAGATGGCAGCTTCAGATAATCCAGGAGACCCATCTCTGCACAAAGAAAAAAGGAAGTTAGGATCCAACATAAAAAAAAAAAGAACAGCAACAACAAGAAGGGACCGTACCGGCCCCATTCATTTTAAAACAAGGGTCGGTGAGCAACCCTAGCCAGTTACGACTCATGCCAACCATAACCAAGACCTCCTCGGCCTGCTTGCGATGAGGCATTTTGTTCGCAATTAAAGCGGCACGGCCAGCAGTGTCATGAGGAAGCTTGAACACGTCGTATGGCACCAAGTCTTCCTCCGGTTTTCTCCAGTGCATCGGGCCGATGCAAACGTCATCCACCCAGAAGAACTTATCCTTCCAGAGCTTCAGACTAGTGGGAGGAGTGAATAACCGAACGGCACCCGCATGGCGGGCAACCTCTATAAGGTACCAGTCTCCCTGATGGTTCAAGCGAAAAAATTGCCTAAAAAGGTTAACAGTAGGTTTCGTCCCGCACGCCCAGCAGGCGATTTCAAATTGGGTTATCCGCGCGACGGCCAAGGGTGGAAGCTGCCGAATGTCGACACGAAGGGCTCGGATAAGGTTGCGAAAGAAAACGGTGAAGGGAAGACGAAGGTGAGCGAAACTGAAGTGATGGAGGTAAAGCCCAATCTTACCGGGCGGACAGTCCCGGATAGTGTGGGTTCTCCCCGGCAAGGTGGGATGCAGTTCTAAAGGTATACCATACCGCGCTACCTCCGCGCTAAGGGTTTTAGGAGTAAGGCAGCTAAATTGAACGTCCATATCGGACTTAGTACTATCAGCCATGATGTAAGAAATCGAAATACAATGAAAAGGGTAACGTACCGCGCGGTATAAAAGCAAGTAGCGTTTTCGGCAAGAATGACAGCAAGTATGGAAAGAAGACGATATGACCGAAGGGAGTTATGCTCGGCTATATATAGGCTATATGGAGGGCGACGGTTGGTATTCCTGACGGGACGGTTACCAGACCAGCGACCAATCAGCGCACACCAACGCAAAGGGCCCGGAAGCCCGGCCCATCCAGGCCCAGTAAGAAGAAAAAGCCCGAAGCACCGCCACGTGACAGCGACACTTCGGCCTGGGGGGCTGATGACGTGGGTCCGGTCCGGCCAAACATCGGGAACCATCCACCATCAGGCCGAACCAAGTACCCACTCCAGGTGCCACACGACCCACATGAGACGGCCGCACGGCCACCTCGAGTGACAGGAACAGGCAATGATTGGAACATCATCAGCCAATCATGCGCCGCTTTACCCAAAATGGGACTGTAGGCTACGCACCTACTACGCCCGCCCATACCGTTAGCCGCCAGGGGCATTAATGACGCATCAGACAAAGGTAAGTCACTATAAATACCCCCCCAACCACTTGGGGGGAGGGACACTTAATCCCTCCGGACTACAACTAGCTCCGGCACTAAAACGTCTTCCCTGACCGTACGGCAGAGTAGACACCCCCATTTCCCCACACACACATCCTTTATTCACGAGGGTAGACCTGGGATGGCAATGATGAGCCTGTCAGTCCCAGTCTGAGCCGGAGGATAATCTCCCTCATATGTTCTAACCCTCCCTTCGTGACAGGTATCTTAGGCGACAGTACCGAAGCAACCCAGGCGCTCCAGGCCGGAGCGGCTAGACTCTCCAACTTCCCAGAAGCCCTTTACTCCACCGGACCGGGTTTTCCCCTATAACCGTCCGGCCGAGGACTAAGGTTTCTACACTTAGCATTCAAGATAAATATATTCAATGGTAAAAGGATTCGTCACGTTCAAGTTATACACTACATCAACTTTATCGCTAATCTAAAATCTTCCAATCTTATAATCCTAATAAAGTAATAAAATTTATGCTACAACTACATGTCTTATTTATAAATGGTTCACATCTCCATCACCACATGTCAAACTCACATTGAATTACCAATTTAGTAAATCATCAATTAAGATTAATTACCAATTTTATCAAAACTAAAATTTTATTTTAAAATTTGATAAATTTAATTTAGATTTGATTAATTTACTCAATAGTTTTAGTCTTTTTTTTTTTAAGTAATCAACAACTAGTCAAACATAATAAATTTCTTAAATGTATTAAATTATTATTTAATATATTATAAGAATTTTTTATCAATCATAATTTTCAAATTTCTTAATCATTACCTTTTTTTTGTATATATTTAATATTATAAATCTATACTTAGCCCCATGTAATACACGGGTTACTAACTTAATAAATAATATAAAAGAAACCTACTATTACCCTCAACCTCTTTTTGATTCTCTGAGCTTTTAATTTAATTATTTGTTAGTATAATTTTGTTGGTGTTAAAAAAAGGTTTAGAACTTATAATGACCGGTAACACGTCCCCGTGTCCATTTGTGAACCAATTTGTAAAAAAATTGTATTAAACTAGACAGTAGACAGTGGCGAAGTTTGAAATAAAATCCTGAATAGACGGAACTAAAAATTCTATCGAGGGGCGGTGACTAATATATCCGAGGGGGCGATGCTCAATACATATAATTTTTTTACATAAAATTACGAACATCAATGTTTCTGGCAGAAAAACCCGCGGGGGCGGTCGCCCCCTCCGGTCCCTTCTAAGCTTCCCCTATGAAACTAGACATATTACATTAGGACGTTGATCTCATTTGAACTGCACAACCAAACCAGATCTAGATTCAAAACCGATTTATAAATGGTTTGGATTAAACTGGTTCGGTTCTTATCTGATCTAACAACATAAAACAAATTTGATTATTTACACTATGTATCTCTTTTTTAAAAATTGGTTTAGGTAAATCACTAACGTTGAATTGGATTTTCAAACCTATCCGATCCGGTATGATATTCCTTTACAAACTGAGCTTAAAACGAATCGACTAGGATGATTTAGTTTTCTGGGGCTGACAAAATAAGTCTAAACGTGATGTACAAATCAGACACAACATGACATGATTAACACGAGTACTAAACATGAACATGACACGATTAACTAATCGTGTCATTTTCTTCAAACACGAACAAGAACGTGTTTATAAACGTGTTACAAGACACGTCTGTTTAGACACGAGTAATATCCGGAGAATGAAAATAAAAAAGAAATTAAAGAGTATAAAATAGAAAGATTTGACGGATCTGAAGAATTTGAGGTGTCAAAGTTGGTAGGGCTGTGATAATGTCATGTCATGAAAGGATTTTTAGACTTTTATTATGTATATAATTAGTTAAAAAAATATTAATAATATAAACATGTTTAATTGTATCATAAACAAGTTAGACGATGTGAAATCTATTTAAAAACGATTTTAATCGTGTCATAAACATGTCGACGCCTTTATGACATGAAACTTATTTAACTATTATCCAAACCTATGTAACCCCGTTTCATGTTATTTTACCTATAGTTTTCGGTTATATTGACCCATCCAAACTCGTTTCAAAATCAGATTGATTATGCTTAAAAAGGGGTTTTGTACTAAGTAGGTGTAATTAGTGATGCAAACTGGTGCGGGTAATAGCGGTGGTTTTATTACCCATACCCGCACCCGAACTAAATCCCCATACCCATCCCTGCTCCCGCCCCACCTAATACTCGACGGGTACGTGTAAAAAAAACCCGATGGGTGCCCATTTAAGAAAAAGATCCACTTTTTTAAAAAGTCGAAAAAATATAACCATAAACAAGTCGGAAAAATATAACCAGGATAAAGACTCTTTCTTTTTCTTGACGTCTATTTCTTGACGTCTATTGGTTTGTCGAACTTGATGCCCAGATGCCCTAGGAAACTCTTGCATGAGAAATAAACATGCCCAAGTCTCTTAACAATAAGCCCATATATATATAAAATATATATAAATTATATATATTCGGGTTTTAAACGGGGCGGGTAGTGCCATACCCGTACTCGACCCGTCCCCACATCAGGTTTTAAAATTAATACTCATCGTCGCTCCATTACCCGTTAAGACGGGTAATACCTGCCGCATTCGAGTCGGGTACCCACGGATACCTGCTTTCGCAGGTAAAATTTGCATCCGTAGGTGTAATCATGATTCAAATCCGGGCCCATTTACCGTAACTAACTGACCCATTGAGACACTGATTGATTTGGATAAATGGTTATCATATGCACATCTACATTGAGGACTAGTTGATTCTTACACTAGTAGGCTAGTAGCTAATATAGGGTTAATCATTTGTGCTACTTTTGTAGTTTTGTTGAAATAAATTATAATCCAGTGATTTATGACGAAGGTACACGTATAGAAAGAGTCACTCGTAAAAAGCCCAATGGGCTGAAGGCCAAGACATTTAGGTCCATGATTGCCGTATCACACTTAAGTAAAGCCTAGTGAGGGTGGGTTTGAGCTCGGATTGAATTATAAATTTAGTGGGTTTGGATGTGATCATGAATCGATTCGGGTCGTCTGGGCTTGGCAAAGTTTTATAGTTTTCTTTTTGTTAGATCGGTTTGGTCTGGTTAGATTGCTAGACTTTAAAACAAAGAACATGTCTTAATACGAATTGATTTGACGCTCTGAATCATGATTCCTAGTCGGATTAAAAAGATTGAATCTAAGTTTTTACTTAGACTAGTCTAAATTTTTTTAAAAGTTAGGTTAATTTAGATGAGTCAACATTGACATAGCTTGAATCATTTACAAACCGAGCTATCTTGATTCAGCTTGTTAACACACCGAGCCAACTTCAAGCGGTCCTCATTTGAATTTTTTTAAGCGAGCTTCAAGACACGGGTTTTTAGGACAATCCAATTTTTAGGCCCTTAAAATTAAGGGCTGTAAACAGGTTGCTTTAGTTGCTTCGCGAATCGCAACAGTGATTGGAACGTTTTTGTGCTAATGCAGTTAAAGAAGCCATTTGCTTTTAGAATAGGTAACAAAAATGGCGTCTACAAATGGGCCAAATATGAACCTAAATTCGGGTTTGGGCTATTGACTTGCAAGTCCGATAAATACGAATGGGCTCAGTATTTATGGGCTTGTCACTACTCTGGGCTCTAAAATTGGACTAACATTACTTCAGATGAGAATTCGACATTATGAAGTTTTGAGTGAATGATCTTGGGTTTGTGTATACTTTGATGCATTCTTGGGCCCATTTTTTGGCAGCCGAAAATTAGAGATAAGGACGGCTTGGGCCGGCCCTAGCTCTTTGCTTTTAGCCCATTTGTTATTTCTTGTTTTACGGCTTAGAAACCCTAGTTAGTTTTTATTATTTCATGGTCGCAACCCTTAAAGATATATCATATTATTCGAAGCACATAAAATTCGCGTGTTCATCTTCTTTATTTTTCTGCAAATCTGATTATGTATTAGTAAGTACCCGAATCCCTAAATCACACCCGAACCAACCGAAGACGAAATGAAGAATAAGAAAAAACATTGTAAACTTTAAAGAAAAAGAAAAAAAAAATTCCATCCCACTTTTGCAAGAGAAAAAAAAAGTATGTATTATGTGAAAGAAAATGTTTATAAAATAAAGGGGAAAACGACTAAATAAAAAGTTAGGAAAGTTAGCAATATTAGCAAAGAAAGATGCTTAGGCAACATAGCATTCATATATAAACAATGGTTTGTAAGGTCATAATGCAATCAAACCCACGATTGACTTTTAGAAAGAAATGTTAAACATCTCATTTAATATATGTGACCACACATCTATATTAAACTACTTTCTATATCTATTTAAATGTTTATCTTTCTAAAAGAGGAAGACGCTACCATAAATTTTATTCATTGTTAATAAAAACGATAGATAATTAAATATATTTACTAGAATAATCTCACTCGTATAAACGAGTAACATCTTTGATACATCTTCAGTCAAATCAAGCATGCTTTTATGAACCATATTATTTATTATTAGATTATAAAATAATACAATTATTATTGATAGAGTAAATATAATTTGAATGATAAATCGTTTGTAACTTGTAAGGGAACATCTTAATGATAAATGATGTATTTTTCTCACTTTTCGGTGGAGATTTAAGTCATGTAGTTTGTAGTTGTGATGATGTTAGTTAATAAAAGTAGATTAGGTGCCGGTTAAATAAATATATATATATTAACTTTATGCTAAATAATATATGTTTTTCACATAAAAATGTATACAGTGTCTTTACTACATTTTAGTTTCTTTTTATATATAAAAAAAACTATATCATAATAAATAACATTTATATAGCTTATTTTTTAAATCATTCCCAATTTTGTTACTTTTAAGTAGTGTTAGTTTTGTTTAGGTTTAAAGAACAACTTTCTTTAAAAAAATCGTCGACAGCTGAACGGATAATATGTGTGATTATTCATATGGAATGCGTCATTTTTATAACTTCAATTATAATAGGCGTAATTTTAATTGTGTTAACATGATTTTATACATAAGTTTTGTGATAATACATGAAACTCTAACTTCTCCACTCCACAATTACATATGTAAGATGCATAGATATAAATTATAATGTGTGGTTATACCCACAAACCGTGACTTTTACATAATTATATATACATGTAACATGTTCATAGTTATATGGTATAATTATGATTATACGGACGCATATATCCATCTCCCTCATTACATGTGTGACATTGTAGCCGGTTAGTATCTTTCGCGCGAAAAAAATAATTAGAATTAATAAACTTGTTTAAAATGTCTAAAACAAAAAAAAATGTTTTAAAAAATAAAAAAGAATCCTTCAAAGTTCAAACAAAATTAAAATAATTAAAAAGGCACATTCTAATAACATAAAAAAGTTGAAAAATAAAATATTGAAATTAACAATTTGTATTTATGTACATCTTTATTTTCAAGTTAATTTATGTTAGACTATTCATCACCGAGTTAGGTTTAAAAGATTATATCATATCTAACTTTAGTTACGGGTCATCAGGGGATAGTTTGTGGTAATGTAATAATTCACCAACGAAAAAAATAAAAAAAGTTTTAAATTTAAATCCTACAGAATACATATTATGATTTTAACCGCTAGAACATCTAAGTTTAGTTTTAACATTTTAAAGATCAAATGTGACTGACCAACTCATTATCTCTTGTAGACTCAAATGTTGATTATTAATTTTTACTATAGTATATACTAATAATTTTCAATAAATGTATATCTTTTTCTTAAAAAAACGAATATGAAATATGCATGAGCATTAGAAAATTATTTTTTCTACTACATGTGTTCTTTAAAGAATATACAAGCACACCCATGTTTCTTATGTGGATGTACAAGCATACAAATCATTTCATAAGTAGACAAATTTTCATTTAATCATATTTCTAGAGTACACCTAAAAAGGTGAAGTAAATTAATTAGAGTACAAAACACTCACATCAGAACAAATAAATCAAATTCTTAATACATATAGTGATCGAGAAGATCATTACAAAACATATATAATTATTTTAAATTTTAAATATGCAATAACTTATTTAAAAGCAAGTTATATAATTAATTTTCTTGTTATTCTATTTGTTTTACGATAACTTATATAAATTTTTATAATAAGCAACAACGTGATGATGATTTAGAAATGTAAGGATTTTTGTAAGGATATATAGAAAATAAGTGTTTCTAAAAAATTATAAATATAAGAATAATTTTTAAATGTTAAATATACTTCAAGATATCATTGGGACAAATCCCTTCTGCAAGCTTATTTAAGTTTAGTTTTATTTAAGGTGTTAACGTTTTGAATTTAATTAGTTTATGAACCTCTTAACTCGTTAACGAGCTAGAGATTACTTACAACTAGCGATAAGGTTTGATCGAGTTTGAAACAAAAGACACAACTAATTGTTACATTAATTGTTTTCTATTCTAAAAAGTCTCATATCATAAATAAAACAATTATTCAAGAGCTTTTGGCTTCATGTGGCAAGATTTATTCCAAGAAATTATATACATTTTCGGTAGTTAATAAATATATTATTTTAATTTAGACTTGCTTTTCATTGTTATCTTGCTATATAACTTTTAAGTTGGCATAAATATAAAATAAAAAGAAGATTGGACTCTTGTAAATACAAATAATAAAACTACCTAATAAAGTTGTATCATATGTATAAATAATTGGAGTTAGAATTAGGACAATGATTAACGACCTTTACCGGGGGAATTTGTGAGAATTTGTGTATATGGAATAATATACGATGCACGTGTATCTATAAATTAGATTCATAATATAAAACAATGAATAATGATAAGAAATCAAATTACACAAACAATCACTTATATCGTTTTATGTAAACAATTTGTTGTAGCTTTCATCTTTAAGTTTAACTTTTGTTTATTATTTATACTAGTGAGGTGTCTCTGTGATGCATGAAGAACACAACACACTAATACATACACTGATAATAATTATCATAGTCCTTGTATGCATATAAACGGTTGAATAATTAATTTGAAGTGTATTTTAGTTATAGGTGCTATAACAAAATATTGATAATTTATTCATAGTTTAAAACTTTCATTTATGAAAATTAATGTGATAATAGTAATTTACATATATTTCCTTCAAAAACTCTTACATATGTTAAGTGCATGGGCAGTTTTATCTTTTTATCTAAAGTGCAACTTATTAATACTAGGTGCAACTCACTAATACTATTTATATATTTTTTGTTAAGTGCATGGGCAGTTTTATCTTTTTATCTAAAGTGCAACTTATTAATACTAGGTGCAACTCACTAATACTATTTATATATTTTTTGTTAAGTGCATGGGCAGTTTTATCTTTTTATCTAAAGTGCAACTTATTAATACTAGGTGCAACTCACTAATACTATTTATATATTTTTTTAGTTTAAGTAATAATAATAATTTGTACTTTAGATGAAAAGCTAAAAATAAGTTGTATTTTAGATGAAAAGACAAAAAATGTATACATGCTAGGTTATCATGATATTAGAAAACAAAAATGGTTATTTTTATTTTTTTTTGATAATGATGAAGATGACAGTGAATTTCATCTTTAAATAATCAAAAACATGATCATACAACACTTCAAAATTAATTATATTGAATAAATACAATTTCATTAAAACTTATATAGGTAATCTTATAAATAATTGTAACTTATTTAAGACTTTATTGAATTTTTTTTTAATGTTTATCATGTTTGAAAGTTTTCAAAATGTATATTATAAATTTAAAGTTTGAAAAATAAGGATTGATCTTTCAGGTCAAGCGATTAACTTTTTTTTAACAAATATTCACTCCAGTTTTAAAACGTCAACAGAAGCTCATTGGATGAGTCTTCATTCTTCAAAGTTCAAAACATTCTACCACCATCTTTTCCTTCCTAAAAAAAATTAAAAAATTAATTCCTTAAACAACAAGTGTGCACAAATACCCACGCTTATTGAAAGCCTCTAATTTCAAAACAAGAAACAATCAACGCCGTAGTCAATGGTCAACGCAGAACCCTCTTCATCTTCTCCATGCAGTGTCCCATTCATGGAGAAAAACCGCCACCTACAATAAACCACCATCAATTTCCAATTTCAATTCTCACAAATTCAAATTCTCATCACAAATTATAAAACCCCTTCCATAAACTTCCTCAAATTTCAAACTTTAATGGAACCCATTAATCTTCTCGCATCCATCTTTCTCTGTTTCCTCTGTTTTCACCCGCAACTGTCGTTTTCAAACCTCGCCGGAGACAGAGCCGGTTTAATAGCCTTCCGATCCGCCGTCACCGGAAACACGGTCCAATGGAACGTTTCCAGTCCGTCGCCGTGTAATTGGAACGGAGTCACGTGTGACGCCGCCGGCAGCCGCGTAATCGAGCTCCGCCTCCCCGCCGACAGACTCACCGGAGAAATTCCGTTACAGACCGTCGGAAACTTGACGGCACTCCGGGCGCTCAGTCTCCGGGGAAACGGTCTTTCCGGGTCAATTCCGGCGGATCTGGAGTTATGCTCAGAGCTCCGGCTTTTGGTTTTGGAAAACAATCAATTTTCCGGCGAAATTCCGGCGACTCTGTTTAGATTAGCGAGTCTAACCCGATTAGACATCTCCGGCAACGGTTTTTCCGGTGAGATCTCGCCCAATTTCAGCAATTTAACGAGATTGAGACATCTTTATCTTCAAAACAACCAATTCACCGGACGAATTCCAGATCTAACCCCTAATTTCTCTGTATTCAACGTCTCAATCAACAGATTAAACGGCAGCATCCCCAGACAATTCGCCAATTTTCCGGCTAATTCGTTCACGGGAAATCAATTATGTGGGGCCCCTTTAAATTCTTGCCCAAACGAACACAAAAGCAGTAAACTTTCCGCCGGAGCTATCGCCGGAATCGCAATCGGGTCAACTCTGGGTTCAATTTTGATCATTACAACTATTTTCTTTCTTTTCAGAACCTATAACAAATCAAGAAACTCAAGGCAAGCAGTTCAAGATGCCGCCTCGCCGTTCCCGCCATCACCGGAGAAGTCACCGGGGTACAATTTCCGGAGTCCTGACCATATTATGGCAGGGGAAAATACCGGGTCGGATGAAGGGTTTTCGGGTCACCCGGATAAGAATAATGAGTTAACTTTCTTTGGGGAAGGTGGTTTCTTATTGGAGGATTTGTTAAGAGCTTCAGCAGAGGTTTTGGGTAAAGGGTGTGTAGGTACAACTTATAAAGCATACTTGGAATATGGTGAGGTGATAGTGAAGAGGCTCAAGAATGTGAGTGTTTCCAAAAAGGAGTTCACTAAGAGGATTGTGTGCATTGGGGAGTTGAAACATGAGAATTTGTTGCCAATTAAAGGGTACTATTATGGGAAAGAAGAGAAGCTTATTGTTTTTGACTTCATTCCTATGGGGAGCCTATCTTCATTCTTGCATGGTATGGATCTTGATACCATTGTGCATTTTCTTGATTTTTAAGGTTATTTTCAAGATTGTTAATTAAGTTTTTTTTCTTTTAAACATGTTATAGGAAACATGGAGGAAAGATCTCAATTCACATGGGAGATTAGAAGTAGAATTGCTTTTGAAGTAGCTTGTGGCCTTGAATACCTTCATTCTCACAACATTTCACATGGTAACATCAAATCAAACAACATTCTTCTCACCCTTGAGTTTCAAGCCTACTTATCAGAGTCTGGATTGATCCAACTTGTGTCATCTTCGACCCCAGATTTATCTGGGTATCGCGCTCCAGAGCTGATTGATACGCGTATAACTTCTAAAGAGACAGATGTGTATGGTTTTGGGATACTGATTCTTGAACTTTTAACGGGGAAGGATCCTACTACTTTGTTAAATGAAGAAGGGGTCAATCTTCCTACTTGGGTTCAATCGGTGGACGAACCCAGGTGGAAGGATGATGTATTTGATCCGTATTTGGTAAGGAATAACGACAACACGAATAGCATTACCAGATTGTTACATCTTGGCATACGATGTGCTTCTCCGGTTCCACGTAGACGAGGTTCGATGACTGAAGTAGCTAAACAAATCAAGAAAGTATGCAAGTTTTGAAGATTTTTTATTTTTATTTTTATTTTTTATTATCATTTAGCTTGTGTTTGGTTAAGTTTGGCATCTTGTCGATGTATATTTGTTGAAGATTGGTTGATGTAAAAAGAAATATTTTTTAATCCAAAATTTGCATTTCCTTGAATTTTTGTAATCTTGGTGCATATTTGTGATTCATATTGCTATAAAAGTCATTATGTTAGGCATTAACTTTATAGTAGCCTTTTATTCCATTTTTTGCAATAAAAGTCATTATGTTAGACATTAACCATATAAATATAATAGTCCCGAAAATATCAGTATGGCAGCCCAAGTCTACCCACCTATTTAAAATTAAATGGGCCAAAAATCTTCTTTATCTTCTATTTTCAGTTATGATGACCACACGCTGAGATGAAAAAAAAAAAAAAAAAAAAAACTTTAGGTTCCCTCTCGGTTCCTCTCCCCGTGTTTAGAAACCGGTTCTCGCTTGAATCGGTTTCAAAACTGTTAGTGGCAGGTTATATAACTATGAAGAATAAGATTTTTACCCTGTAGCGGTAGAGATGTCGAATAATGACCCCACTTATCGGTGACAAAGCCGCATTTGATGAGTATCTACGCAACAACTTGAGTTCGATGGCGAAAAATTAACACCAAAACTTGAAAACTTGACAAAATGCCAAAACAATACATTTTGACTTGTTTTTTTTTCATTTGAAACTTATGTTTTCCTAAGTTTTTTAAATATTAAATAAAAAAGTGAGATTTATCTGGTTTGTAATTGTATTTGTTATTTTGTTAGTATTAATAAATATAAAATAAGATTCATTAAACCGGTTTCAAGAGCAAATTTCACCAAAAGCGGTCTAAACCGATCCCAACGGTTCCGTATAAAGTCCGGTTATTTAGTTTGAAAACCGGTAACCGTGATTGGCCAAACCGGTTCATTTTGATAAAAAAAAAAAACGGCTTGTACACACACCTCTAACACAAGTCCACAAGTAGACCGTAAAAATGTTCAAGCCAAGGTTTGGTCTAGCCATTAGCAGTTAGAGTGGTGAAACTCCATTTAAGGATAAGGGTTTGAGTCTCGTCAATGACAAGTGACGTAAATTATGAGCCATTTAAAAAAAAGACATGTTTAAACCGGATCTTTTTTAACAACTGGTTCGATTCCAGTTTACGATGGTCAAAACTGGTTCTAAGGAATCGAATCAGGTATATAAAACGGTTTTCAGAAGGATGAATGTGATTCAAATTGGTATAGAAAGTCATCATGATATAAAGTGTCCATAACTATATTAACCTTTTATTCCATATTTTCACTAATTAGACTAACGAACACAGAGTTAGGGCTTTAAGCCCAAACAACTCCGAAAATATCAGCATGTCAGCCCATGTATACCCACCTGTTTTCGAGTAGATGGGTCAAAAATGATTCTATTTTCAGTTATGATGACCACAACTCCACAAGTAGAGATGTAAACTAACAAGTTTGGAAACTGAAAAATAACAAGTTTGGAAACTGTAAAAGGTGTCAAACCCGATCCAATCTTCTGAACTAGTTTTATTTCAACCCAACTCAGGCCCTGTTTGCTATCCTCACCATCTCGTGACCATGGGCGAAGCTTAGTAGAGGGCCAGTGGTTCTAAGTCAAGCTTCGCCACTACTCGTGACTTCGGTAAGGAGGTTTCAAATCTTTTACTGGGTCAACCATAATTTTAGGCGTGGGTCAGTGGTTCTGACTGAGTCAGCCATATTTTTTAACACAATCAAACACTCTGACCACTAACCGAGTTAGCAGTCAGTCAGTTAAAATCAAATAGTCGGTTAAACAGAACATACCCATAGATTGAGATTAGATTCTAATCCTATACCCGTAAATTGATTTCAACATAGTTAACCAAAATCTTAACTTGCACATCAAATCATTGTTAATATTAATTATATATATATTTTTCTTGCCCTCATTTCGATCAACTTTTATAACAAAGTGACGGATAGGTAATCTGGCAACAAACTGCCCCGTAAGGTTCTTTTGGATAGTAAAAAAAAGGAAAATTGGCGTCATTTAATCCTATTTTTTCACTATTGGCAAATAATAATCCATGTTTTCACATTGGCAACTAGCAGTCCCACGTTGTCGTGTATTTGTTTTTAACGGTCCCGCCGTTAAAAAACTTAACGGTGTTAAGTTTTTGCTGACGTGGCGAGTGATGTGGCGTTTTTTTTAAAAAAAAAATTCTTAATTTATCCAGTCAACACTCCACCACCAACAACCACCACCGGTCGTCTTCTCCGGCGAACTCCGGTCGTCTTCTCCGACGAATATCAACTTTTTCTGCGAAAAACAACAATCTTTAAACACTGATATCTCTCTCAGTTTTGAACGAAAATTGATTCCATAACTTGCATTGAATTCGTGACGAAGAAAGGATTCAAACTAGCACCATTGTTATGCAGTTTTATTACAGATTGAACGTTCGAATTTGTGAACCACGATGAACATGAACTGGGTTTTAACTCAATTCTGATCTAAACTGAAATTTAACCACACCAATAGCTTTGTATGATCAAAATGAACTTGTAGGTATCGGATTTATGCCAAATAAGCAAGAAATCTAAAATCCGCCATTAGAGACCAAAGCTTCGAAGAACATCAACTGTGATTTTTCGGATTAAAGTAAATCTTCACCAAAATCAGTTATGTAAGTTGCAATGGATTCAAGATAAAGAACTATAACTGCTATAATCAATCACTAACACTAACAATCACGAATTCACCTCCAATTTTGAGGTCAAAGTTCACGATGTTTGACTCTGAAAAGTCAAATAGTATGAATTTGAGCAATTTGATCACTGAATTAGGTCCGTTTGATCACTGAATTCGAGTTGTCGGAGTGGCTGGAGATTTGACGACAAGAGGTCGTCGGAGAAGATGACCGGAGTTCGCCGGAGAAGACGACCGGTGGTTGTTGTTGGTGGTGGGGGTGGTGGAGTGTTGACTGGATAAATTAAGAAATTTAAAAAAAAAAACGCCACATCACTCGCCACGTCAGCAGAAACTTAACACCGTTAAGTTTTTTAACGGCGGGACCGTTAAAAACAAATATACGACAACGTGAGACTGCCAGTTGCCAAGGTAAAAACATTGATTATTATTTGCCAATAGTGAAAAGATATGATTAAATGACGCCAATTTTCCAAAAAAAAATAAACACGTGTTGATTCTTGAAATAAATTTTCTCGTGTTCAAGCAATCTTACTCGTAAGTCGTAACAAACGCATTGTTCCTGAGCCCAGCCCAATAAGAATTATTTGTGCTTTTTGAAGTTTGTTATAATTTGGATAAGTTTCGGTTATTTTCGTTACAATATTCTTACTTTCAACATATTTATGAATCAGAAAACCTATTCGTGGTGTCTGTAATAATAACCCCATACGCACGGAACAAGACGAAGCGCGTTATTCCTATCGTAACCACTCCACCAGCGACCAAGTAAGTTCCTCATCTTCTTCTCTCTCACTTTCGCTTCTGAATTTCCGATGCCCTTTTTCATTTGATTCATTCCTCTTTTCTCTTTTCTTTTCTTACACACCAATCAAATTTCACGATTTTCCCCATAAAAGACCAAGGATTGATCGAATCTCCGTTTGATTTCTTGATTTCTGATCAAAATCAGGTCTTTCTGCTCATCAATTTTGTGAAATCAGCTGTTTTTCGATCTGGGTTTTGATAAAATGGATGACATGAAAGACAAAATGAAAGGATTCATGAAAAAGTTCAATACTTCTTCGTCTTCTGGTAAATTCAAAGGCCAGGGTAGGGTTTTGGGTTCATCGTCTTCCTCAATTCCATCTGGTCAGCTAAATTCGAACCCTAATCGACCCACAACCCGTACCCACGACCCGAAACCCGTTCCTGTTCCTTCCCCTCGACCCTCTTCATCAACTCCCACCGTTTTGCCTCAAAAACCTGTAGCTAATTCCACACAGCCCCCAAAGTCAACAAATGGGTTTGACCCGTTTGATTCGTTGATCACAACTGGTAAGAGGAACAAAAATGGGTATGATTTGAAAGTGTTTGAGTGTCCGGTTTGTACCCGAGCATTCGGATCCGAAGAAGAGGTGTCAGATCATGTTGAGGGTTGTTTGTCTAATAATGAATCACAATCACAATCAAGAAATGAAAATCCTGATGAAAAAGTGGAGGCACAAAGTGAACTAGACACTTGTGTTGGTACATACTTATCTGGGGAACCATCTGAAGGATCAGTTGAGATTGTTCTTAAATTGTTGAAGAATATAGTTAAGGAGCCTGAGAATGTTAAGTTTAGAAAAATTCGATTAGGGAACCCGAAGGTTAAAGAGGCGATTGCTGATGTTGCTGGAGGTTTGGATTTGTTGGAATGTGTTGGGTTTGAGCTGAAAGAGGAAAATGGGGAGATGTGGGCGGTTATGGAAGTTGCAAGCAGTGAGAAAGTTAAGCTTATCAAGCAAGCAGTTGAGTTGTTGGAACCACCAAAGAATGAAAATGTGACGCCTACGACACCACAGGCTAAGGCGGTGGAACCGGTGGAGGTCAAGAAAGTCGAGAGACAGGTATATTTTTTGGAATTCTTATGGTTTTGTTGGTATCTTAATTTTGTGTTATTAATGCTCCCATAGGATTGCTTGATATATGGAGTTTTAAGGCTAAATAGATAAGTTTTGAGGATAACATATTGAAATTAGGAGTGGTGTGTTTACCAGTTTTGTTATGTTTATGGAGTAGGCTTTATTGTTTTCCTTGCCTTTTGAGTCAAATGGGTAGCTTTTCGAGAAATGAAGTTACAAAGTTGAGGCATTTTTAAAGAAGACTAATGAAAAGAATAGATGATGTATGTGGTTGGTGGATCAACAAGGAATTGAATATCATTCTTGTTGCATTACCAAATGGTAAAGGGTTCATTTTTATGAAAAATTTATTATGATAACAAGTATATAGAAATCTTGTTGGCACCAAAAGGTTTGTAGCCTAGTGGTATCAAGGATTGTACTAAAGGTGTTCCTCCCCAAGTAGTGAGGGTTCTAGTCCCATAGTGGACATTGGTGTAGATTTAGGAGTAGGTTTAGTAGGTGTGTGAATTTTCCGTTCTAAAAAATGAAATCTTGTTGACAAAAAAGTATGCGCGGTTGAGGGTGTATATATATTTCTTTATATTTTTATGATGTGCCATTTTTCATTTTATGGGCCTTGTTTATATAATGATAGCCTGATAGGAGATGAAGTTCTGCTTATGGATCTTATTTACTTGATTTGAAGTGGTAACAATGGATCCCGTAAATTGAAGAATCTAGAAAAATGGGATAAACAAATAGACCCTTACTTCTTTCTTTTTGGTCTGAATTTGTCTTCGAAATGGTTAATAGTTTAATATTTTTTTATTGAGAACCCTTTGGATGTGTTAGTTGGCCACATTGACATCTGCTAGAAGTTAAATTTTTCTCTAGTAGATGATAGGCTTAGATATGAAAGATTATAGAAAATGAATAAAGTTTTACAAAAGAACTTCTAGATCCTAACTTCCATACAAAAAGTAAATGGTTTGCAATGGTGGCTAGATTTATGTGTTGATTAATTCTAATCATATCAAGCTACATGTTTGGTTTAGTTTTTACTTTGCATGATCACTTTTTAATATCACTGGGTTGCGTTCAATCAGGCCATGGAACCATGTCCTGCTGTTAGCCGTAAATAGGTCATTGTTGAATTTTCGTTAGATAATTTCATGGAATACTAGAAGAAAGCATTTAGGCTGGACAACCTGTTTTTGACTTTTAGTATGCCAAAGCTCTTTGTAGAATCTATACAGATGCTATCTAGCCTGTGATAGTTGACACTTTAACAGCTAAGTTCCTAATTTATAATGCCAGAAAGGAAAAACAGAAACAAAATCATGACTAAAGGTGTAATTGTATAATAATTCAAATATCACATCTAAATCGATTAATTTTCATTGATTCTCTGCTTGGGTCGTAATTAAGCTATTATCAGATTTGATAACTAAAGTAAAATGTTATAATCAGAGAAAATTAACAAGTCGTTGGAAAGTAGTGACACTTAAACAAATGTTTATTAGATTTCTATATTATTCTTTTGCCATTTATGTCCTCTGGAATTTGTGCTTTTTTCAAGGTTAAGTAAAGATTTTTGCGTTTTGTCGCATTTTTTTTTAAACTAGCTGAATTCCTCACTTGGCATCGACTGTGGTCAAAACTGATCTCAAGTTAGCTAAGTCGTGACTAGTTTATGAGCACGCTTCAATATATTTGCAAGTCTCCACTCTCAATTGGCATTTGTGATGTTTCCTATTGACCCAAATCATATGACCAATCTTTGTAATGATTCTTATGGTTAACTCGGAAATTGTACTTCGAAAACTCTCCAAAAATGAAAGTGTTTAGAGTTTCCATGTAAACAATTGGAATATTTTTATGTTCAAATTAAACTATTACTTTTATTCCTCATGAATCTACAATTTCATCTCTCTTGGATAACAGATCAAGGTGTTCTTTTCTGTATCTGAAAGTGTAGCTGCAAAGATAGAACTTCCAGAGTCTTTCTATAAACTCTCCATTGATGAAGTGAAAAAAGAAGCAGAGTTAAGAAGGAAAAAACTTGCAGAATCTCAACTTTTAGTACCCAAATCATACAAGGAAAAACAAGCGAAAAATGCAAGGAAAAGACATGAAAAAACCGTCATCAGAATACAGTTTCCTGATGGGGTGGTGCTCCAAGCATTTTTTAGCCCTAGAGAACCAACTACCGCTCTTTACGAGGTCAGTTTTTACAAAAGATCTTTACTTTCATGATCATTTTTAATATGGGTCCCTTTATAGAACAAACCCACAAACGAAAAAGCGTAAATTAACTATCTTTTCAAGATTTATGTTTACCTCTCTTTAGGAGGTCAGTTTTTACAAAAGATCTTTACTTTCATGATCATTTCCAATATGGATGCCTTTATACAACACACCCACAAACCAAAAAGCGTAAATAAACCATCTTTTTCAAAATTTATGTTTCTGAATGTAGTTTGTGAGCTCGTCGTTGAAAGATCCCAGCCTGGCTTTTGAATTATTGCACCCTGTTGTGATCAAAAGGCGTGTTATCCCGAACTTTGGGGAGAGAGTTGTAACACTTGAAGAGGAAGATCTAGTTCCATCAGCTTTGATAAAGTTTAGACCAAAAGAAACAGATTCAGTTGTTTTTACAGGTCTTTGCAATGAGCTTCTTGAAATTATGGAACCTTTAGTTTCTGAATCAGCAGTTGCGCAACAATAACAGTTTAAGTTGATGATTTATGTTGTGAATCCTCTTGTTGGACATATATTTGATGTGTTGAATTGCCATTGATATATAAAGATACTGTGCTGATTTATATGGCATGATATTAGCTTAAAAGTAGGACTTATAGCAAATTAAATATAATAAAACAATGGCAAATTAAATATGATGGCGGTGGCCCGAGAGACGTTTTTTATTATTGTTTTATTACTTAATTAGTTAACTTTTATTATTGTTTTAAATTTCAAATAAGTTAGAGATTTAGTTTGAATTATGGATAATTTAGTTTCCAAGTTTTATGCCTAACTTGTAGTTAGGAGCAATATATAAGGATCCTATTATTCTATGATTCCTTAGTTTTAGTTTTGAGTTTTGAATAATATAGAAGAAAGAATTCTTCGTTCTAGTTGTTTCTCTGCTTGAATACTCGATCCGGCTTGATTTGCGGTGTGAAACTGCATCAGTTGGCATCAGAGCTCAGTAGACGATTCAATGGCAAGACCGGAGCCGGATTTCATTTGTTTTCCCCGTAGATCCGCCGACCGAGGCAACGAGGACCACTTACGGGATCCCCGGGACATAGCGGAAATCCAGAGGCTGCAGCAACGAGTCCGGGACTTGGAGTTACAGCAGGAGGAACGCTATGAGGCAACAAAACCCGATTCGGCCATCTGGGATGACGAAGAAGGTTTGGAGGAAACCGAATCAAGTTTCATCGTCTGGGACGGTGAGAATGAGGAGGAGACTCCGATCTATCAACAACCTCAATATGATGAAGACGACATGATTCCAGACACGGATGAGTGTCTTCTGGTACAGCTATTCCTTGGTTGGGTTACTGTTTCACCACCCGTTTCCCCGCCGGCGAGACCCCCGCCTTGCACACCACCCGCACAACCAACACCATCCATACAACCCACCGCCTCCGCGCCGGCTGACTCGGACGTGACACCCATGCAACCCGCGCCTTTCCCGCCACCCGTCTTGCACGATGTTTGTCGCTATTCTCCGTCTTATGAAGATAATAGGGACCCATACAAGTTGATGACTGGTCGTAACTTTTCTCAAAATTGGAAGCAAATCCCAATTGTGGTTACCACGCAAGATATTTTCCATTCAATATTGTTTTTAATGATTGCATCCAATCACGTGTTTTTCGTTGGTGGATAAAATCAAGTGCAGACTTAGAATTACAATTGGAATCCAACTCAATTTTGGTGGCCTCCCTTTTTTATGGATGTAATTTTTGGATGAAAGGTCCTCAGAAGTTGGAATTCAATTTTGAGGCAAAGGATAAGTTGGCCAATTTTCTTTCATATATTTTCATGAATTTTGAGATCATCCAGTATGATATTTTTGGATTATCTATCAAATCCGTTTTTCTGCTCGATATTTTTAGGTATCCCCAAAATATGGGATTTCAACAACATATGATTCTTTTATTTTGGGAAGATACGGGTAAGTATGGTATTAGTTTGAATTGGGAACAAAGGTGGAATTCAAGTGGGTCTCAAGAATATTTAGTTAAGATGGTGAATTTTCTACACTTTGGCATGCGGATCAACTTCAAATTGGGAGTGAATAAAATTTTTAAAAGAGATCAAGTTATTTATGGTATGAATGTGTTGGTTCGAGGTAGTGTATGCTCCAAAATTGACGGTGATCTCTTCGATGTTCTCAAGACTCGAGGACGAGTCTTTTTCAAAGAGAGGGAGAAGGGGGTGGAAGGACCCGACAACCCGATAGACCTAAGACCCCCCCGTCCAAATGCAACTTGCTTGAAGCCAACCGGAGCTACGCGTAAGGCTAAAATCCACTTGGAAAAAAACCGTCAAGACGTTCCGTTCGATCCCGATGGGTTTGAGACATGATGCAAAACTCGAGGACGAGTTTTTTTTAAGAGGGGGAGTATGATGGCGGTGGCCCGAGAGACGTTTTTTATTATTGTTTTATTACTTAATTAGTTAACTTTTATTATTGTTTTAAATTTCAAATAAGTTAGAGATTTAGTTTGAATTATGGATAATTTAGTTTCCAAGTTTCATGCCTAACTTGTAGTTAGGAGCAATATATAAGGATCCTATTATTCTATGATTCCTTAGTTTTAGTTTTGAGTTTTGAATAATATAGAAGAAAGAATTCTTCGTTCTAGTTGTTTCTCTGCTTGAATACTCGATCCGGCTTGATTTGCGGTGTGAAACTGCATCAAAGTAGGACTTATAGCAAATTAAATATAATAAAACAATGGTTTTACTTGTATAGTATCATTAAATTTTAATTATCATTAAATTTCTTGCTTAATTTCTTATTTAAAAGACTATTATAAACTTAAACTTTTCAAATTTAATGTAAAAATACAATCCCGTTTTTGTCAAGTATATAATTATATAGCATGTATGTGTATATATATAATCACACCTTTTTTTCAAAACCATGAATATGTTGAGAACTATGAGGAATCGCTTTAGTTCTTCTATTATTTTATTATTTATTACATAAAATTTTCAAAATGCTAATAATTCTAATATAATTAAGATTTTTTTTTTAAATATGGTATATATAATCTTTTGTCAAAATGCATACATACGTTTATATTATTTGCTTATGTTTGCGCATATATGCATCATTTTATAGTCGAGTAAATTACAAGACTTACCCTTTATAATTTATGTATATTGATAACTAGGTTAGTTACCCGTGTATTACACGGGCTGAAATTTGTTTCATAATATTAGAAAAATACAACAACAAAAAAACGGTTAAGAGATTTGAAAATTATAAATATCGTAATTCATTATAAAACATTAATTGATAATTTAATACATTAAAGAAAATTTATTGTATTTAAAAACTTATTGATTAGTTTCATTCAAAATAATCAAATTATCAAAACTACATTAAGTTTGCCAAATATTTTTGAAATAAAAATATAGTTTGGACAAAATTGGTAAATTAGTCTTGATTGGTAATTTAATAAATTGATAATTGAATGTGGTTTTGACATGTGTCAATGCTTATGTGGACACCCTAGAAAGAAGACATGTGGCAACCATTTTATTGTTTTATTAGGATTAAAGATTATGAATGAGGTCATTTATTTTTACTCATTTAAATAACATCCTTTAATTTACTAGTTTGTAACAACTTTGCCATTTAAGTTAACCATTGCTAATTAAAAGTGCTAAAATAAACTTACACATTAGGGCATATTTTAGTTAAATTGAGAGCATAACTTTATGTGGCAAACAATGAAAGAACATTATGGTTCACATACTTCTAATAAGTAAATGTATGGTTAGTTTTATTCTATTAAGATAAACCTAGTAACCAACAGTTAACATAAACCAATGAATGGTTGATTTTATCTTATTTAATTACAATGAAATGATTTCATTTTATGTATAATGAAATGAATTTATATGGTAAAGTTGTACATAAATCTGTTGGATGCCATGGTTCCTAAACCGAAGGTAATTTGTTTTTTGAACTTGGTTTGTGTATGTGGGCAAAGTCCCAAGTTTCAATCACACTCATTCTAGCAACTTGCGACTCTTCATGAGCCCAAATGGCAAGAAGGAAATCTACTGTGAAATTGGAATATAACAAAGTGGTGAACCTTGAAGAAGTCAAGAAGGGGCACAATAGCGAAAAATGCACGATGGAGAACAAGTGTAACTATATCTATTTGGGCAAACTTTTTTGGAACATACTTTTGTTTTTTAAGCATGTTTACAATGATTTATATTATTGTTTACCCCAGTTAGAAGTCTTAAGAAGTTATGTATATTTATTTTTTAGAACAAAAAGAAATTATGTTACGGATATTACAAGACGTTGGTTGACAGAGTTGAAGATGTCAAGGCCATCAAGTGGGATAATTGTTGGGTAGTGGTGGCCCGGTCCATCTATAATATATTTGGGCCCGACCCATTAACTCTAGATGTTGCCCTACTTATTTGCCTATATATATCATTGTAATCTTTAACATTCTTCTTGAGCACGATACAAAGAAATCCCTAGTTAGCCTCTGAATGTAGGCCAGTTTAGACCGAACCACGTTAAATCTCGTGTTCCTACTTTCTTGCTTTGAGTGTGTGTGTGACTCGTGATCAGTGTGTGCAACGGTTCGTGTCTATACCCCTAACATTTAGGAGATGAAGTGTGCATGTAGGTAAGAGTGGTGTATGTAAGTAATCAAATGATGGGGTTAGTAGATGAGTTGAGGGAGGAAGTGTAGCATTCACAGTCCACCCCCCATAATATTGTGAGTTTAGTTGTAAGTGGTTGTGAGTAAGTGGTTGTGAGTAAGGAGATAGAAAAAATTATTGTTCACCCCTATATTTGATGAAAAAACTGGTGATTCCTTAAAGTTTAGGGTTTTGTGTGATTGAAAGAGAGAAAAAGGTAATGATGACGGTATAAAAAAAGTATTATTTAATTGTGGTTGTTAGTAAAAGAGAGAAAAAAAGTAATGATAAAAGTATAAATTATAGGAATGGGGATGGAGGATGAACTGGAAAAAAAAAATTTCATTATTTATTTAGTGCAGAATAATAATTAAAAAAAGTTTATTATTTTGCATTTATGACTTTGAAACAAATGATCGGGGTTAATAGGTGACAACAAAACTTTATATTACGATACAAAGTCAGAGATGCAAAATAATAAAGTTTTTTTTATTATTATTCTGCACTAAATAAATAATGAAAGCTTGCGATCACCAATTCATTCGTGGGTTTAGACTTGGAAAATAATCGGTGTCGATCTGTATAAGTTTACCTAATTTAATAAAAAAATTAAGTTATGCGTATAAGGTATCAGGTTATCGTTTAGTTATGCGTATAAGTTTACCTAATTTAATAAAAAAATTAAGTAAAAAGAACAGATAGTTTTGACTAAACACGTAGTTTAAGTTTGAAAATTGACCTGAAAATCTATGGGTTGTCACACTTATTGTTTTTTGGTTTTTTCTACGATCGGTTTAATATAATGAATCGTTCTATATATAGGGAGGAATAGGTGGTAGGTACGCTTCAAACCAGGACGTATAGGCTAATGCGCCCCCGTATTAATGGGTAAGTAGTCTTCAAACACTCCAAGAGAAAAATTTGATTCGTAAAAGATTCAATACAGCGACGTATAAGGTAAAACACTCCGTATTACCGTAGTAAGCTATACAGGGGCGACAATTAGAATCCTGGGGTGTTATTTTAGATAAAATGGTGCATGATAGCGAGAAATTAAAAAGGGCATAATGGTAGCCTAAAATTAGGAGTTGGTTCAGAGATTCGGTCTTTGAGGGTTTAAGAAATCA
Source organism: Deinandra increscens subsp. villosa (assembly GCA_039602395.1). Lineage (NCBI taxonomy): Eukaryota > Viridiplantae > Streptophyta > Magnoliopsida > Asterales > Asteraceae > Deinandra > Deinandra increscens. The sequence continues at coordinate 20,367,458 of JBCNJP010000018.1, forward strand.
CAACTTTAGTCCCTTGAATTAAAAGTGTATGACTGAAGTATGTTGCATGTAAAGTGAATAATATGACCCGTTTAGGTTACGCGTGTACAACTGAAGTATCTTGTGTATAAAAGTGTATAATATGATCTGTTTATGTATGTTAGCAGAGAATGGCCCGTTTGGGTTAGCAATGTATAAATGAAGTAAATTGTGTGTGAATGCGTGTAAAATGACCCGATTGTGTATGATTGTAACGAATGACCCTTTTTGGGTAGGATTGTAATGAATGGCCCGTTTGGGTAGAATTGTAACGAATGAACCGTTTGGGTAGGATTGTAACGAATGACCCGTTTGGGTAATATTGCAACAACTGACCCGTTTAAGTATGAATGTAGGGAATGACCCGTTAGGGTAAGAATGATAACACCATAGGGTGCTATAATAAATGTGTAATATGACCCAATAGGGTCATGATGGATAACATAATATGTGAGGCATAAAGCATGATAGTATGACCCACTTGGGGTTATAATGAGTAACATAGGAAGTAAATTTAATGTTGTAGAATTGTGAGAATTATTACATGCTTTAGTAGATGTAGTAGTATGAGATGGATGAGTGATATGAGAGTGATAGGGTTTGGTTTATGTTATTGACTGAAGTTAGGATGCAACGGAGTAATTGACCCATTTGGGTTAGAAGAAAATGTACCCGTATGGGTTAAGTGTGAAGTTGAAGTATCCAAGTGATCTTGAATTGGAAAATGGTTAGAAATAACCAAAAGCCTGCGAATGTATCTTCGGGTGAGTGTGTTAACTTGACACATGAAACTTGTGTCAAGAGAATGTTGAAATTAGGTAATCGAATGTGCAATATGGTAGAATTGTAAAGTGTGATAAGTGTGCATATGTGTGTGTGTGTGTGTTTGCGTAGTGAAATAACTCATGTTCTTACACATGAGGTACTGCTTATTTGAAAGGATGATTAAATTGAATCGCTAGACCGCATGAAAGTAATAATTAGCAAGAATGGGGTTTAACGGGTCAACGGATTGGCCTATGTGAAGTGAATGATGAAGCTCTAAAGTCAAAGTCATGATGTAGTTATAATAGTGTTTTCGAACATTAAACAATGTTAAAAATGCAGAAAAACAAGTGGTTGCTAAGTTGGAGATGAAATGTTGGATCATGGGATCAAGTGTGAAAAAACTGCAGAAATTTGGCTAAGTAAAATTAGTTGGATCGCTGGAAAACTTGCTTTAAGCGTATCACTTGGAGCAATAGTTGCAGCAAGCGATACACTTGCTAAAAACAAACGTATCGCCTAAAGCAACTTTTGTTCTAAGCGATACGCTTGGAACTCAAGTTTGAAGTTTGATGGTTGTTTTCATGTTTGAAGATTAAATAGATAGTTGTCATTAATACTAACGTGTTACTAGTGTTAATGACAGGCAGTGGGCTGGAATGACAGGTCTTGATTGAGCGTGGAGTCTTTTGGAACCGAACACCAAACTTTAAGAAGTTGTGGATATTTTGTGAATGTCTTGAATGATTAGGTTTCGATGCAACTCTGATAAAAAATAAAAGTAAAATGTTAATTTGTTTTGAAATTAGTGTGTTATAACCCGGTTTTGATAAGTAATATAAGCGAAATTTTCTGATTCATATTTTCAAAGCAACTGAAAGTCTGAAATAGTGTAAAACGGGACGGGTGTTACAATGATGCTTTTCAAATGGCTTTATTGAAAGAGAATGCATAAATACGTCAAAGGTGGTCCTAATGTAATTAATAAATTTTTTTTGTTTTGTTTTTTTATATTTAACATGATAAGAATGTTTGGTCTTAATAAGTAGCAACAACAAAAACATAGCATGGCCAGCACGAACATTGACGATTATAAATGTATAACTTTATTTATTTAAATAATAATAAAGTTTATAACCTTATTAGAAATAATAAATTTATAATTTTTTTGACGGAACGATAAATTTTTAACAGGAGTCAAAATAATATATATTTTTTTCTCTTACATGGTTAAATATATTAATTAGATTAATTATTTCTAACAAAATAGCGATACCATGTTTCTAGAAATGTTGTTATATGTTCATTTAAGAAAAAATTAACATTTTGATTGACTTAGTGAATATTATTTGACTTTGCAAGGCTAATAGGAACAATTTTTTCCTCCAATAATTCAACTTTCTTTTCGTCCTTTTTATCGTTTTTTCTATAGATAACTTAAAATATTTAATGAATTCTTATAGTTTTGTTTAACCTCTTCTTCTATGTTATCTGATTATTCTTATTTTTTTGGTTAAATTATTATGAGAAGCAGATCATATAAAAATTAAAGCTTGTGTTAAAAAAAAAGTGTCACATCTCAGTTTCCAGACAGAAACGCGAGAACATATTATATCGTTCTTAGGTAATATTACACAATGAAAGTCTTAACAGGCGTAACTTTTAAGGGGACCGAGGGGTCCCCCTCTGTTTTTTTTCTCAGAATTGTAAATTTCACGTGTATTTCGTTTGAAATTTCATATATATTAAGTTGCCCCCTTTGATTTTCTTTCCAATAAAATAAATATTGTTTCAATCATAAATTGTATATAAAGTTTGTGTTACTTAAAAATAAGAGTTTTAAGTTTAGGGGCTTATTTGAAACATTGTTAAACTTGGAAAAAAATAAGACATAAGAGCATTCACAACCCGTTCTCCATCATCATCCATATAATAAAACGAGAAGCAGAAGAGAGAAGAATAAAACGCAAAGGAGACTAGACATGGCTATTAGAAGACTGAAGTTAAACTCGAGAAGGAAAGAGCCAAGAGGAGGAAGAGACTAGAGAGTAAGAGAGCTTGGGTAATCACCCAAATATCTTAAAAGTCGTCGGGCTAAGTTGTGATTCTTCTTTCAGGTACTCACTCTTTCTCGTATCATCATAAATATTTTAGGACTCTGTTTGTTTAAAAGATATCTAGTTTTTTTATTTGTAAGAACAATCTTTTAAATGAATGAAGACAAATTAGATATTTAGAGTTTTTATGTTTGACCAACCGAAACGGATCTCCAACCCGAATATATAACCCGAAACGTATATAGCAATAGAAAAAAATGTATGGGTCCCATGACTTTCGGCTCCCCATATATACTTTTCCAGGTTCCGCCATTGAGACTTAAAAAAACGCCTCACATCTTTTAACACATGATAAAGTAATAATAGACACATAAGTCACCACTACCCGAAGTGGATTTAAACAAAAGTACCAAATCTTAGTAAAACATACAACAAACAAAATCTTGTCTTTACACACTTCTTCTTAGAACCAAAAGAAACAAACAACAATAATTGCTACCACCGCAACCATCAACTATCTCTTATCTTCACTTCCTTGAAATACACGCTCAATATGTCAGCATAAAGCTGATGAAACACAACTAGCCATCATAAAGTATTATTAGTAAACCTGTATGTAGATAGTTAACAAAATATCAATCAGTTCATAACGGTTCCTCATATATGCATATATAATATCATGTAAATACAAACATTTCTTATCTTGTGATTTGTTGTGGGCAAACTGCTTAAAATAATATATCAACATGCATACAACTAATAATACTGTAAATTTTGAATGTGGTCTTAATTGACTAGCGTTTATTTAGCCTCAAAAATCTTAATAAAAGGGGGTCTTAGGTTGCATGCTCACCTGCTTACAGGTCTTTGTGAAGTGGTAGACTTAACAATCCTCATGCGTGTAGACTGTAGAGTGAAATCTTAACCTGTTAATAACAGATTTTCTGACTTAATATAATAATCATAACCAACGATTCTTAAATCAATACCGTGTCATCTTAACACTTTATGGTGTACTCATAATGCATAATCACAGGTTTAATATCGTTAACCCACTCGTTGGTAATGAGTGACGTCTAGACACACTTTATTTCATATTAATTCTATGGTAAATGCATCAATAAGAGTGTAATCTATGTTGTTTTACGCGGACTTTATAATTGGTAGGTTATGATGTAAATTAGTTTAATATTATTAAGATAATCACGAACCAATCAACAAATTGAACGTTATAACTATTTTTATAAACTATTATGTGATATTCATTGTAAAATTAATGAACATGCTAAATAAATCATATGTTTGAGGTGCAGGTTCGTTAATAGGAGCATATTAAATGTGAGTTTGGCTTGCATCACGTGAAATCGTGATGTAATCATGATTTAATCTTGGTGTAATCATTATCTAATAATGATGGAATGATGATTCAATGTTGATGTAATGATGAGGCAATCATGAATGATGAAGTATAGTCATAAGGCTTGCAACAAACCAATTGGAGGAGAATTCACAATTGAAGGCCAAAACGACTCGTTTCAACATAACGAGCCGTTACGACATCGTTTCGGCCTAAACCAAATTTTAGGGTTTTCAAATTCGGTATTTAAAGAACCTTTAGGTTACGATTTGAGAACTTTTGACAGCCGTCACAGACGAACTAAAGGGGCTCTGAAACACTCAGAAAACACCCGGATTCATCTGTTTTTCCACTCAATGATGCAAACGATGATTGAATCGCGCGATGATCCACACTACGATGCGAGGCTAATCTTCTCAAGATCACCCCCGGGGCTAGCGTTTGTATACTTTTTCATGTCTAGTTGTAATAAAATATTGAATTGAATCAATATTTTCTGTTGTCTTGTAAGAATCATATGATTTAAACGTTTGATTGTGTTGAACTGAGAATGATTTATTTACTGGTTCAATTGCTGTATGTCACGAAATAGGTGTAAGTTCTTGTTAGTCAATACACTGCATATTGAATTAATACATGAGTTTGATTCTAGCGTAACAACATCCTAGCACACACCGTTGGATGTGATTAAGTTTTTGTCTTGTAGTGTGACCACATTGCTTTGCTTGTTAGGCTATCCGTAGTGGATGGAGCCCCGGGTGGGGGTTATGCGCCATGTGGCGGATGACGTGGAAATGGGGGGTTATGAGGTAAGGTGTGTAGTGGGGGGTTATGAGGATGGGGGTTATGAGGTATGAGGTGTACCAATAAGAAAAAAGCAAAAAAAAAAAAGAAAAAAAAAACATGAAACTCCTCCTCCTTCAACGGCGCCATTAACATGGCGCTCCTTCAAATTTTGGCTAAGATGGCGCCCCCGGGGTGGGTGCGGGCGTTATGAAGGGCGCTATGGGCTCCATGGCGCCCCCATGGAGCCCCACTACGGATAGCCTTAGAGTCTCTTTCATTGCAATTAGTGGGTTATGTCTATGTAAATCTTTGAGATTCGTTACAACTAGGTTGCATGATTAAGCACAACACCTAAACCTTAGGGAAAAAACCTTCAGATCTACAGGGATGTTTCGAAAGGTCCAAATACAAAAATTTCTTTTCTTAAGATACCTCCAGTAAATGAAAATTTTACCAGCCGGAGAGTCGTAGTACCGATGGACCCCTATGGTACCGCCTAGAGGTGCACAAATCGGTTTTTTCTAACCGTTTCCGGTTTGGTTCAACTTCCGGTCGTAATTGGTTATTCAATAAATCAGTAGTTCAGTTCCTAACCGGTTCTTAGTGAAAATATGTGTAACCGATGCAAACCATAACTGACTTTTATACCGGTTTTAGCCACAAAAAGAAATTTACAACCGGTAAGTAAAAAATTGCTTTGGAACAAGAGAAGGGTAACTAATAGGTAACTCACAGGTCGATTAGTAATAAATATTGGTTTCACCCATAACCGATTTTTATAATAAATGGTTCCGGTTATTGAGATCTAACCGATTAGACATCTGTTTTATTTACTCACCTCTAGTTCTGCCTGCTTGTCATTTAAATAATCCCAAACAAATAAAAAAAGAATAAGGAAAGGACATGTTTGTATATTTAAATACAACGTTAGAAAATATTAGGATTCTTTGCAAAGAAAGCAACGTGTAACATGGGCTATTTAAGTAATATCATAGCAAGTCAACAAGTTAACCAACTGTTAAAGTGTTAGACGGACCTATTTGCATGTCAGATTTGTCCACCATAATTTATTTCTTCGAAAGGTGAGTCTAATTCCTAATTTTCTTTCCTTTTTCTAATACCGAGTAAATATATATATATATTATTTTTACGGTAAATTTAAATCATAGACGGGGACATTACACCATCCACCTAATGATTTCTAATCTCCATCGGGGGAAACTCACAATTGGTGAGAAAACACTATGGCCCAACTTATAATCCTTATTTTTTATTTTTTTGTTACAAGTGAGACTTGAACACAATACCGAGTAAATATATAAGAAATGAAACTAAGAGTGTCTGGTATACTCGTGTGAGAGATGTGTGATCACCACTTACGGCATGGAACACCCCTCATATGTGTATGAGCTGAAGGGGAGTGGTGGCGTGAGCTGGTCTGCATAAGAATTATCATGCTATGAAAATGAAGGGGGAATTCGACCGTTTAGGGTAATGGTTCAAAAGTGCCTGTAAGAGGCTTTCATTTTTTTTTTTAAGTTTTTTAGTCCCAAAAGAAATCACTATTTTAACTCATTCAACCTAAAACATTTTTACACCAATTTATTACCTCAATATTATATCTTCTTCATAATTTCTCTACACCAATATGAACTTAAACGACCTCAAAAATCTTAACTCTAACTTTTGGAATTTGGGTGTTTATGCAGGTCAATCGAACCCGTTGTTTATGGGTGTCTATCGTCCCCAAACCGACGTCCAATCTCCCTCAACACCCACAACACAAAAAACAATCGCATCCGGTTTTGCACCTAGTTATGCTCAATGAGGGTCAAATACTACCCCCACTGTAACATCCTGTTTCTGTTTGATCTAAATGCTTTATTTATTGGGAGTGTCGGTCAGGTGTTATGGGTTAGAGTAGAATCCGACATGGTTAATATTGATTCTCTAGTTAACTTTGGGTGGCTAGTAAATTAGAAATAGAAGTTACAGGTGTATATCGTAAATTTGATAATTGAGGTCTAAATATAAAAGCTTCAAACTTGAGGGGGCTGGATGTAAGTTAATTAATTAAAAGAAAAAAATAATAATAGTCTAGAAGAACCCAGACTTGTGAGTCGCGAACTAGGAGGGAGAGAAAGAGAGGAGAACTAAGTTCTTAAGGAAAATTGTCAAATTGGACTTCTGGGAGGGTAAATTGGAGAAGGGGAAACCGAAATTGAGCATAGGAAGGCTTCTAGATCCTATTTTCATCCCCAATTAGAGATCCATTGTCAAGTAAGTGGTTCCCTTAAGTTGTATGGTTTTGTGATTGTTAATTTAATGTCCAATTGATGAAGAATTCTGGTGTTGTATGTGTCAATATGCCTAGATTATGTTTGTGCTTATGTTTCATGAAAGAAATTATGGGTATTTGCTAGAGGATGTGTTGGGGTCCTAAACCCACCAAATGGAAATCAAATTCCATGGGTGTTGGGAAGGTTGGGTGGATCATTCTAAGTATAGGAAACCTAGAGTGTGTGTTGAAGTCTGCAAATTTAATTTAATATATGAAATTGAAGTGTTTGATGAAATGCATAGGAGAATGCAGAAATTAAAATAGATGGGTTTCATGGCAAGTTGTGATAATATGATGTTATGTGATGGGAATGATAGCTACTAAATGGGCAATCCTATTGATCATGTGGTATAGGTGGTGAAACCGGGAAAAGCTCATCCAAGCACCGTGAAGGAAAAGACAAGGCGTAATCTTTGAGGAAACATAGGATGTTAATACGATTGTTGTAGGATTGAGAATGATGCTTATGCCTTATTTAGAGAAAGTGTATGTGAAATGAATGAATTTATGTGAAGGATTGAGTTGTGATCACAACTATAAAGGAACTTATATGCGAAAGAAGTAAGTTACCCGTTTGGGTTAGGAGAAAATGAACCCGTATGGGTTTAAGTGTGAACTTGAAGTAATCCAAGTATTCTTGGACTGGAAATTGGATAGAAATATTCAAGGATCCATGAATGCATCTTCGGGTGAGTGTGTTAGCTTGGCACATAATAATGATGTCAAGAGAAAGTTGGAAGTAATTGAACGAATGTCTATTATGGTAGAATTGTATACTATGTTAAGCATGCTTATATGTGTTTGTGAAGTGAAATAATTCATGTTCTTATACATGAGGTATTGTTTATATGATAGGTTGACCAAATTAAACCCTTTGAAGGCATAATAGTAACTTTTAGCAAAGATGGGGTTTAACAGGTCAATGGGTTGGTTTCGTTCTAAATTGATATGGTTGATTCCAAATTCTGTAAAAATGATGTTGATGTTGTTGTATGTTTTAGTCTTTATGATTGTGAGAATGCAAGGATATACATGGCACTTTAGTTGGACTTGTGTGTGGGTTGTGATGGAAAGCAGGGGTGAGCAAAAAACCGAAAAACCCCGAAACGAAACCGAAAAAACCGATGAACCCAAACCGAAAAAAACCGAACCGGAGAAAAAACCGAAAAAACCAAACCGAAAATAATGGTTGGGTTTCGATTTCAAGTCTATCAAGAACCGAACCGAACCGAAAAACCGAGCCGTTATAAAAACCGAACCGAACCGAGGGGCAAATGTGTGAATTAACATTTTATGAAGTCACATTGTAAATCTTTAAACCTTAATTTGTATTTTAAGTTAACACTTAACACTTAAGTTAAAAAATTTAGTGACAATTATTCCCTTAATTTATATTTTAGGTTAACATTTAATAGTTTAAGTCAAGATCTTTAGTGTTAAAAACTTTTAAATTTAAAGTTACTTTGTATTTTCTATGGTCACACACTTCACATGAGTATTTTTGTTTTTTTCTTTAATTCAATAGTTATGGCGGTACTTTTTTTTATTATTATTTATTTATCTTTTAAGATTGGACATTTAAAATTATATTATATTAACAACATAAAAAAATATATAAAAATACCAAAACCGAACCGAAACCGGAAAAAAACCGAAAAAACCCGAAACGAACGGGTTTTTTTTCTTAGGAACCGAAAACTTCGGTTTCGGTTTGATTCGAGCCAAAAACCGAACCTAACTAAACCATGCTCACCCCTAATGGAAAGGCTGAAATTGGTGGAAAATGGTTAAGTGCATAAACAAGGGAAAATCAGTTGGAGCACTGGAAACTTTATGAACCAAAATGACTAGATCTACAACTTGTATGAATTTTAGGGTAAGATCTATGCATGATGACCATCAAAGTTGAATTTTTATGCCCTAAAATGATTAGATCTTCAAATGCACGACATTTAGGTTTAGATCTATGTTCCTTGATAATCAAGTTTATGTTTGCATGTCATAAATGTTAGATCTACTATATTGCATGTCATTAGGGCTATATCTATACTTGTTATCACCAAAAATGTGATGTTTATGTTATAAGGGACTAGATCCATGCTAGGTCAATTATATATGAAAAACTCCATGATTAGTATTGATTAGAAATAGGATATGCATGTTAAGCCTAGCATCACCATGTTATAATTGCTATGATTGTGGTCATGATTGGCTGTGTTGACTTATGTTTGACCATGTTTGACTTTTCATATAATTAGTCAAATTAGGACTCTTTGACCTTACCCTTAGCTTAGGATTGGACCCATCTATCAAACGTATGTATCACCTCACCAAATCACCATCGAGTCATTGAGTCGGTCGTGTCGTGAAGTTTAACTATTTATTCACTTAATTGATAGTTTATTTATTTCTTTCCCTATCTCATATAGTCGTCGAGGTCGTCTTTGGGTCTAATCCTTTTGTGGCGTATTTGTCTATTCATATCTCCTCCATCAGGTGAGTATTCATAGCTCCTCTTTATTTTAAATGATTTGGGGTGCAACATATATCGTATTCAAGACCCTTACTCGATATTCTTTACTAAATTCTACATGCGAATTCTATGTTGTTATGTGTACTCTTGTATGTGGACTTATGTGTTTATTTATGACTAGTTGTGATCAAGCCCATTCTCATGTTCACACTCGCGTGACATTAGCTGTAAAAGGTCAGGGTTACGGTGATAGATCTATTGGCTTGACAAACCGACTCGGCCTGCCTCGCATTTGACGCTTTGTGATTGGAAACCTTATTGTTAGGGTTGACTCATGCACCCCTATTTATTCTATATCATTATGGTTTATCATACTTGATTGCACTTAACTCATTGGCTCGCATGTTTTAATCTATGTAGTACACTAAACCTATGTTTACTTACCAACTATTCGTAGTTGACCTTTATTTTATACAGGTTTGTAGGTTATGCTGTTTGATGAAGTTTAGCCTTGTTGATGACATCATAGGATCGCATACGGACTTAACGTGACCTAATTAATTAAGTTAATTTGTCTTGTTTTGTTGAATTATATTTTGTATTGTAATGACTATTTATGTTGTATGAAATGAATTGATTAAAAATATCGCAATATTAAATAGTGTTGTGTGCATCTGGACAATCATTGCGCCCAACATCTTCCGCCGTCGGTTGGGGTGTGATAAGGGTCGCGTCTGGAGTCAAAGAAAATATACCTTAGCTATCTTGGAAGACTGTGGCTTACTAGGATGCAGACAAACACTATATATTCCTATTAAACAAAACCTACAGTTGGAAAGAGATAGTAATGCCCCAAAAAATTGATGCTAGCTAGTACCGCCACATAATTGAGAGATTATTGTATTTACAGGCCACCAGACCGTTATTGCCTACGCTGTCAACGTCTTGAGTCAGTTTATTGCTAATTCAAGACAAAATCATATGGACGTTGTGCATAGGGTCTTAAGATACCTAAAGGGGACACCGGGACAAGGTATACTTCTCTCCCGAGGAGGAGGTTGCAACCTTACTGCCTATAGCGACTCGGAGTGGCTTGGTTGTCCATTCACTAGAAAATCACGAATGAAATATTTAGTCCTTCTTTGCGGCGCACCCATCTCTTGGAAAACAAAGAAACAATTTGTGGTCTCACGATCTTCTGCAGAAGCAGAATACCGATCTATGGCTGCCACTGTTAGTGAAGACTAATGGCTAAGATGGCTCTTAAGCGAATTAGACATCACCTCCAACGGACCAACCCCTTTATTTTGTGACAACAGCAGCTAGGCACATTGCTAACAATCCTATCTTCCACGAAAGAACTAAACACGTGAAGATGGATTGTTATTTTGTTCATGAAAGAGTCGAGTCCAACGAAATTCAACCTATGCCCATTGACACAAAAATGCAAATTGCCGATCTTCTCACCAAAGGATTAGATACACAACTCAAGTTTCTACTCGACAAGTTGGACACTAAAGACTTACATGCTCCAACTTAAATGGGGAATATAGAAAATAAGATATGATTTGCATCATTCTCTCTCAATCATCACATATTCATTCCTTATTTTTCTTTCATTCGCTTAGTAACCCTCCATGTATATGTTTCACATTTTTGTATTTATTTATCGCATTGTATCTTTGCATCAAGAAATTTATAAAAGACTTTTGAGAGTTTCCTCCGTCGATATTGATGTAAAGAGATATGTCTAGTTTAACTTTAATTCTTTTTCTTAATATTTATTCATCAAGTTGTTATTATTCTTTGTAAAATAATGATATTATTGCCTGTAAATTTAACAATGAAAACGTACTTTTTAAAAGCTAATTGAATAAAAATATAATCGGTGGGGCAGTCAACTTACAACAAGTTATCCTAACTTTTATTTCTTAAAAAAATATGAGAAAACATCTATTGTGGCGAACATGGTATTTGGAAAACTATGGGTTTTGTGTGGTCCACGTACATAAAATAAACATGTGTTCTTTTTTAATTAAAGCTTATACTATATTATTATTATTATTAGGTCCACACATGTTTATGCTTTCACCCCACGATTCCTTATGCTACCAAATTTATAAATATTATTTCCCGAATTTCCCAATATTAAAATCCCGTATTTTTATTGTATGATTCCATCACCAATTATATATATACAGGTTCATGCACTCCTGTGTATAGTTTAACTCCTATGATATTATATATAAACATGTTTGATATAAAATTATATTTAAATAGAGACAAACAAAACTTTGCGAAATGCATTTATACATAATTTATATAGGATATGGCAGATATAATAGTCACAAAGACAAAGAAATAGTAGTTATATAATCATATAAAACAACCACAAGGATTTATCCGAGTGGTTATTAATAATAATAGAAGATTTGAGACTGAGATGTTACTAGTTCGAATCCCTAAACTTCTAGATTTTATCATCCAGCCACTCACGAAAATATATATTTTCTAAAATGAGCTCAACTGTATAAATACTCTTTGATTTTATTGGTTGATAGTTAAAAAAATATAATCATATAAAACATTAAATACATAGGTTTACAGATCTCTCTATATATGTGTATATAATGAGCGTTTACCATTTCTAATTTTGATAGTTTAATGTTGTAATAATGTCGTTGTAATGATGAAAAACAAGAATGATATGTAAATCAACCACATGCAACTCTACTGTATATGTGTTATTTATGGTTTTCCTTTGCTTTCATAACCTTCTATTTTTTTTTCACACAAACGTCAAGTCCACCATAACATACACCCACTTTAGTAGTAAAATGAAACATTTATAATTAATAAACAACACAATTTAATATCACTTAAGAGCTTATTCAAGAAATCATTTTTCTAACGGCTAAATCTACAATACTCCTAAGTTAATCCCATAAATATCTAAAGAACTGCTATGTCTGGGATAGAACCCATGACCTCCAGACTGTTCGTGCCTTCTAAGTGAACCCCATAAAACCTTACATTGCTATAACAATACGTAAAAAGAAAATAAGAATAAAAAACATGAGACGACCACCAAAACGCTTAAAAAAAATACTATGTTACATGGTTGCACGTCTATACCTAAGAAAATTTATGTGTACATATTACACCACAAATAAAACATAAACTCTCAGTCTAAATTCAAATGACTAACCAATTATATAACCAAATTATGTATTAAAGTAGTTCCGTTTAAATAAAAAAATATTAACTACTGACTACGGTGATGTCCATGAAATGTTACTTTTTTTTTTTTTTTTTTGAACGGCAAGGCACTAAAATATGCTTTAAAAGGAGAATCACATGATACAGTTTATTTCATGTTTTGATGAGTTGCACTTTTTGCAATAAATGCAATAAAGTGAAAATCTTGTACTAAATTTGAGATTTACTATTGAGTTGCATTATGTACAAAGTACATAGTATAATACTATAATATGGTATAATAATTAATAATTTAATAATTAATAGTTAATAAACAACATGGTAGTTATTGTACTTGATGTTTTTACTCGTGACCCATTAAACCACGATGGGTTTGGTACCCGATCCACGTTTCACAACCTGATGAGTTTTGCACGTGGTGATCTACCGGCTACAAAACAACACCCTTCGATCTTCTTTCTCATAAAATACGCAAAACATAAAAATCTCTCTTTCTCTCTCTAGTCATTTTCTCCCTGCAATCTGGGTCTTAAATTTCAAGGTGATTCAAAGCTTTTTCAAACCTTCTGGGCTTTGATCTATAATCTTTTTCAGATTCTTTTTTGATGTATTAAAACTGGTTGTAACTAAAACTAATTACTTTTGTAGTTCAAAGATGGAAAGGGATTTCATGGGTTTGAATTCTAAAGATTCAGTGGTCGTCGTCAAAGAAGAAGCCGTTGAAGTATGCAAAGAATCAGGTTCCTTTTCTTCCATTTTTCTTATATTTTTCTTCTAATTTTCTTCTGTTTTTGACCTAATTAGCATCTGTGCACCTTTTACAAACTGAACTGAAGTCAATTATGTTATAATTGTTATAATTTAACCCAATGAATCTATGATTTTGCTGTGAATTTTGTGTCGGTGTTTTGGGGAATTTATTGCATGTGCTGTTTTGTGGTAGCTTGAAGTTGCTTTATTTGTCAAAAAGCATAATTCAACATTTTACCTAATTAGAACCGCCCCCTTTTGTAGAATTTAATTTATTAGAAAAATTGTGCTCAATCCAAATGATTTTAAGAACCATATTTGTTTCAGTTTTGTTATTATGGGTTCAATTCAAGGTTTTACCTAATTAGAACTGCCCCCTTTTATAGAAATTAATTTACATTAATCCACATGATTTTAAGAACCATATATCTTTTAATTTTGTTATTTGGGTTCAATTTTTGGCTGTTTGATCTAATTTGGGTATTTCAATTACTTGCAGTATTTTCAAAGACCTCTGCAGCCCACTGGCCTCTGTCAGGTAGAAGATCTCTGTCTGATCATTGTTGAGTGTCTTTTAAGGTTGCTGATGAATACTGTTAATACAACTGAAACTAATTTTTGTTGATTGTTTTATGATTCAGGTGTAGATGGTTTCGAAGGTCTGAAAAACCGTCAAGCGGGTGAAAATCAGGTTGGTTTGTTAGCAGATTTTGTGATTGACTCATCGGTGTCTTGCAAGCATGACTTTATTCAATGATATTGTCTTGCTTCTATTAGGGTTTAATTTATGATCACACAATCATTCATTTAAAGATTTTATTGAAATTGTCGTAAAAATACCAAATATTTAGTGCATGCATAGTTGTCAAAGAAGCAAGGTGCAAAGGTCGAGCCTTTGGACCATGGCGCGCTAAAAAGAGAGGGCCCGAGATAAGTAAAGGCGCATAGCATAAAACATACATTTTTAGGGGTTTTAGACATGTTTTAGGCTTTTTTAGGCTGTTTTTGAATGTTTTAGAATAGTTTGGTGCGCGCCTTTGACAACTATGAGTGTAAGATAATTGAATTTATTGTAGAGTTGTTTCTTATTTGATTAATAAGCTTTTTAGAGCCATGGTTCTTGATTATTATATTTTAGTTCTTAAAGAACCAAAATATTTTGCAAAAATGCGAAGAAAACACTCAACTTGGTTGAAATTAATGACTAGAAGATTGCAATTGCGAATAGATTGTTGTTTTTGCTATTTTCGGCAGATTAGTGAGCAAATGATATTTATATATATTGTTTACATTGTATTTTTACTATTTTAGAAAAGCATTGGTCAAAGTAGGCAAGGTGGCAATCATGTTTCAGTGGCTACTTATCCTGTGCAACAGAGTCCATTTTCTATGCAAATTGTCAATGATGCTACACAAGCGGTTCCTATTTCCGTGAACTACCCTTTCTACAGGACTCACTTTGGTGGTGCACCCATTAAGCAACACGGAGTTGTGGTTCCATCTATTGGCTCCTTTCTTGCTGGAACCACCGAACCTTGGTATGGATTTTATCTATTTGTGCTGTTTTATTTCGTTTTGAGATGAATTAGTTGGCGTCTGGATTTCCGATTTGGAACTGTTTTTTTTATTATTATCTTGAGATTGAATTAGTTGGCGTTTGGGTTAATTGAAGGTACAATTCCAAAACTTCTTGTGCTCCTGCTCAACTAACCATCTTTTATGGTGGAATGGTGAATGTTTATGAAGATATCTCCCCCGAGAAGGTACAAAATCTTTCTTGACACTTACGAAATCTTGATGAAAAAAAAGCTCGAGACTTGATTATCCTTTTTTTTTTTACTATTTAATACAGGCTCAAGCTATCATGTTCTTGGCTGGAAATGGTGCATCTGCAGGTACACCTCAGCCTAGGGTTCAATCCCAGATGCCTGTTTCAAGAACACCCGTCGGAGACGCGGTTTATGTGACCCAACCGGCAAACCCACAGCCCTGCTCAGCCATCTCGAGCGCAATGTCCGTCTCCTCACACCCTCTTGGTCCCACTCACAAAGACGAAGGTGCAAAAATAGTAAAAGGGTCGGTGGGTCCTGTTAACAAAGCGGATAACCAAAGAGTTAGAAGTTCACTTGAACAAGTTATGCAATCAGGTAGCATGTTATTCTTTTCAAGTTATATATATACAGTTTTGGTCATTTGCATGGAATTTGACATTTGACAATCAACTTGTCATGTGCAGCTGTTCCCCAAGCGCGTAAAGCATCCTTGGCTCGGTTTCTTGAGAAGCGCAAAGAAAGGTACGAATCTTGAAGGATATTTTAGTCATTTAACCCGTACTCCGACATCAAAATCGTATCTTTTTTGTTGGGTTGGTAGATTTTGCCACTAAAGATTAATGTTTTCTATATTTAACCCATAGTCCAACATCAAAATTGTGTCTTTTTTGTTGGGTTGGTAGATTTTGCCACTAAAGATTAATGTTTTCTATATTTAACCCATAGTCCAACATCAAAACTGTATCTTTTTTGTTGGGTTGGTAGATTTTGCCACTAAAGATTAATGTTTTCTATATTTAACCCATAGTCCAACATCAAAATTGTGTCTTTTTTGTTGGGTTGGTAGATTTTGCCACTAAAGATTAATGTTTTCTATATTTAACCCACAGTCCAACATCAAAACTGTATCTTTTTTGTTGGGTTGGTAGATTTTGCCACTAAAGATTAATGTTTTCTATATTTAACCCATAGTCCAACATCAAAACTGTATCTTTTTTGTTGGGTTGGTAGATTTTGCCACTAAAGATTAATGTTTTGTATATTTAACCCATAGTCCAACATCAAAATTGTATCTTTTTTGCTGGGTTTGTAGATTTTGCCACTAAAGATTAACGTTTTATATTTATGATCGATTGTACAGAGTGATGTCTTCAGCTCCTTATAGTGTCGCCAAGGATTCAATTGCCTTTGCTGGACCAGGCAGCATGAACGCTGTAGCCGCAACTGACAATTAGAGAAATTTATGCAAGAGTTTTATAAAGTTGTGTAAGCTATTAGGTTTTTAAAACCACATTGATGTATACATAGCCGTTCCGTTCCTTTTAAGGATAAAACGATAAAGACGGATGCTTTATGTTCACTCTCGTTGTTAGGAGTTTTATATATTTATTGGATTGTTTTTATTAAAGATCATACACACTTCGAAGCGTATGAGGAAGTTTGTGAAGACAGGAATCACGTGAGACCAAGATGACGATGTCATGTACTGGGTTTTTGAAGCTGGATTCGAGTCGCTTAACAAGAACAAATGTGACATTGGTTGGTAAGTTTTTGGGTCACATTCATCATTCATGATTCATGATTCATGCTAGATACTCTTCTATTTTTGGCAAAAGTTTGATTGTTTTGTTGTGATATAATACAATTAAAAGATACAAGATATTATTAGTTATTACTTTTCATGTGCGATGGGTATTAATAATCATTAATTAGCTATTTAGCTTGAACCCATCAAAGGTCTTTGGTCCAATGGTATTGCTATGGTGTATAAAAAATTTGCCCTTTAAAAAAAATAGCTTGAACCCAAAAGAACCCTCTGGTTGCATGTTTCATATACACCAACAAGCGAGTGTACTCATCATGTTCATCATTTCTTGAATTTCTAAATCCCTATGCAAGTTCTGTGCCATGGTGAACACCTATATAAGAGGAATTTTGCACTAGTTGCTATATTAGTGTAATTAGGGATTGATTATTGATTGATCGGACTTTTAACTTATATTGGTCGGGTTCGGTGGTGCGGGGTAGTGCACGCCCGTATCGATAAAGTTAAGGGGGATCCAAGGGGGCAACGCCCCCGAGAGAGGGGGGTCCAAGGGGCGGCAACCCCTGGCGGGGTCCAAGGGTTGAATTCCTTCATCAAAATTGCACTAGAAAAATATTTTGTCCGGAAATTTAATTATAAATTTCGCAGGGACCAATAGTGTAAATTTGGCAGTTTTCGAAATGCAGATAACTGCAATTACGCTCCTCCTCCTAAATGATCGATCATCATCAGAAAATAGGACGGTTCATAATTTTCTATCTCTGCAAAATTCTCGAATTCATCATGTTCGTCTTGTTCGTCTCGATCGTATCCGATTGATTTTCTCGAGTGAACCACGAGAATATTCAATCTGAAAGTGTATCACGCTTTCGAGATTATCCAAGTTACCAACACTAGTCACTAATCATTTGCCAAATACTTGAAGCAACGAAACGAAACATGATGTAAAAAGATGTCGTACCGATTTCTGGGCCTCATCACACAATGGTCAGAATACCGATTGAATAGCGATATTCTGTTTTTGTAGGCCGATCCTGGTAAGCAATCTTTCTAACGCAACCTGCCACCCAAATAAGTTGACTTTTAAAGAAAGTCGATTATTCCAATTAAACTTATTAGCCTAAACTGATTCTGTTTGCTGGCCTTTTCCAAATATATTTGGTGGTAAAAGACCAGTTGTATCAGCTTTCCAAGCCCATGCATCCTCACCTTCAACAATAGAGACATTGGCAAAGATTTGAGCAACAATCACTTTGGTGGATTTCTGACCCAAGTCCACGAGATTGTCTGCCTGCAATCGTTGACCACAAATCCGTCACAAGCCTTCGTTCTTTTATCTGATTCCAACGTAAACAGGGCGGGGACTTTGACCTAAGAGGTTGATCATATATCCACACATCCAACTAGAAAAGTGTCTCCTTACCCGATTTTACGCCTTTCACCTTGGCAATCTTGCTTCAAATCACCTTTTTAGGCAACAAAAAAAAAAAAAATACATGGGAACTTTTAGTCATTTGAAGCATCTTGCCCAAAATTTAGTTATTTAAAACTCAGATTTTTGTGATACTATTACGGTTTATCAGATAATTATATTTATGGTTATCATTCCTAATTTTTACTTGTGCTTTCTTTTGGGATACTTATGTTTATGATTATCATATCAAGTGGTTAAATACACATTTATTTAGTTATGTCAGATTTTTTAGATTAAGAATGACAATTTTTTTTTTTTTTTGATATAGTATATGTTCGTTTGCGTTCGTGGACAAGTTGAACTCTTTGTTTGTGTTCATGAACAAGAACTTTCGTTTGGTATGTGTTCGTTAACACAAAATGTTAAACAAACGAACGTAAACAAGTATCCTTTGGGTTTATTACAACCCTACTCACATGTTGAATACATAAAACGAACATACACAACTTTACATCTGACTAAATATTAGAACTCAACCTAAAAGAGATATTTGACCTATAAGGTTAGGCGGTATGGGTTGGCATTTGGCTTTAGCAAGGGGGAGGGTTTCGGCAACCACACCCTGTGGTTCGGCTACTTGTGTTTCGGCAAGTTCGGAGGCCTAAATCGGCAAGAAGTAGCCGATGGTACCCGAGAGTTGTGTGTGATGTGTGAAGGTGGTCCCACTCTCTTCAAAACTACCCTAAACCAGCCTAAACCGTACCCTATTAAAACCACCATAAAACTTATATTTTTTTCTTTTTCATGTGACATTCTCCTATTGGCTAAAAAAACTAATACCCAAAACTACCATAATGACCATATCCCCCACCCTAAACCTCATATCAGTCATTTGCTCATACAACCAATGTGAGACAAATTTCATACCTTATATTCTTGTAATGATTTCACTTTGCAACAATCAACCCTCCTTAAGGGCCAACGTCCTGTCCTCATTGGTCATGGCCGGCTCACTCTAGGCCACCACTCCGAGTGCTCGTTGTTCATAGCTACGTTGGTCACGACTGGCTCCTTTCCAGTTATCACTTTGAGTTGGCTCCGATACCATTGTTACTACTGACCAAACAAAAAAGCTCAATACAAAATACTAATCAAATGAGTGAGAGAACCACATTGGTCACGTCTTACTTTATGAAACCATATCAATGTTTTTTTTTTTTTAACATAATGTTGGAATTCAGTTACCATGTCAGATGTTTAATAACGTAACGTTCAAGTTCGGTTCCATTCGGTTTGTCTATATTGTTTTCTACTTTTGTGACTAAACTTATATATTGTTTCGCTTGGATTAGCGACTTAGCGTAAGCGTTAAAACTCGAGGACGTGGCCGGCACGCGCGGCTTGTGTAAGTGGTCATTGATGTCAAAATATAGCGTAAACGTTAAAGCCTTTCTTCGTTAGTTTGATTGATTGTATCTACAACAATGGTGATATACGTATAATTAGGGTTCCAAATCTGCAGACAAAACCTTCAATTCTCCCCCAATTAACCTCTTTTCTTCGATTATTAGTAAAATTCTTTGTTTCGCAGATCGATTCTCGATTATAGTTCTGCTTTGTGATCGATGCGATTCGAAGCTTCGTCCAAACCGGTAAGTTGATCATGTATCGAATATGATATAAGGTTTTCTTCTGCAAATTTGCATCTTGTGTTTTAGGCTTTTGGTTATACGCCTCTTTGATTTTGTAGTTATTGTTATGAGTAAGTTATCGCTGTGTGTGTGTATGATCTGTTTTTATCTTCTGGTTTTTGTTTTGTTTTTTGGATTTTGTGTGGTTTCATATGTAAATAAAATTGAGGATGTTAGCTGAAAGTGAATGAATTTTTTGCTAGGTGTAGTTAAAGATGCTAAGAATCCATCCCATAGAATGTAGTTTTGCCAATTTGAGCTCTTATTGTTGCTATTTCTTCCTAGAACTAGTTTTCTTCCTTTCCTCATCTTTTATTGTCCTACACGAATCAGGTTAGGTTTTCTTTACTTTATTCTGCATGAATTTCTTTCATATTTTGCCCTAGTTACACGTCTGAAATCATTATAGTAGCGTCATGATTTGGGAATGTATTGGATAGATTTCTCGAGTTGAATTTGGGGTTTTGATGGATTCCTCAACTTGTAGATTTTTTACTTCTAATTCTGTAATTGTTTCTAACATATTTGCAATCATCATTTGGTTTGTAGGTTGTTTACTGCAACTTGTCTTTTGGGTGTTATGATTTTGTATGTGTTGTTTGTGTCTGTGGGTGTGGGATAGCCATGTTTATTTTTAAATACTGGAACTTTTTCTGTTTTGGGGAACTTTAGCATGACTGAGCATGTGCAGTTTGATTTACTTGAGCATTGTGGTCTCTGTATAATGTTAATCAGTTTCCTTCTCTTTGACATCACTTTTGTAATTATAATGTTTGAAGCATCTGTAAAAGTTTTTTCGCAACTCCGACTGCACTTATGAATATTTTAAGAATTTTTCTGGGTACCATTGGTAGACATATGTGCCTTGGACCATTGCACTTTCTTATTCCACTTTAGAATGTGCATGCTTGGCCAACAGAAGATTAACAAGAATAGCACTATTTCTTCATTTGGCCGGAAACTGTTTTGACATGAATTGAATTGGCAATTTTAAAGTGACCCGATTCGACCCAAACCTGTTTGGACCAGTTACTCAACCCACCCGTTTTCCAGGCTTTGTTATTACTATTACGCACATGATTATTAATTATTGGCAAATTTCTACCTAAAACGATCACTTATTAGGTAACAGATGTGTGTTACAAGTGCATTGTTATATCATTTTGTGGTGGAATACTTGAATTTGAGGTTTCTATAAGTATAAGAATAGGTTAAGACTTTAAGGTCTTTGGGTCTACAACAACTTTTATGATACCTGTGGTGCACCAAACTTGTTACTGAAATGTGGACTAACTGAATAGGGGTTTACTGGTTAGCGCTATATAGAAAGTAAAGCAGTTAAAACACTAATTCCAACTATTTGGCCTAAAGATATACTAAAATGTGAGATGCTGATTGCGTTGTCCATATACTTGTTTACTTCTAGATGTTTCCATTCATTCTTTGTTTTCAGTTAGCACTCCTCAAATTCAAGATTTTCTTTAATCATTTTGGTGCAGCTAATGGTTAGGTAATGAAGAATATACCTGATAGGACTGATACAAATTCTACTGATTCTCCAGATAGAGTTTCTGGTTCCATCTGTTCTGAGGCGGGGCCAAGCAACCGCAAATTCCCAAAGTCTTCATTGTGGTCAGGATTCTTGGTATCTGCATTTTCAGTTTTTGATACCCACAGCGAGTCTAAGGTTTTCCATAAGAAGAATAAAGAAACCAGTACTGGAAATCATGGATGGACTGCAGCTGTGAAGAGAGTTATGAATGGTGGTTCAATGAGGAGAATTCAGGAGCGTGTTTTGGGGTACAAGACTAACATTTCTAACTCAATAAGTGATATATGGCTTTTAGGGGTTTGCTATAAGATATGTTTGGAAGATCCATCTCAAGAACCAGTTCATAGCAGTGGATATGCTACATTTTCTGAAGATTTTTCCTCAAGAATTTTGATGACATACCGTAAAGGTTTCCCTTTTCTCCTCTCTTGGTGTTTTTATTAACATCAAACATTATTCTGGTACATGACGGCATATGATAACAGTTATTACATTCAGGTTTTATGTCTATTGGTGATTCAAAGTATACTAGCGATGTAAATTGGGGTTGCATGCTTCGAAGTAGTCAGATGCTAGTTGCTCAGGTATTAATTTTATTTTTAAAAAGAGCATACTTAATAGAACTTCTTAAGCGAACTTAAGGAACTACTGTTATGAAAACTGTTCCATGTTTTTGAAGTTGTTAATGTGTACAGGCATTGCTAGTTCACCGGCTAGGCAGATCTTGGAGAAAACCTTTGCACCAGGTGTGATTTCTGAGTAATTGGTATTCCATTAATTTTTCTAGCCATTTGGATCCATATATAGAATCACCGGATTTCTCATTTATGCTTACTTTTTTTTCTTGCTAATGATGCAGCCATTTGATCGGGAGTATCTCGAAATCCTACACATGTTTGGTGATTCTGAGGATTCACTTTTCTCCATTCACAATCTTTTAAAAGCTGGTGAGAGTTATGCACTTGCTCCAGGATCGTGGGTGGGCCCATACGCCATGTGTCGCACCTTGGAGACACTTGCACGTTGCAAGATTGAAAAAAATGAACCTGAAGATACATTATTTCCAATGGCCATTTATATTGTCTCGGGAGATGAAGATGGAGAACGTGGTGGCGCTCCAGTTCTTTGTATTGAAGATGCCTCAAGAATTTGTTCGGAATTTTCAAGAAACCAAGCTGACTGGTCACCTCTCCTCTTGCTGGTTCCTTTGGTTCTAGGTCTTGACAAAGTAAACCCTAGGTAAAGTTTCAGTTTTTTTTATTGTAATTTATGGTATTTTTAGAAGTTAATGATGATTGGTGAGGTGTGCATATAGTTTGAAGATATATGCTTTTATATTCCATATACTGACCTGTTTCTGTGAGGTTTTCTTGATTGTTGACTTGACGATAATATTCCATTTGACTTTTATGTAATCAGATATCTACCTTTCTTGGCTGCCACATTCACCTTTCCCCAGAGCCTTGGCATATTGGGTGGTAGGCCTGGTGCTTCAACATATCTTATTGGTGTGCAAGATGATAAAGTTTTTTATCTTGATCCCCATGAAGTTCAACAGGTAATGTTCATTTTAGTTTTTTTTTTGTTTATCTGTTAAATTCCTGCATGTAAATAACTTGAAAAATACTTTCTTGTCACGTATATGTTTCGATGTATTAGAGCCATACTCGTGGTACAAACCCCAATTCTGCATATATACCACAGCACTTGTATGCCTTCTCTATTTTAAACATTATGATTGATAAGGTTATGTTGGTGTACTAAAGCGTGAGGCGCTACGAGGCGTGTGGGTCCCAAAAGCTGAGGCGCAAGGCGAGAGCTTCACGGATGTGAGGCCCTCGGTATTAAAAAAATTAATCATGCATGACATTTTCTATTGTTAATCATTGCAACACGTTCTAATAGAAAAACTAGATCAACTTGAAACCAGCAGGCTGTCAGGTTAAGGATTAGGTGCTATTGTGCTAATACTAATCTAAGAGGCTAAAGTAGCGATGGCATTGTAACTTTGTTTGACCAGACCTTATAATGATTTGACCTGCGTGCCCAGACACAAAATTTTGACCCAGTACACAAAGCGCACCTCCTAAAAACGCCTCGCCTCACCACGTCTGAAGCGCTGCCACCAGCGCCTCGTGCCTCAGGCACACTTTTTAATTTTCTTTTAAAACCGATAAGGATGGGAAGGTTTAGTAGAGATATTTATATATGGTATGTTACCCACTTTTCTTGGCCTATTTATATTCTATTAGTTTTATCAGGGTAATATGGATTTAGAGATTGTTTTGCTGTGTATTTTGAAAGTGATTATATGATATTCAGGAATCAGACAATGAATTGTATTGTTGAAGTTGCAGAAAACTTTTTTGTTTTATGTCCTTTTGCTGTTTGAAGTAGCAATAATCAGCTAACCGTATGTCTTGTGTTGCCCTGGAATCGTCTTGTTTTTATTGGTTTTGGAATTTGAAATTTTGAGTGGTTGTTCCTTGGGTCTACTTTTGTCACATTACTGTTTTTGTACTATCTTCAGACGGTTAACATCAGCAAGCATAATCTGGAGGCCGATACTTCATCATATCACTGCAAGTATGTACTTAATTACTTCTATATATATATATATTAAGCAAGGCTTGATTACCTTATAGTTCTTTAGGTCTACTTCTGTTATTTTAACCTCTCATAAATTCATAAATGGCAGTGTTATACGGCAAATTCCTCTCGAATCAATTGACCCGTCTCTGGCCATAGGATTTTACTGCAGAGATAAAGGTACACATCACACATGTTACAGTTCTGATAAGCTTTTAAGGGCTAATAACTAATTAAAGAAAAGGTGACCAGTTTTGATCTGATCTCTGTTTGAGGTATAGAAAAAACATAAAATGTTCCAAAGATTTGATTTAACATTACCAACTTCAAAAAATTTCAGTAATTTCCTTATACGAAATCTGACACGGTTATCATTCTAAAACAATGACATGGCATCTAGCGTCTCGGTTAGTTATGTTGATCTTTCCCTGACGTGGCTATCTAGGTCATCTCCTTAAATGGAAATGTTTAAAGGTTAGAGTTGCTTTTGGGGACTAAGATAAGTATGCTGACTTTTTCCGTTTGTATTGTTTAGATGATTTTGATGATTTCTGTTCACGGGCATCTGAGCTAGCCGCTGAATCAAATGGTGCTCCATTATTCACCATAACCGAGGCCCGGCATTCACCAAAATCAAGCAGCACCAGCAAGACTCATGAGGTTGATTCCTTTGATGCAGTTGATGATGCTGAAGGCTCTACACAAGATGACTGGCAGCTTCTTTGATTTACTCGTGTGATATTTATCGATTTGGGGTTGCAGAAAATGTGCATAGTGGAAGTTGTGCTTGGTGTTTGTATGATTGTAACTCGCAGGGGATAGGATTTGGTTGTGTTTGTTAGAAGAAGATATGTTGCGGTCTTTTTATGTTCTAAGCCAAAAATTTATATTTTTAGTGAAAATTCTTTCATCCATGGAACAAATTTCAAAATCTTAATCAAACCAGGTTGTTGATATTGAAAATCAGTTGAGTTAATCAAACCAGGTTTGATTCAAATTAATAAAAGAAATATAATGTAGTTTTATAAAACATATATTTTTACACTACACATATAACAAGTAAACAAAAACTATAGAGTAAATTGCAGTTTATGAGTTTTGGCCAACATAAAAAGGTGACATCCCTACAAATTGCAATTGTTTGTAGTATTGAAATTATCATGTTACATCTCTATTTTTAATGGTTATTTTAACGTTGATAGTTGTTTAAATAAAACTTTCTACCTCTTAAAATTTTAACACATTATGTTATATCATCGTTATTCTGCAACCATGCATGCCATCATCGGCTACCACCTTTAAATTTAACACTTTACGTACCTGGTCGTAACAATTTTCTCCCCTACAGCTATAATTCCTAATGTTTGTATTAAGTTAACTCTTTTTTTTTGTATTTTGTAGCAACTCTTTAAGTTAACATCGTATTGCCCTGTTAATCCTTAAACTTCTCAAATCTCCACTCTTAACACTCCTTTCACCTAAAAACGCAAAGTAAACATGTTTCAATGTAAAAAACGAATAAAAATAATGTGTTTAACTATTATATATACATGCAATATATAAACACATCACGGGCACAAACAGTGTCGGCTCAAGAGGGACGCTGCTAAAGCAATGGCTTTGGGCATCTACCCTTAGGTCCCAAATTTGAAATTTTATGTTTATCGATCAACGACCAAATTGAATGACTGACCGTACACCCAGAGTTATAACACTTTTCGTATATGAAAAATAGAGTGTACTCTCTATGTGAATAAATATACATGTATATAAATAAATTAAACTAAAAATATATGTAATAAATACAAAAAAATGAACTATTTGAAGTGGTTCTCGTGTGGTTGTGGAAATTAAAAGCACATCTCTTCCTTCAAGTTCAACAGCACCCTCATACCCCCTGACTGTTTAGTACGTTTTTCTGATTTCTTGAGGTTATAATTAGCTTTCAAATTTCAATGGAGGTTTGAAGTTCTGTCTATCAAGATCACTATTGACTCCAAAACCCATCACTTTTTCGATCTCCGTAGATTACTTTATCCATCGGTTCTTGTCGGTAAGCAATTCCGGTGATCATCTTCCTCGTCCTGATCGATCTTCTATGGTCAAAGATTGGGTGGAATAAAGATTACAAAGAATAATATAATATGGGTTCTTCGAAAGTTTGAGATCGATTGGTCAAGAGTTCAAATGGCGATTGATATCTTCATCCTTCTTCTTCTTCCTTTGATCATTTCATGCGACCAAGGTCAACTCTTTTGTCTTTACCTTAATAATCATAATGCGCACATGACTGTCTTCATCTCTCTCAACTCAATTATTTGACCATAAATATTAGTATTTCTTTTTCATGTGTGTTTTTAAAGAATTATTAGTTCCTTTTGAAGAAATACTTTTCATCTTGTACCCTCTTAAACCGTTTTTTTTTTTTTTTTCACATTTGCCCCCGAGGCTAAAAGGTTGTAAACTTTCTCTTTATTCTCTTTTATTCTCTTGGATAAAATATGGTCCAAGATGGATAAATCAAATGACTTTATCATATGGGCAAAACTAGACATGCGGGACCTATTGAAAATTATAGATATATTTAAAATATCGGCTTTTGCCGTTTAACCAGTTTGTTTTTACCTGTGGATCAGTTTTACCGGTTAAAGTTTTACGGGTTCAATAACCGGTTTTTAACCGTTTTTTCCTCTATAACCGGTTATGATTTTTGAAGGCTCCAATTATTTTAAAATTGAATAACCGGTCTTTTGTATTTTTGTAACCGAGGTCGGTGATATAGCTGAAGAAACTTTGTCTTTAGGAATATTATTTTACTGGGAGATAATTCATATTTATATTTAGACAAATATATATGAGTTTAGTTTAAAATGTATCAATAAGATAAATTAACGTTAAAAGAAAGAAAAAAAAAAGATCTATTGTGATGTTGTGTTGTTTTGTTGAAAATTTCCCTCCATAGGTAGTCAATTGCATATTTAGGGTTATGGTGGGGGGAGTGGTTGATTAATAAGTTTTGAAAGTTTTAGTTTTATTTAATAGAAGTGTCATAAGAGAGAGAAAAAAATAAGATTTTTAGGGAATTTTATGAGAAAGTGGTAGGTTTCTAATAGCATGGGGTATACCCATGTTATCAAACCCATGTTATCCTGCCACGTAGGCGGTGACTGGGCGCTGACTGGATAACATGACTTGATAACATGGGAGGGGTATACTCCCATGTTATCACCTCATGTTATCAAATTTTTTAATTTTTTTTTTTTTAAATTTAAATGAAAAATATAAAAACTAAATATATTAAACATTAAAACTAAATTTATTAAACACAAAGACATAGATAGAAATGTGAAAAAAATAAAACTACGGGTTTCGGGTCCTCAACTTCGCGACGATATCGGCTTTTTCTCGCTCGATCAACTCCTTATGCTCTTCGGGTAAACCCGTAGTATCCATTCGGAGAACTCGTAGTTGATTCATTCGATTTTTTTCTTCCGCGAGACGGATTTGCTGGGCACGTTGTTCCTTTTTTTCCGAAGCTAGGAGGTTGAATTTTCTTATTTCTTCCAACAATGCGTCGTCTTCAACCTTCTCTTTTTCTTTACGCATCGCCTTTTTTTTGCCAATCGGTCGGGCCAAAACTTCCGGATCGACATCGTCGTCTAAAAAAATCGTTTCATCATTCAAATTTATGTTGCAACGGCCCGTTGATCCCCTTGGGCTATCGTCGTACATTTCCGACGACGATCGTTTTTTGGAAGAACCATCCCCCAAAATCATTTCATTAAATTTAGGGGAGGCCAAAACGGCCTCGTAGAGTTTGACGGGAGCGGGTGTGTTTCCCAAATCGTCCTTGAATCTTTGTAACGCCAAAGTTTGAAGATCTTTGTCGCTACAACCGCTACGACGATTACGTTCAACTTCCTTATAAATCACGTGCCACTTTCCAATCCTTGTTTTCAAATGTTTCCACTTCGACGAAAGCTTGTCGTTGTTTCGGTAGAAACGTTGGTCGGGACTTGCGTTTTCCTTTCGAAGAGAATGAAATTTTTTGGAACACCGGTCCCAAAACGCCCCTAATGTTTGAGCGTTTCCTACAAAATTTTAAAAGTTTAATATTAAAAGACGAAAAAAATAAAAAAATGCAGTTCGAAAAAAAAAAGACGAAAAAAATAAAAAGAAAAAAGTTAACATTTTAATATATATATGTTTTACCTCGAATCGGATCCTCGGTTGTGTCGATGTAGGCGTTGACCAAGTCGAGCTCCTCGTCGGTACCCCAAGGAGTTTTGTCACGGAGGGGTTTGGTGATGAAATCATCGTATGGTGATTCCGTGACGGGTTGTTTCCCCTTTTTATGCGACCTTTTGGTAGGTTGCGTCTCCGGCACAATCTCTTCAACTTCTTCCTCCACTTGTTCACGGGGTGTATCGGGGTTAACGTTCGGTCGTTGAGGTTGAGATTGTTGCGGATTACCCCATTGCGCGTAGTTGTTAAACGTTGGGTTGTAGTTGGGGTTGTAGTTGGGGTTGAAGTTGGGGTTGTAGTTGGGGTTGAAGTTGGGGTTGAAATTGGGGTTGAAGTTGGAAGAACCGGTAAACAAAGGGTTCGGGTGACCACCAAACATTGGATAATTCCACACGTTTTGTTGCAACTCGTTTTCGTTTGGAGTGTTTGGGGTGTTTGGGGTGTTTGGATTCATGGTAATTTTCTAAAAAAGTATAGAAGAATTGGAGAAGTGAAGAAGAAGGTGTGATAAATTGTTTAAATTGTGTGATATTTATAGTGAATAAAGGGGTAATTAATTGATTAAAAAAAAAAAAAAAAAAAATTCTCAACGGCTAATTATATTACCGTTGAACGGTAATATTCCAAAATTACGCCCGTTACAATCTCGACGCCCCCAAGATCACGCCCCCATCACGCCTGGGCCGGGGCGGTGTTTCACGCCCATCTTGGGCGTTATCGCCACCATCACGGTGGTATACCGTATGCTATTACAATCTCGACGCCCCCAAGATCACGCCCCCATCACGCCTGGGCCGGGGCGGTGTTTCACGCCCATCTTGGGCGTTATCGCCACCATCACGGTGGTATACCGTATGCTATAATGGTAGAGGTATAATAGAGATGGACCCCACAAAAAAACACACACAATCACAACAAGTTTTAGTGGCTACATGTGGCAAAATCTTCAAAATTGAAACCGTCGTAGGAAGTCACTGGTGGTGGTGGCGCCTACGCCTGCGAAGCCGCTGACACCGTGAAGAAAGTTTCTCTCCACTCCATTCACCCTTAGTTACCGACTTCTTTTGCAAAATAGTTCATTCTCAACCATCATAATACTAATGTGAAACTTCACTGCTTATACTTTTTTTATCGGTGTTTTTGGTTACAGATGCTTTTATCGGAGTGAACATAGGCACCGCCCTATCCGACACACCAAACCCAACTCAAACCGTCGTACTTCTCAAATCTCAACAAATCCGACACGTCCGCCTATACGATGTGGATCGAGCCATGCTCTTTGCCCTTGCTGGGACCGGAATCTACGTCACGGTTTCTGTTCCCAACCAGCAGCTTCTTGCCATCGCGCAGTCCAACACCAGCGCCACCAATTGGGTGTCTCGCAACATCCTCCCCTACGTCTCCACCACCAACATCACCGCCATTTCAGTCGGCAACGAAGTCCTTACCACCATCCCGAATGCCGCAACCGTCTTAGTATCCGCCTTAAAGAACATCCACTCTGCACTCGTCTCGGCCAACCTCGACTCCCAAATCAAAGTCTCAACCGCACACTCTTCGACCATCATCCTCGACTCCTTCCCGCCGTCACAAGCCTTCTTCAACCGGACACTAGAGCCGGTTATCATCCCGTTGCTAGAGTTCCTCCAGTCAACGGGATCTTACCTCATGCTCAACGTCTACCCTTACTCCGAATACATACAATCCAATGGCGTAATCCCTTTGGATTACGCCCTTTTCCGCCCCCTCTCTCCGGACGAAGAAGCCATCGATCAAAACACCCTTTTGCATTACACCAACGTCTTCGACGCAATACTCGACGCTGCGTATTTTGCGATGTTGTACTTAAACTATACAAACATCCCGATCGTCGTGACCGAATCCGGCTGGCCGTCCAAAGGTGACTCCTCCGAGCCCGATGCCACCACCGATAACGCAGATACATACAACAGTAACTTAATCAAACACGTTCTCAACACCACCGGGACTCCCAAACACCCGGGTGTAGCGACCAGCACGTACATTTACGAGCTTTATAACGAAGACCTGAACCCGGGACCGACGTCAGAGAGAAACTGGGGGCTTTTTAACGTGGACGGGAGACCCGTTTACGTGCTACAATTGACGGACTCCGGGTCCGTGCTTACAAACGACACTAGTGGCGAGACTTATTGTGTCGCGAAACAAGATGCGGATTCGAAGATGTTGCAGGCCGCGTTGGATTGGGCTTGCGGACCGGGGAGGGTTAACTGCTCGATGATGTTGCAGGGCGGGCCGTGTTACGAGCCCGACACGGTGGTGGCCCATGCGACTTACGCGTTCAATGCGTATTATCAACGGATGGCTAGGGCGGATGGGGCTTGCGATTTCAATGGGGTGGCTACCGTTACTACTACGGATCCAAGTAAGCTATTTTGTTTGTACATTATGCTTGGAAGATTGTACTTTTTATATATTTTTTTTCCTAATAAAGGTTTACACTTTACCGAGAACTTGTTCCAAATTTATGCAGGTTACGACGGTTGCACGTTTTCACTAAGGTACATTTTTTGATATTATTTAGTGACTTTTCATATTTAACTTTTTTTTTGTATTTTAAAAAGTAATTAGTTACTTAATATTGTGTTATAATTGTCTCTTGTAGTGGTGGAAGTAACAACACGTTCATTAACGGTAATGGTACCTCAATGGTACCGTCAAAAAACTCGACTATATCCGGCGGCTTAATGATATATAACTCGGTTTCGTTTTCCAACCTAGCTCAAGCGTTGTTTTGGTGTTCGGTTCTCTTGTAAATGTAGCACTTATTTGATTAAGTAGTATTTGTTTTTAGTCATTTTTTAATGGCTAAAATGATCAGATTTGTAATTTATAGGATTTAAACCAACAATATTTTGATTAAAAAACTATTATTTTAACACTAAGTGTAACGTTGGCATTGTTTTGAACATATTTTGGATGGGTATCTGATGCAACCCGTTAGATGGGTCAAGCTACGGGTCGGTTTCGGTTAATCCATTTTTTGAATGGATTCATATCAGTTATGGTTTGATTAACCAACTTTGGCCTCAAACTTTTTAACAAAGTTAACATTACCTGGGCTATTCTTTCAAAATTTCAACCAATGGGTCAAAATTTAGGAATGAAAACCAGAAGCTAATGTTTATTTTCTATCAATATTGCAAGGCTTCTTTATAGGCGTATCTAGATTTTTAGAGGCGTCTCATATCATACAGTATTCATAATTTAACATAATAGATTGAAATATAATAAGTATTTTTTTAGCATATATTAGAATTTACTCAATTTTAACCAAAATTAGTTAAATCGTCAATAGTTTAAAGTTGTTCTTTTATAAATTAGACATCTACATTTTCTAATTTTACTTTTCTAGAAAACCCACTAAAAAAATAGAATTAAATACTAAACTCCAACCCAAACCATTTAAAACCAGCACCGACATAAAAAACAAAAGGAGGCATGACAAAGATAATAACATAACTACAAATCCTAAAATGTTACCCCTACACAAATCATATAATCCAAATAACCAAAACTGAATCTATAGTTATTTGATTCAACATCTCTAACCAAAATACATAAACCGATAGTTATGTTCATCACCTAAAGATGATGTAGATAGAACTCGTAGTGCAATGGCTTACCTAAAGAGGGCGTAGCAGCGGATAATCTTCAAGCATTTCTTGCTCTGTAAGAGAATCGTCTTCCTTTTGTGGCGTCCATAACACCTCCACTCCCTGTAAAATTATCATTATCATCATACTCAGTAAATCCCACCAATAACAAAACGAAATAAAAAACTCATGATTTGTAGGCTACAAACAACTTAACTGTTTTTTAGTAAAGTCATTCAAGAGGTTAGTAACAACTAACAAGTGCCCACCCATTTGACCCGTTAGAGATACAAACATAAAAGAATCCAAATCAACCCGTCTAGAGGTAAATGGGTCAAAATCAAAATTCATGATTTAGGGGCTAGAAAATATCGAAATAAGTGCATATACATATAGTTCTTACTATAATATTGGTTGTAGGGATAGAAGCCAAGTTTTGCAAGGCTTTCTTCAACTGTTCATTGCTTTTGATGGGTGGCAGCTCAGGTACACAACTAGCAACCACGAGGATCGTAACCTTCGACCAGAATTGGAGTAAATGGAAATTAAGAGAAAGTTAAAGAGAGCAAGAAACAAGATGAAAATAAGCATATGAAAAGCACTAACCACAATATACTGGTTAAGGAGACCATTAGAAGTGTGAGTTGTTGCAGTTTTCTTTTTGATGTTGTTGGACATTGACCAAAGTCTCCTCATCAAATTTACCCCTTTCTTCTATAGACAGTTGATCAAATAGTTTCTCACCTTCCTTTACACTCCTCTTTACATCCACCTAATAAACCAAAATCCATGGTTCCAAACAACATGAAATTCAAATCCAGAACCAAAATCAAGATGTTAATGAGTGACTATGACTTACAGAGGAATAACCAGAAATGCAATAATTAGAGTGCCGAAGCAGAGCTACAATGGTCTCTGCAACATGAACGTAAACAAAACCAAACATTATTTCCCGCCAGTGGCGGAACTAGAAAATTTCTTAAGGGGTATCACGTACATAAAAACCAAAAAGTTCAAAAAATTTCCACTTTGTGTACGGGTTTAAAGGGTGACACGTGCCACCCCTGGACCTGAGCTATGTTCGCCACTAGTCTAGGCGTAAAAAATGATGATTAGATGGTAACAATATTATTCGTAAGAGGGATGATATGCAGAGGTGGAGCCCCTATCACGCCATGAACACTGCCCCCTAGGTGTGGTAGGGGGCATGATGCCCCCATTTGATGACCACTAAAACACGCTTGGGGAAAGTGAAGTTTTGAGAACTTTTTTTCCCTTACCCCGCCAACCACAATACTACACCGCATCTTCTTCTTTTAAATTAAACCTTACATTTATACAAACATCATTAGACGCATTTATAGTGTCTACTTAGCATCACTTTTTCATAACTATCACCCACCCATTACCGATAGTCTAGTTGTCACTATTTATGACATGATAACAACCTTACCTTGTAACACGTAATTTAAGCCCTTTAACGTAGATGTATCAGCTTTCTCGGCAATCCGATTGAGTTCCCTTTGCAGTGATCTACCCTTACCCAACGATCCAACCTTAAAAAACACAAGGTAATTAGTAATTACCACAAATGACATTGTCATCATCAAGAACAGGTAGCAGTTTAAAAATCTAATGTGCAACCCATAAATTATGTGTTTAAAAACTTACCTGAAGCTTGAGGACACTTGTTTTTGGAGTATTTATTTCATAATCACACCATTGTACAAAGACAACAATCAAGGCTAAGACAAAGACTGCCATGACAATATTTCGAAAAACATTTTTTGGCTCAACTTTTTCCGAGTTGATGGGAGCCGGGCTGCTGGTCTGAGTGACATAACTCCCAGAAGAAGAGTATGAAGGCCTACTGCTATAACTCCTAGAATAACTTCCGGAAGAACTTCTCGAAGAACTTCTGGAAGAACTAGAACTAGAACTAGAACTTCTAGAAGAACGACCGCCCATTCGGCCACCGGAAGCAGCCAAAGCTTGGCGATGATCATACACTAACAGGAAACCCAATAAAACTCCAGTTGTTAGTAAGGACTTGATAACATTCTCCATTGATCTCCAAAAGATGGCAACTTTATCTTTCTTTAACTCGGGTGTATGATCACTTGGCTTAATCCGTTTTGCGTAGGGGCCGGGGAGGGGCTGGATCGCGGGTTCGTGATGATGAAGTTTTAAACTTTTTTCACCAAAACTGTTTTCCATGATGAGTTGAGGAGGCTTATGGTGGTTCATAATGAAGGTTTTGGTGAAAGGTTTGATAAAACAAGAAGAAGGAGAAGAGAAGTGGTTCCTTTTGGTTGGGGCCTGGAAATGGAAGGGTTGGAAGAGAAAGTGTGTGATCGCCATGTTTGCAGGTGTTGATCTTTGATCTTGAAATGGACGGAAGGGTTTGATGGTGGTGGGACGTAACGGCAAAGGCCGGTTGGGTTGGGTTGGGTTGGGTTGGGTTGGGTTGGGTTGGGTTGGGTTGGGTTGGGTTGGGTTGGGTTGGGTTTCTAATTTACAGATATTTAATTTCTTGATTTTAATAGACCCGCTAAAATAGCTGCGAAATTGTCGAGATCTCTTGTTTCCGAAAGAAATCAAATCGAATTATGGTTTTGAAAAGTTGGCCCAAATGTTATGAAAATAAACATCTTTTCTTTGTTCATAAAATTTTTAAGAGAAACTGAGAGTATATACAAATTGCTAAAGAAACATATAAATATGTATGAACATACACTAACAGATAAAAAGAAAAATAAATTTAAATTAATCTCATCTATTCACTATTAGCCGACAATAATTCCATCAAATTTTTATAATAAAACAATTCCCTATTTTTTTTTAAATGGATTTAAAAAGGGTGTAGAGATAAGACTCTTGTATATAGTAAATACGATTAGTGGTATGGACGGAATGATTATTAAAGAAATATAGGGTATAAAGATAAGACTATTGTATAACAAAAAAATATGTGGGATTATTGTCGGCCACTAGGCAATAGTTGGGATTATTTAAATCCATAATTCATTATTTTTTTAATAATCATTCCGTTAAAAAACTAACACCGTTAGTGTCTGTTCAGCAGCAGCTGATCTGGACACGGGGGTGGGGGGAGGGGGAATATGTGAACTTCTAAACCTAAGGGGTTCTTCTTGTCATTATCTTCATTCAACAAAGATCCCAAACACCCCCAATATCTTCATTCAACAAGAAAAAGCCGCAACTCCTGTTGCCTCCAGCGAACCTCTAGCCTTGTCCGGCCAGGGACTTCCTCCACATGCGAGCTCCGATTTTCTCCCATTCATTCTTAAAACCGAACCCCATCCACGATTTTGATTCCCCCTCTTCACCTGCGGCGACTGTAAAGACCCGATTGGGGTTCCCCCTCTTCACCTGTGGTGACAACTATGTCGCGAGTGACGGTTTCGCCGCCAAGGGCGGCGTGCTGCTATCTTTGTGCAGTCTGATTGTAGCAGCGATGGTATGTGTGACACCCGTCACTTTAATTTTAGATTAGAAATAATAATTTAGAATCTATTTGGATTTATGTAGACTTAATTATGATTATGTGAATTATTTGAGTAATATAATATTAGATAAAGTCTCGTAATTGTGAACCGATCAACGAAACGAATAAAATAATTCGTTTGGTTTTAAACTATGATTATATATGAGCTAGAGCCTTTAGAAAAGGTTATACGTTCGATTGGTGATAAATTAGAGAAAATTACGCAATAATGAATTCGAATTGTATAAAAACGTCACTACTTTTGGTCTCCGACCAAGTACGACGAAACTGAAAAATAGTTATACGGTTCTGAGCGTAATTTAAAATTATGAATTTTGATATAAATATTGGAATTTATTGGATCCGGAAAAATACCCGTAAAACACGACATACACTGTGTATTAGCTAGAGAATTATAAAAATTGAAAGGAGATGGGTATGTATGCATGTATTTCGTATATATGTATATGTATAAGGGTGTAAAACAAGTTATATTAAATGGAGAGTTGATAGGTTGTGTAAAGTCTTGATAAGTTATGATTACTTATTAAAAATCTATAACTTATATACAAACACACACAACACAAAATAAAAATAAAAAAAAATTTTCAATCTCTCCCTCTCTCCCTCTATTTACGGCCGAGAGACCCCCAACCCCCTCCCCACTTTCATTTTCTTGAACTCACTCTCTCTCTAAAAACACACACACTTGAATCTTCATCCAATTCAAGATCCATCTTCAAATCTTCATCCAACTCAAGAACACCAAGAACAATCCTTCACATCTTCATCCATTTCTTCAAAGTTCAAGAACACTAGCTACAAGGTAACAAAAACCCACTTCACTTCATCTTCAAAATCTCGAAACCCACCTTCAAATCCAAGAACCAACATCATTTATTGATTAGTTTTGGTGGATTTGAATGATCAAAGCTTCAACACATAAAGATTTATATGAAAAACAACACTCACACACACAAAAATCGTGATGTGTGTGTGTTAGTGTGTGTTTGTGTGTGTTAAGCTTAGTATTAGGGTTTGATCATCTTAAAGCTCACATGCATGTTGAATCTAAACTTAAAACTTGAGTTTTATGAAAGATTTAATGAATGATAAAAGATGAAAAACAAAATACTTGAAGAAAATCTAAACTAGTAACATGGATGATACATGCATGAAGAAAAACCTATGATTTTATGTAATTTTATGTGATTTCATGTATTTAAGATTATGTTATGTTATGCATTTGATCTTGGAATATTAATAAAGTTATAAATCTACATGAAATGAGGGTATGAAACCCTTGGATTAAATAAAAATCCGAAAATATATATATATGTGTATACTTGAAGATTGGAACAAAAATGTTAAATAAAAACAAGATCTAGTGTCACAATTGTAGTAAATCCGCCTCATGGCCGTCAATGACGCCTACACGGTCGGTAACGATTGTCACTAACATAAACCCCGTGACTATTTCTCATGGTAATTCCGCCTATAATGGTCGGTTATGAGGAAACACGAGTGGTACACTAAAAATATGTAATACTTGGAAAATATAAGAATAAATATGTAAGTATTATATAAAATGGATAATAAATATAAAAAAATAAAATGTGGTCAGAATATTTATGTTGAAAAGAGACCAAATCTAAGTAATAAAAACATGGAGTGAAGGAATGAGAATAAAGTAATGATTAGGAAAAGACTTTTTAAAGCTTTAAATGCATTAAATGGATGGAAAATGTAAAAATAGGCCAAAAATCCGAAAATTCTAGTTGGATCAGTAGAAGAACATTAGTTATCAGTAGATATGAGTTATAAAAATTTTCTATAATTTTTGGAATTTATTTAATAATTAAAATAGAATTTATATGCTTAAAAGGACTAAAAATGCTTAAAAATAGAATAAATTGGAAAAATAATATAGAAAAATTTGAGAACCTATTTTGGTCAGTAGACAACTAATATAAATGAAAATAATTGGAAACTTAGGTGAAAACGTCACCCGAACCTTTAAAACGATGAAAATA